>OZ016543.1:1199441-1799441 GCA_963966675.1 Lasioglossum calceatum | reverse complement strand
TTTAATATTTAATACATATTCAATAAGTCGGATACATCGACTAACAGGTATTGATTTCCATGCCTCTTTTATTACGGTGTACAATTCGTCAATGTTTCTCGGATTTTTGTTTCTTACATGTTTGTATACATCAATCCATAACATTTCTACCGGATTCAAGTCCGGTGATTGCGCAGGCCATTTTATTACATTAATATTCTGATCCTTATTCATTTGTGCATGCTATGTTTGTATATTATTAATACGATCTGATTTGTGCACACAGTTTTCATTAATTCGAATTTCGATTTAACCAAGTAATCCGCGAACGCAAGCATTTTGCATCACAGTATCTAAATAGATCAGCAAATTGCTTGGTTTACCGGTTAAACAGAGCAATTCCCCTGTTACACAGCTCTTGTGGATCGTGACATTGTATCTTGATTGATCGTACGATCTCTTTCCCTGAAACTCTACCAGTGTCCGATCGAAATCCCATCTAAAGTGTGTGCAAGGTTGGACGAGCAAACATCCTCGCGCCAGCGAAAAATTATTCCCCGTTATCCTGCTTGAGAAATTTTGCAGATTGCTGACGAATATTCTGCTTCGAGAACCGAACAAAGGGCTCTCTACAGGGAATTTTATGCGATTGGGTAGTTAGCGATCAGTGGACTGCTGACTTGACTTTATGGCGTATGCAAATGCGCGGAGGACGAAACAAGAGCTTCGCCAACGAGAAAAAAGAAGCGCGTATTATATCATAGAAGATGATAGAATAAAGTATAAAATATAGTTGACACTTAAAAAATGAGCTGATATACATATTGGTATAATTTATACTTAATAATTTATACAACGAATATTAAATTCATCCTCATCAATGTTTCTCCTACGGGTGTTCCCACTTGCTCATTGTATTTTCATAAATGCTGCAAATCCGCGGTCCACAGAATATTTTTAAGTGATGTAGAAAAATTCGGATTTGCACGAACAGGAGGGTGTTTAGACCGAGAAGCCTCCCACCACCGTTCAAAGAATAATTTTCCAGGGTATTTGATGAAAAAAAGAAGGGTATCCGAAGGCCGGCCGCAGATTTTCTTTTACCCTTTGAAAAACGCAAACACTGGCCTCGTTCGTTAAAGAGTGGAACCGTAATCGTTACTCGCGGAAGGAGCAAACAGAGAGAAAGAGAGAAGGAGAGAGATGGATAGACAGATGGACAGAACCGGATCGACAAAGATGAAAAAAGGGAAAAGGAATCGTGGCGAGCGTAGATCCTTGCCAAATTGAGATTATACTCGATAAAAAGAAATACCAGAGCCTGGCCGGACGTTCCGAGAGAAATCGTTCCTCTCTACGCGGCTGTAATCCATCGGATTCCATTAGGGGCGCCGCTCATATTCGACGCCGGGCTTCTTTTTCCTGCGGGGTATCGAAAAATACTGTAATTTATCAAGCCGTGGTTACGGCACTGCCCTCTCGGAGTTTCCTGGCCCGGGGACTTTAACCCTGTCTGGACTTCTTTCTCTCTCTCTCTCTCTCTCTTCCTTTCTCCTGGTTTCCCCCTTTCGTCGGCCGCTCCACGTCTTCTTCCTTCGTCCTTTCAGGATCTCCCTCCCGTAGTTGTTAATGCATACGTCCACCGGAGTCGGCCTCGAAAGTCGACGCCCACCGTTAACGTAGCCGCTTAACAATTCCGAGAAGACCCGGCCATGTCGAGGGTACACGATGAAAAGGACGACTCCGTCGATTCCCGGGAAGAATGGGAACAATGCCGGCGAAGGATTTATTTCGATGCTTAGCCGGGATGTTTTCCTTGCCGTTTCGCGCCGCGGAATCCGCCCCGTGGTTATTCATTAAACAAATTATTCTGTACTCGTCTCGCTATCGCAGTTTCGTGTGAAACGATCATCGCGGGCAGCAAAATATGTACTTCGAACGAAAAGAAGGGACAGATATCGCGATTGATTCTGCTTTCGGCACAGTTTAATAAAGCATCGGTCGTATGACGGGTAATTGGAACGTCCAGCGGTCGCCCCCCCCCCCCCCGATGTATCGTCGTATTAAAGAAATTCGATGCGGTCGCGACCATTAATCCGATTCCTCTGATCCTCGAAATCTTCTTCCAATTTAATCGCGGCTCGAAAATTCTAGCTATCTACGATTGTCAATCTCGTGCCCGGGCTAAATCCTTCGAGGTCCCGCTCGGAGCTACGGTAATTCCCGTGGGGCACGCGAGCAGTGCATTTACTATGCAAATGAGTAATTAGTAGAATTTCAACTAATCGAGAGGATCTCTTCGGATCGAAGAATAATCCGTGATTAATCACTCGACGCGAAGTAGTAGCACCGACCCGATCCGGCGAATGCTTTCGAACGGATTTGCGGGAATGCTGACCCTCGAAAATACATTCGAACACATTGTTATGAGCTACTTGGGCGGAAATACGCGCTCAACAGTACAATAATGCAGAACGATCGAAGCGGATGCTCGGTTTAACAACGGCGAAACGTTTCATACAGCACAACTTCATGTTGTACTCGTACTCCCGTATATTATTAATAATTTCGTATGTTTATTAATAGGCTGCGAAGTTTATGCATTTATGACAAAAATGGGCAAGTGCAATTTAAAGTAGTGGACGTGTTCAAAATATTTAAGGACATCAAGGTCAAAACTAACAAGTTTCAGCTTTTAAGATAATTAACAGAAGAATACAATTTTGATTTGACTCCTGCGTCCTGCAATCAATGCGAACGTTTTTTATTTTGCATAAAGATCCGCAGTGTAGTTATTGTTCAAATGGAAAGCTTCAAATGTGTCGTCCAGTAGTATATTCGTTAAATAGTCAGACGGCAAATCGAAGATCGTTCTCCTTCCAGTTACAATTTCTTTCAGAAGAGTTTTCCATATATTCCATTTATTATTTATTACCATTTCAATTTAATAAGCAACAACGATATTATTTTCATGGAATGCTTCATAATGAAAACTTACGAGTCGCGATATCGTGATTTTCAGATTTCTTTTTCTCTTGCCTGTCGTCTTCTTACAAAATAAAATGACAGTTGAACGATCCACTCGGTCGCGAACTATAGGTGACCTAGGTGTGCCAGAAACTCTTGATCGTTGGTGTGTACACGTAGAAAAGTGCATGAAACCATTAATTGCCAGCATCGACGGTGGATATCTGATCGTTGCCAGGAGATTCATTAGCGGAAAACGCGTGGTGGCGGTCGGTTAGGGCGAAAAGAAACGTACGAACGAGAGAACGAGCGAACGGAAGAAAGCAAGGAGTTGAATCGAAATTGATTACCTGCATAAAAGCCATCGTAATATCGCTAAATCATTTCGCGGGTATTTACACGATCGGCAATCCATTTACCGGGTGCCGGCCGGTTTTCGCGTGCGTGGACATTTTCGTGTGTCAGCCCCGTGAAATCCGGTCGGTTATTTATTAACGTAATTAAACGATCCAATTACACGCGTAAAATATGAATTTTATCGGGCGGAAAGCTACAATCGCCGACAACGGTACACATTTTAATTACGTCGCTGCGCGAGATTAATAAATAAATCGACACACCAGAGGAATACAAATAACTCGTTAATTACGTGGACAATCATTCACGATGAAAGAGAAGTCGTGCGAGAAGTGGGACGCAGTTTTGTTAATTATTACTGTAATTTTTACTCGCGTTAAACAACGCCGTTGATCTGCGCGCTTTGTTTACATAATTCGCGTGTAGGGATTGCAGAGAAGGGTTTTTCCGCGGCTCGACGCGACGGTTGGCAGCGTATCGATAAGCAGACATTGCGGGCTACCGATCGTGGCGCTCGAGAGAGAATTCATTAACAAGGAGGTTGGTATCGGCGTAATGGTGGCGGTGGTTGCGTCGCCGGAGGAGACGAAACAGAGGGGAGCCAACAAAACCGAGGCAACGTTATAGGAGGGTGGCGCGCAACGGACAATCGAAACCGAGATCGATAACTCATCGCGCCGCGTCCGCTGGCATCCGATCGCCTACGCATTCCCTCCTTTACTTCGCCGTGTTCAACAGCGAAGCCCGAGCCTCTGTGTTTCAACCCCCTGCGTGTCAATCACGCGACGTCATCCCCGAATCAGCTGAACGTCGTCGGAATGCTGTTTAATGACGCGGGCTTTCTTCTCCCGTCCCTTCGAACCGTTTGAGTTACGAGCTCTGCGATACCGTTCGCCGTGATCGGCGAAAGTGATCTTTCCCAGGCTGTACTTAGTTTCTCGATCTGTGGGGTATTCTCTACATGCTGTCTGTTTTAATCTTTGCGAACAATTTCCTAACAGATAGGTGTGCAATCGCCATGGAAGTTCTCACAACGTTCGTGCGGTCTTTTTTTGGTTTTTCTGTTTAAGGGCGGTGGGGAAATGCCATTACGCACACTCCCTCGGATGAAGGTTTGGGGCTCAGCTCGCCCCCCCCCCCCCAAGATGGAAGTTGGGGGAATGGGACTTGCCATTGGTAGCCACACCCATTAAAACTTCAGATTCAAGAATAAATGGAGACAGGGTCCCACTTCTCGTATTGCGCCTGAATGCGGCTGTTAGATTCTTGGTGGTTCCACGCATGTTCTTATCTAATACGGTACACTCTTCCCTCGCGTAGTGTTACTACCTCGGGGGGAAGGGAGCATGGAGGTTTAGAAAGCGAAGAGGTACAATGTATGTTCTTTCACGTGAGCTGAACATAGAGAAGGACAGCGCGCGTAAACATGGAGCGCGCGGCCGAAAACGTCGAGAGTCGATGACGTAGGAATCGGCTGCTGCCCCCACCATCACGCTCCAGTGGTGGTTCGAACAGTTCCGGACAGGACCGTCGACTCGCGCTGACCGACCGGGTGGGGGTAGCCGATTCTACGTCATCGACTCTCGGCCGGCCGGCCGGCCGCCCGGTAGCACGAGTCGGACCCCGTATCGGATGACGCGGCATGTTTACACTACTTAACTTGCACTGCTTGGCGACCGCGGCAACTCTTCTCTAATTGGCGAGATTGTTCCGGATAAAAAGATTCTAATCAACGTAATCGCGAAGAAATTCACACGGCAAAGTGTCAACTCAGAAACGACTTAAAATTTCAGAAAAATCGTTCAACCAAATTTGACACAGTTGCGAAAAGTTCGCACACAGTTTGCAATCTAATCGCGATTGAAACAAAGAAAGAACAGCTGTCCCTACGGAGCAGCGACCATAAATAAAGCAATCAAATAGATAGGTAAGCAGATAGATGAAGATATAAACAAACAGAAAATAATAGATCGAATCGCACGGGAAACACGCATAGTGATCTAGAGGGGCAGGTGTGGGGAGGGGAGGGGAGGAAGAGGGAGGACAAGAGAACGGTCACGCAACGAAGGGAAAGGTAGGACTGAATGGGATTCGGCGGATCCATTCAAACCTATCGGGGAAATAATACCCTTTGTGCATTGTGACCAGTCTCGTTAGTTACCTAACGCTTTTCCTGCGCTTGCGTTCCTGCTATCACCCTGCCAATTCTCATTAACGTCAGACGGTAAAAATAAAAGAGTAAGCGACAGCGAGGGAGAGAGATAGATGGAATGGGGAACGTATGTAGTCGTCGGTGACGAGGCGTGACGCGACGTGCTGGCACGTGAAAATTCCGGAACGCGTTTCAAACACGGTCGAATTAATAGGGAAATCTGCGCCGACGAGTATCAATCCGCGACTAGATCGGACTAACGAGTGGAATACGATTACACCAGTCATTCAGCGATTTATACGTGATTGTTGCATCGTCTTTTAGCCACCACAGTCCGTCGAATCCGATCACGTTTCACTCGGACTCGTCCTCTGTTTATATATTTGGCAGTAGTTAACCGTGTAACTATTAAAAATTGCTAAGAGGCGCGCCGTTTTCAAGCGAATGGTCGAGCATTGCCCGCGAGCAAGACCGTTTCACTTTCTTCACTCGAGAGCTGTCTGGTTCGCGAGCAAGAATGATTCGCCCTCACACGATCCTCGGCATAATTAAAAAATGAAACGTCGGCTTCGACTTCGCGACGCCACGCCGCGCACTGGCGAATCAATTAAATTTCTCTTTGAGGACGTTCTATTGTCGGTCGTCCGATTGTGCCGACTCACGCGAACCGAAACAAGACGTCACACCCAGCGAGCTCGGTCTGTCAAGAAGATGGAACGATCCTCATGGCTGCGAGAGCGTTCAACGCGCCGGTAAACGAGCGGATCTCGTGATTCGAGCCTTGTAAACACTGCTCTGTAGACTGCCAGTGAATAACAGACATAGAAAATCGCACAGAAACCAACAACCGAATACCTAGAACGCAGTCTAGGTATACAAAGAACAAAGAATATTTAGCGAGCACCGTCCTTACCTAAGTTTTTCTACTTGTTTTTTTTTTTTAAATTGTTGAACGCCCGGTTAGCACGAGCCCCTCGAGAGATCATTAAACCAACGTTATAGCGACATTTCGAGGACAACGGGACGCCGCCCCGCGCCGCGCCGCGCCGTGTAAAGTAAAATAAAACAACGGTCCCGCCTTCTCTTTCTTTCACACTTTCTTGCTCGATCGTTTCGTAGGACCCACCTTTTGGTCTCGTTCCACGACGGCGACGCTCTCTAATGTCGATCCTTTGCGTGCCAATCGTTAAAAGACTTTACGATGCTGTAAAGTACGCGATACTCGTCGGCTGACCTTTTTCTGAATGGTACAGCCATTCGCGTTTACCCCTACCGATAACACCGAGAGACTCTTCTCGTTTATAATGGTTGAATCGCGGCTCTTATGCGTTTATTGCGAACAAGATTCTCTAAGTTTTTGCTTCGTCCGAAGATATTTTGACGAAGATTTTTCACAGAATAGCACTCTAGATTTAGATTATAATCGTATTTTGATTAAAGACGAAAATCGAATCAAATCGAAACCGAGTGGCAGTGGAAGATCAATCTCGCGACAGTTACAAGATGGAAGAATATTTCCCTTTACATATTTCGAAGAGTTAGCAAGAGCGGCCGGGCCGAGCGAGCTTCTCAATCTCTGTTCATCCGCTTAGCGAGTAAACCCATCAGCAAGAATCATCTTTAGTTAATAAGAACCGAAACAAAGATCGAGGAAGAGGGGCTTCCGAACGGAAGGAAAGTAAATGAAAAATGAAACGTCTATTTCATTTCCGTGTTCCCCGAGAGAACTCCCCTGTTCCAACAGGCGGAGGACGATTAAAATAACCGATGGCGGAAGCGAGCGGTGACACGGGGAAAGAAAAGGAGAGAGGAAATCCGGCGAGCGAACTTGAAGAAACGAGGATGCAGAGTGCACGAGCGGCCAGGATTCTATCCTTGAATCCTTGTGCCTTCCTCGCAACCGTTTTAACGAAGTCTTCGCGCTCTCCGCGAGAGAAAAAGTAACTTCTTTACGGGCACGGTCTTGTTATCCGCGCAGTTTACGTAATTACAAGCAGCCACCAGAGGCGAGAGGGAGAGCATTCCTGCTCTTCATCCCTTTCCACCGGGAGAGGGATCACTGTTTATCTATTCTGAAAGAGAGGCCGGCGTGAACGAGGACTCGGGGAAGACGTTTGACGAGTTTGCAACACAAAGACGTTCAAAGTTTCCAGCTTACGCCTTTCATGGAAACTGCGCTGCTTTACCTCCGAGCGACCTGCGAGACATCGATTCGTCGAGCTTCCAGTTTTTCCTCGACACCATGGTGTTACGTTGAAGATCGAAGTTCCTTACATTAGGAATTTTGTGACTACAATTCCTCAAGGTCACCTTCATTTTTTAAAAACAGGACCACCCCTTTAGAGACACCGACGACGATAGTCCCTTTAATTAGGAACTCAGCGACTACAATTGCTCGAGGTCATTCAAGTTCACGAAGCGAATGAAAGATGGATTAAATGACCAATGAATGAACATCAATTTCCTGCCGAGCTGGGCAAAAATTTAATCTACGATTGACGAATAAATTTCTACTTGAATCGTTCATCGCAATTAACAATTAAACTCCTACTTTAGTCGCTCATTTCGGTGAACGATTACATTCCTTTCAATTGTAATCGTCAATCGGATAATTGACTCCGAGTTTTCGATGATTTCTTTTTTTTACCAACGATTAACTTCATCAACCGATTGAATCAATTGTCCATTTTTCAATGATTACCTTTTTTAATCGTACACATTAATCAATCAATCTTGGCTAAAATTTTAATTGATTAATGCTCAACTCTGATTTCCTGTACAATTTTTTGCTGTCTGCAAAAGGAACAAAGTTATAGTCTGGCCCAGTTACTGGGTTCACCCTGCACACTTGCAATGAGATTTAACGGAAACTATCGTTGATCAATAATAAATTAAATTATGCTTCGGAAATGTCGCAAAAGTGATATATACTTTTGTGCAAGGGTGTACGAGAGGCTCGAAAACGCGATCCCGTGGAAATCTGCACGGCCGGCCCGGCCCGGCCCGGCCGGTGCAATTTTAACGACTGCACTGTATCATCTCCGGGACCGCCGCGCCGATATCATTAAGAATTTCAGCGCGGAAAAAAAGCGTCCAGCCATAATCTGCGCACAGCTGGTTTTCGGTGTACCGACATCGCGGCGCCAGGTGTCCTCGCGTTCCCGTCAAACAACCCTTTTAAATTGCTCGAATGAAATACCGAGGACCGTGTTCCCTCGCGCGCACACAGAGGAAATGACGAAACGAGGAATGGTGAGGAGGTGTCGATCGAACCGGTGCGGCGCGGCGCGACGCGGCGTCCATCTACCTATTTATTTGTCCGTCGGTCGAATAGGGTAACCGAGGGTGTGAACAAACAGACGAGTCGAAGACAGGTGTACAATAAGCACCCCGACGAAAAAAAAAACGTGGTGAAAGGAGGCGAAGAATGGGCTCGGTCGAGAGCACTCGTCTGATCCGAACTTTTTTTACACGTTTTTCGTATTCCCAGAGAAGGAGAGGGAAATTTTCCACTGTCTGATTTCGGCCCCGAGATTCTCTTTTTACCACCGTCCGTGCTACTTTGTCGTTAATTGCTTGTCAGGCTGAAGAGATTTCGTGTGCTCGTCTCGACAACAACAAACAATACTATTAACTCGAAAATTAATCATTACTTCCGACCTAGAATATTTCTCCCGACTTAGAATACCTCATAAAATACCTAAATGTTTGCTAATTGATGAGATACCGACATATTTAATAATGTTTTGAAGAATATTTTGAGTGTTAAGGGTCAAAAAATAATGAATTGAAGAAAATATTACTCCAACGTTTCAGTATATATATTCCACGTTTATGTGTCCTCGGAGCAGCGACGCTAAAGCCGGGCTAACGATATAATTCCATAAACGAGCCGAATAAAAATGGAAATCCGAAGGGAAGTATAGTTCCGAGGGAAAAACAAACTCATCGAATTTGAAGTGCGGGCTGGTCGAGGAGGACGCTGTGATCCCTGTGGCGCGAAACAGAGCCGATAGAGGGATTTCTTCTCTCCTAAAACTCATGGGTAACGTTATGGGGGCCAGAAGGGCGGACGGCGCGGCGCGGCGGACCCTCGTTCTGCTCGTAGCAGGATGCGTAAATAATGACGGTCATACGAGCCACGAACATTCTTGCATCAGATTATGATTTACAGCCGTGGGGAAAATACCGCAAGGTAAACACTGATATTTTGCAGAACGAAAGGAACGGGAATGATGAAAGACGTATTACCAGCCGCGAAAGTAATATCACTCCGACGTCGTATTAATAAATCGTTAAGAGAGACTCGGGGGCGGATAACAAATTATTTTTCGCTTAATGCTAAACATTGAGACTTGCTATAAATCCTCCTTGACACGGATAGCCCTAAAAATTAAACAGTCCTACTCTCTATTTTAATCTAAGAGCATTTACATCTACGAATAGTTTATTAAAGTACAAGGTGATGGAATCTTGGGATACGGGGTTAATTTTGAAATCTGGAGTACACCAGAGTAAAAAGCGGCTCAACATTCTGACGATTGCGTTCAGAACGGTTGTGGCTTTCGGTTGATAGCTTTCTGTGGGAAATGGTTGCAATTAATGCTGTTTTACGAGGAAAACTTAGGCGAGAGAGCAGGATCAGCTTCGGGACAGACGCGCGGATGAGAGGATTTCGTTAAGTACTTCCCACGAGATGGGACGTTTATCCTTTTTACTCCCGAATCCGGGAGCATCACGCAACCTCTATTCTTTCACTTAACCTCGCCCCTCGGCACGAAAGCGATTTCGCCGTGTGCTCTCTTGTCTGTCCTTTTACTCTCCTCTCGTGCCTTTAAGAGCACCCGCTAATCTGTTTTCGATGATGCCGGGAAAACAGGGAACACACTGGCAAAAACGGACAGGATCAGATTTACTATGACCCGGCCTAGCTACGAAAAACAACCGAAAACAAATTCGGAAATGCCATTGTCCCGTGGAATTCTGTTCTGGATTACTCTGGAGAATGTAGACAGATCGAATTAGGACTATTCCAGAAAACAAGTAGAAGCTGTACATAATCTACTTTGACTCGAAAGTTTAAGTAGAATAAGACTCTTTTAATCAGCCGAACATCGCGTTACATTACACTTTCGACATGTTTGAGAAAAAAGGAAGAGTTTTTCGAATAAAACAAACGGCGGATGGCGAGAGTAGAGGCTTCGTTAAGCAACGACAACTTTTCGGAAACCAGGAAATATATGTAGTTGAAAAACTTTTTCGAGTCGGTGCGGTGTAGCACGCAGCGATCGTCGCGTCGCGCGTCGTCGTCTGGACTAGCTTTCAGACGGCTTGTAATAACAGCGTATTAAGAATCGCGTTATATTTCGCCGATGTTAACGAGCTTCGCGTAGCAATGAGTTTGCGAGTTTACTGCGGAAGGGCTGGTTGGTTAATTTTGACCGGGAACGAAAATGTTATTTGTACCGCGGATTACTATTCACCGACGTCGGTTCATTCCTCTGACCTAATGACGTAATAATTCTCATCAGGCTGTCACCGCAGGCCAATTGAGGGACCGCGAAATAAGGCAATTAATTGCGGCGCACGATGCACGTCCCGGCAATTAATTAGCCATTTAATTTAGATCCTATCGGCGGAAGAGGTCATCGCGTTCTTTATCCCCTTGCAGAAACCGGGGGAATTCCTCGAGACGGAACGGGAGGAAGTTAAAAGAGGATTCCGTTCTTTTTATTCCCTTTACTGTTCCGATCCTCTATCTAATACTTTCCGATGGTCCCGTTACCGGCGCAGAAAAGTCCAGAAAATTCATCCAGAGCCGGATGCAATCGTGGCGCCTATGGTAGTCCACAAAATGCGAAACAGTTGCAAATTGCAGTTGCAATGCTGGAAAAGCGAAGAAATATTATTTGCGAGCGTGGACAGAATTCCTCGTACACTCCCCAAAAATATTAATTATACAAAAGATCCTTTCGTGGTTCTCGTACATTTTACTTTTGCTATTCAATTGCAATTTGCGTTCGACCAGATGTTGTATCAAAATCTTCATTCACATTATCATCCCTAATAAAAATTATTAAATGACGGGGTGTACTTCCGAAAAGCCCATACCTCCGATTTTTCTTATACTCTGGATTCTCACGCATTTTGACGTGCTGATTACGAATATGATAGTGAAAATTGGCGCAAATAAAAATTATAGTTTTTTTATTTACTTCCGTAAATAATGGGAATTTTGAAAAATACTTGAGATAAAAGTTGTAGAACTCATCAAAATACACATTTTATGTCGTATAAATTTTTTTTGTCATGAAGATAATACTTTCTCAGAAAAATGATAGGTCCGGGTTAGGTCTGGGTTATATACGGAAGTAAATAAAAAAACGCGAATTGCGACAAATTTCACTATCATATTCGTAATCAGCACGTCAAAATACGTAAGAATCCAGAGTATAAAAAAAATCGGAGGTAATGGGCTTTTTCGGAAGTTTATCCAAATTACGTAACTGGGGATGACTTGTTGGTTCGCAATTGAAGTATCCATTAACCCTTTTCACTCGGAGCTATTTTAACTGGAAAATTCAACATTTCTTCCGATCTAGAACATTTCCATTCCCTATGATTTTTGAAATTTAATGGATATCAAATTGGTACACTACCCCTCGTCCAATACCTAAACGTTTACAATACTTTGAATAATGGTACAGCAATTTTTGGTGGTGCTTCTCAGAGGAACCATTCGACTGCTAAGAGTTAAAAAGTCTTCAGCGCGCGGAGACAACTTTGAAAAATGATTAAATGATCGGATAATGTGTAAAACCGAGCAAAATAGGATCTAAGACCGATCTCCATTTCGATCCGTGGCCGGTTCACGTGGTCGTGGCTGGTGCCAGCAAATTATTTCCTTCACCTGCGCTCTTCCTTGTCGCCTGGCGCGCCGCCTTCTCCTTTCCGCTCCCGTCTTCCCCCGTGGACCGAGCCACTCAAGGATAAAGTAAAAGGAGAGGAGAATTTCCTCTGTGGCTCTCTTGCACTCTTGCCGAGCCGGTGTTCGCGTTGCCCTCTTCGTTTCGCAGCGGTCGCCGCCGCGCCGAGCAGAACGTTAATTACCGCTCACCGGGAACAGCTCCACCGATGCACTCTCCGAAACTCGGTGTTTACGGCGCCTTCGTGGCTACTCATTTTTAAGCGACAAGTTTAATTATGCCCGCAGGCCAGACCGTTTATTCCGGGCTGGTTCGTTCTCCTCTTCGTCTCCCAGCTTCGAGTGGAGCAGCGACCGAACAGGGTGGTTCCGCTCCGACCACCTTACAAGTCTCCTTTCTTTCCGCGACGATATTATACGACGCGCAAGGACTTTTATCCTCGCCCGCGACCCTGGAGATCGTCACGCGATCGAGACGTGCGTGTCGAAACGATCATTTACGATCTTTCGGATCGGTTTTCCGAGCTGACGCCACGCCGCGCCGCGCCGCGCCGCCAACACGCTGGTTATAGGTAGACTGCGGATTCTACGCGTTTATGGCAACACTGGTTCAGTGAAAAACAATGATTGAGCGAACAGTTCGTTTCACTTGAATTTCATCGAGAATTTCTATATCATTTATTCGTCCATGCACCGCCACTCCCGTACTGTCCAATTGAACAAACTAAAATTGTGGAAATCTGACAAAATCATGAGAACATAGAGGGTACGATAAAGCAGTATGTGCGAAGCATGTCGGGAAATATATGAGATGCGATCAAGCCGAAAGGGGGAAACATAAATCGTCTTGGGTTGTTCTAGTTGAATGTCCAGGGGTTGTAAGTATCATATCCATTAAATTATTACTATAAAACACGCAGCTTAGCTTTCTATTTCTACGTTGATACAATGCAAGCGTACGTACCACTACACGAGTTTATATGTATCACGATGATCTTAAAACGTATTCAAACTCAACACATGTCTACTTAGAAATATCTTACAACGTAAAGGGTTAATTTACTTTCATATTTGCTTTCATCTTATAAAGATCTTCAGCGTAATTAGTTTGTTAATTCTTAATATTCTTGATTCTCTTCTCGATCGTCGTATTGCGTTACTGTCCGTGTAGATAATAAATAAAATAAAAGAAATATTTTCGAGATGGAAAGATTTTAGAAATTGTAAGGGTGTAAGAAAATATGGTGTCATGGTTTTGGCAGATGGTTCCACACTTCCGGATCGGTGGAGATTTGTTAAAAGAAATTGCCGCCAAATTGAAATTCAAGGTCAAATCTTTTTATGCTTGTATCGCATTCCACTCACCATGGGGACGAAACCTAACCTAATCTAACCTACGGCTCCTTTGACCAGTTTGGTCCCCATGGTGAGTGGAATGCGATACAAGCCTAAAAAATTTGGTCTTGAATTTCAAGGTCAAAGTCAATTTTGCGGCAATTTCTTTTAACAAATCTCCACCGATCCCGAAAAGGTGGCCAACCATCTGCCAAAACAAAGACACTAAATTTTGTTACACACTGTACAGAAAATGATAAACTGATACGTTTAAAAAATCGCTCGATGATAATTGAAAGTTTTCGAATCGATCCAGACTTTACTCGCAGCCCCAATTACGCATACGGGGCGTCTTCTTCGCATAGAAGTTTTTTAGCGGGCACTCGGGAATTAGATTAACCGGCTGGTAAGGAAGAGGATAGGGAACTCGAGAGTGTCTCTTGGCGCGCCGTCTTCGCTCTGATTGGATCGATGGAGTTATTAGGGTACGAGGTGCGATTTTAGCGTGGTAATTGTAGAGCCTGAACGTGGGACGTATAGCGAGGAGAAAGTAGGAAGAGTATGCGAACGGAGAAATATTGGGTCATAAGTATAATGGTACAATTTTTTCGAAAGTTCACTCGGAAACAATAGATTCGACTAGACTCGTCACGATCTTTACCTATCCGCTCTGTAGATGTATTTCTATAGATACGAACCAGTAATCATTATAGATAATTAAAACGAGAGAGAGTGCACGAACTTGGTATATTATGTCAAAGAAAATTTATAAATTACATAATAACACGTGTTCATTTTTGTCGCTCGCACGCGTCCGACGGGGCCGTGAATGTGTTAATAAGAGTGGGGGCTCAAATAGTAGAGAACGTTGAATGGTGAGATTTATTTATTACGTCGTTAAATATTGAATTTGAGCGGGACGCGCCAGCATTTCCATCGTAAACAGCGATTCCTAATAGGGATGTCCGAGCTTAACTAGGCAACATCACTCATCTGGCCGATGAGCTATCGCGGTAGTTGCACATAAAGACGTTGAATAGCCGTGGCTTTTCTCCCTTTCGATTCTCTCTCGAATCAACGTTAATCCGTGACGAATTTCGCCGTCTCACGCATGAACGGCCTCCGCTGTTTATCCATCGATTTGCCCGCATTCTTCTAAATCCCGTGCGATATTTCGTCGACTCCTAACTTACAGGATTTAACTTGGCCCATTAAGACGGACGGTGCCGAATGCTGGCCGTCGCTTTCAGTCAGATCTCCTCTGTTTTTCAACCCGAAACCGTTTGCTTCCCTGAGAGCGCACCGTAATTTATGCGCAGAAACAACCGACTAAAATGGCTACCGGAAACGCGTCTTTTGTTCTGCTCGTTTCCACCGAAATATTTATCTACTCTATCCACTTGCTGTTCCAACACTCTTGAGATAACTAAAAATTCTTGAAAAATTACATAGATATCAACGGGTGCATGCATAATGCATTCACCTTGAAACTACGCGAGGAAGCGACACAATATGTATTTACTGTCCGTACTACATACTGTGTATTTTCTGCGTGATTTAAAATATTATCTTGCTCGAGGGGGTGAGCCTGTGTCATGAAGAAAAAACATTTTCCTTTCGTCGAGGAAAAACTCACCGCAGCCGATAAGTGAAATGTAACGTGTTAACGTTCTGACGGGTCTTGATAGTTTCGCCGCGTATGATGTCGATCGATGTATCGCTGTCTAGAACATTAATGGATTTACATGGCTTTTTTTCGAAATTAGTCGTGCCTTGTATCGATCAAGCTCCCGGGCTGACTAGCATTATAATCGATGTCGCAGCCAACGAGGCGTGAAAGTGTTCCCCGTTGAAGAAATCTCTTGTGGCTTCCAGCGTATTTTCCAACAAAACGACCTTCTTTCCATCGTGTCGTCCCGATCTCCTCCGGACGGGGTTTCCGATTTTTCCGCAATTTGATCCCGCAGGAACGACCATGGTCTCCGATAAAATTGAGAAGGCGGCCTTCGGGTTTCCCCCCATCGTTCAAGGTACACGATTATTATATCGTAATTAGTAGACGGAGGAACTTTATGCAAATTTTGTTCGTACGTTATCATTAGACTGCGGATTTTATGGATTTATGACAGAAATGGGTACGTACAATTTAAAACAGTGGACGTGTTAAAAATATTTAAGAACGCCAATGTACTAGTTTCAGCTTAATAGGATAATTCAAAGAAGAATTTTTATTCGTCTCCTTTGTCCTGCAATCAATGCAAACATTTTTTATTTTATATTATATAAAGATCCGCAATCTAATTATCTTACATTATGTACCAAATAATATCGTTACATATTATTATATTTATTATTATAATTTGTAGAGCAGAGAAAGAGAGAGAGGATACATTTTATCTGTGTTGCTCGACGTCTCCTGCCATTTTCATCCCAAATGAAATTTTATAATCCCTTGTTACGTACTGTGTAGAACAAGTCTTCGCATCCTGTTGCGCATAATATGAACGTGTTTAGTAAGATTACACGTTTTTCTCTTAAACAAATTAAGTTCGACAAAAAAGTGAAGAGCCTCCTCTCAGCAAGCTCGTTCAACTCCACCGCAAGAAAGATTAACTCCATCGCTTCCTCGTGCCATCCGATAATCGTCACCGTGGTAAAACGAAAATTCATTACCCTGCTCGAGTTAGGTCGAGAGTGTATCGCGTTGCAAGAAAATCCGTGGTGTCCAAGTGATTGATAATTACCTCATCTTAGGCGCGTCGCGTTACAAACGATCGGCGATCGAGCCGGATAATAAGGGTGATCCGCCGCCGGCTGGGATTCAGGCTTCGTTACTCGATTTTCCGCGCGGCTAAATATAGCCGAGATAGATCTCGCATTAAACCCACAAGAAGTCTCAGTTCGATAGCCATAAATCGAGATAACGCTTCGAGGGGAGGAGGATGCTGCGGGTAGCTACCGGGACGGGTTAATATCGGCCCGACTGCAGCCCGAGGCTCACCGGGAGCAAGCGAGTAGATCAGGAACAAGCGAATCCCGCGAGCGGAGCGAACCCGGAAAACGCGTGGCCGCCTCTTAGTTAGATGAGAAGCAATTATCGTAAATAAGACGTATGCCCATCCCGTACGTGGGTGTCCCCCGTTCTACCGAGTCACGGTCCCTCTCGAACGCAAGCACACCCATGAACCACAGAATACTGTCTCAGGCACAAGTTTCACGCATTCCAGAAAATGTTCTCGAGTCGGTTTTTGAAAATTGTCTTCTCGCGTCAGGAGAAATTAAGAGTATTAAATTAGCGGCAGAGTTGTGCTAATTCAATTACATTGTAATTCAATCAAGTCGTCAGTGAATTACCACATAATTGAAATACAATGTAATTCAATTACTTTGTAATTATAATTCCTGGAGTAATTTAATTGTAATTCTGCACAACTCTGATTAGCGGCAATTACGGTCGGTCTACAAAGTATTCGTACATATTTTAAAAACGAACAACTTTTTCAAAAGTGGACCCAATAGCTTGAGTTTTTCTCAGACGTTAGATGGATGAGTTTACCAGCTAATGTGCAGATAATTTTGTTTTTAAATTGTTCTTCGTGGCAATTGCGGAGGAAAAGGAAAGGTCATGATTTTTTAATGTTTTATCTGTGTCTGTAATGGAAATTTAAAACATGTATATTGTAAATCTAAGTTAGTTCTATACATGTATTAAAATGGATTTTAAACTTACCTCATATACAGATATTTTTGTGCGAGCTAATTGGCGTACTTAAAAAAAGAATGGACTAATTCAATCGAGACGAAGAATTAGGATGGCAGTGAGCAAATTGACTCTAGATTAAAAAATCACGATCGCAGCGTGACCGAAGTTAAAATGAGGACCGTGATCGTGATTCTGCGATCATTGTGATAAATCACGGTTGGTGATTTCAAGGTTAAGCTGCACCGAGGGAATTATCATGGAACAGTCTGTATAAGTAGACAGGTGTCACGTAAAGAGGATGTTCGCGGGGACATGGTGAAAAACAGAGGAACGACGGTACGGTTTCCCTCCAATTTACGAGTACGACGCGCCGCGCCGCGCCGCGCCGCGCCGGGTACGTGAGTAATTGCAAGATCCTGAGACAAAAGGGGTCGCAGGCTAAACAAAAGATTGACCCTCGGTTCCTTGTGAGGGGCTCGCCGCCGCGCCGCGCGTCCTCAGGACGATGTATGATTGCGTGCCTCTTGACTCTTACGCCGAGAGAAAAGGCGAATCAGTTTACACTATTCGCGTGGCTGACATTTCGTTGCTATCATTAACGGGTGGGCACTCTATAATTTTTCTTGATAACGAGAGCGCGTATGCCCGCTCCGGGAATTATTGTGAACGATACGAAGATAAATGATCGGGTGGCTCGTGGTCGCTTCGTTCTTGTCATTCTAATGAACAATTACCGTCCGCACGGATATAAATTGACTGCGCACGCTCTCTGGCCGCAGAGAATCGAAGAAATTAATGTTACACGATCGCCGGATTGCAACACCAGTACCACTCGCTTTTTCTCGCCCTTCTCCGCCTTCGATCCCGAGGATATTAAACTTCGAACATTTGTTTGATTCGGCCGTGTCAACTACATGCGCTTTCACCGTATTTTTAATCATTCACGTGCTATTCAGTGTACAATTCAACCACTTCAATCTCCTCAAATGCAAGAAAATTTGTTAATAATGCGTACTCTACGCAGTCTCCTATTCAACAATGTTTTAACCATTTATAAATGGAAGTTCCTTTCTTTTTGTAATCATTTTAAATACTAAGATATTCATACGAATTCAACAAATATTTATGATTACGCGAACGTGGAGATTCGACTCGGTGTCTCGACGTAGACAAATATTGATCATTCCAGACCCTTTTATGCCCTTCCAGTCGTGTTTGAATACTACATGCACTGCTTACTGTAGGTTATTTGTTTTCCTGAATTCGTTGTTTACACAATCCTACATGTTCCAAGAAAAATAAATATCATTCTTGTAGAGTTTGCATGAATTAAGGTAGTAATGTTATTAATCAAATACAAAGGCACACCATCATTTTGGTTTTGTTCAATCGCCAGCTACACGGCGAAATTGAGGGAATCCAGATCTTCGGCACATCCGTTGAACGGGAAATATGAATGTTTAACAGTGTTTTATCCAGCTAACAGCGGTATAAAGACGGTGGAATAGAACTCGCGGGCTCCGCTTATCCCATATTTAAAGCCAGATTATCGTTCTGAAAGATTAACGAGCAGCAAAACTCGAAGGCGCACGGTCTCGTGAAAATTTCAACGAAGAAAATTCGTTTTCCGGCCGGTACCCTCGAAAGCTCTTTACAGATGGTAAAAAAGCGTCTCGAAAAGTCTCTCTCCCTCTCGCGCCCTTATGCCATAGCCACCGCGAAATGTCCACTCCGTCGACGGGTTTCCAAGTGACCGTTGCCAAGGGAGGCAAGAGACTCCACTTCGCCCCAACCCTCGGTCGTTTTCTAACTCACTCTCGCTCTCTCTCCCCCTCTGTACATGTTCGAAGTAGATCGAAACCCACCCGCAGCCGCCAGGTCTCGGTTTTCGAAAACAGGGAAAACGGTCGTACATGCGCGAAGAATGGAAGCTGATCGCCGTCTCTCTTGGAAAAAAAGCGATCCTGACGAAGGGACCGACAGCGTCGAGAGCGTAATTTGTCGATGAGGGACTCGAGCCATTTTCACCCCTCCACTTTTTTTCGCCTAGCTCACCCCAGACCAGTGTTTTTCTGAGCGCATCTTATTTACACGTCGGCTACCCTTCGATCAATGAATTTCTTTCCTACTTCACGCTGGAAAATACAGCTCCAACTAACGAAAATACTCAAATATTAGATCGTTGCATATGAAATGTTCGATTTTGAACGGTAACGTTAAACAACCGCAACTATTTCTTATTGATCAGAGAATCACACGTTTCTTGATTGTACACAGGCTTCATTTACAAGATTGTCATCTCTATTTTGTCATTCTTTTTACTATCGACGAGTTGCGCGTCGATTACTAGACTGGAGCCACATAAACAGTTCATTCTTACTTAAGAATAATAAGACTAATAGTTTTAACGAGCCGAGAATAATAGATTAGCACTCTTGAATCATTGCAACCTTTCTACTCTTTTAGAACATTGCACCCACTCATTTCTCCCATAAATCCATAAAATCCGCAGTCTATTGATTAGTCACCGCATTTTCACTAAAAATCACAAAATGCTATCGTCGATATGTTGTTTTTCCACAAATGCAAAAAGAGACGCGACAATCGCACTGATTCACGTTCAAACAACCCAACACTAACTAAGGAAAAACGTAGTTCCCCGAATCACGAGAAATTATCCTGAAAGAATAGCCTAGCCGGTTGCGTCGTTGGCCAATTATGCCGGGCGCGGAGGTTCGGAAAAAGTTTTCGGAAAAAAGCGACGGGAACTTTCTATTTACCCGGTTGGTGTCCGGTAACTGAGGAAAAGAATTAAGGAAGAATGGGTTCGGCGGACGCAGCGAACAGTTCATTTAGCTACTCGCCGCGCCGCGCCGCGCCGCGCCGCGCCGCGCCGTCGGGAGCAGCCCGGGAAAAAAAGAGACTGACTTTATTCCCTTGCACTTGAAGCATTAAAGAGTTTCGGAGGTGCTTCGAGAGGCCATTGAGAATCCTTAAGAAGCTTTCCAGCCTTGGTAACTAATTAAAATTCTTCCCCTCGAATCTTTAAAACTCCACTTGATCAATCTGGCGGGAGGCAACGTTCCCGTGGAACGAACCAGCCAGAATATTCTCTGTGCGACGAGTGTTTCGACGAGAAAGAAAATTCCATTCCGACGCGGCGCGGCGCGACGCTGCGCCGCGCCGAGCCAGCTCGAATCTCCAATTGTGTTGTTCGTCGTGAGAGGTAGAGGAAAACCATAGCCGGCCGGCAGATTCTGACAGAGAATATTAACCCGTGTTGACCCTCGCGACAACGGTCGTGATTATCTCAATCAGCGGGATTAATTCACCGCTGCCATCCGTTGTTGACCTCAACTTATGAATTGGACTCTCCTTTGTCCACGGCAAATTTGCCTTTATTGCTGAACTTCGTATTGCTGGCTTCTAGTCTGCTGCTCCGCTCGTGGAAGTCGTTGTTTAACTTCTACTTTGCGCTTTCCTTTTATCACAATTTTTAATGATTTTTTAAGAGATAGTTCATCGACAGGTTAACGTTGAGTGTTTCGCCTGCCGAGGACCTGTCAATTCTTTAAAAAGAAAGGATCACAATTTCGACTTCATCTTTAAAACCATATTGTTCGGATATAAAACTGCGATAAAATGCGAAAGAGAAAAACAAATTGCAAGCCAGAGGAACAACTCTCAGTTCCTTAAAAAACGAAGTAACACAGGGACAATTTTAGCTCGACGACTTTCACAAATTGCAATTCCACGACAACTCGGACACCCGTTGCACCGCTATTGTCCGGTCGCAGAACAGAGAAGGGTCGCGCAAATATTGAGACAAAGGCATGCAAATGAGCAGCTATTCATCGGCGAATCTTTTTATTTGCTCCGGTGCGGCGCGGACAGGCGCGGAGCGGTGCGGTGGTCCGGCGAGCGAAGTGGCAGCGTCGGTTTACAAAACAAAAACCGGTTAATTGCGGGTACGAAAGTTGAAGTGGGACGAGAAGAGAACGAAACGAGGGAAAGAGAAGAAACGGGAGCGAAGAAGAGAAGAGATACGTTCGCGCGAAAGGACGGACAAGCAGTAGGAAGACACCGGGACAAACCGGGGCCGGAGATATCCTGTCGGGCTGTCCCGGGCCATCTACTTATGGCAGCAGACACCTGCGAATTCCGGTCCGGTCCGTTTTCGGGGTTTCGTGTGCGCCAAGGTAATTTAGCATTCGCGACCGGCCACAAACCCTGCTTCGCCGCAAAGTAGTCGTCGCGTCGCGTCGGTCTCGCTGAGTCACACCTCCGTGCAGGTATTTTAATGCCCCTGAAACGTGAATGGATTTTTACGTCGGCCCCTTTTAATGTATACACCCCGTAGAACCGTGCTTCCGAATCTTGTCCGGCGACGCATTACTCGCGCCGGCCACTGTGCCTACATTTGTATCCTCGCCGCGCGCCGCGCGCCGAGCGCCGGCCCCTGAGAAACGACACTTTTCGGCCGAACAACTTTACGGTTTACGATTACGATTAATTATCCAGCGTGCCGGATAAGAGACTCGGCTGAAAGGCTCGCGAAAGCATCGCAGTCTTCGTTCGATGTGTGTTAAGGAGGTAAACTCGTTTTTCCAGGATTGCAAGGGTGCGGAATGCGCGTTCGAGTTTACACTAAAAGCCGCAAAGAATAAAAAAATGCAAAATTTGTTTTCAAGGGACCAATCGGAAGACATACTCTACAAGATGCAGAAGGTTTCGTCCTGATTGTTGGTCCATCCATTTCGGGGTAATCGGTGAACATACATAGAACAAAACCACATACAGATCGAATTGATTAACGTCCTCCTTTTTCGAAGTCGGTTAAACATAGGACTTTTCAGGGCTATCGTGGCCTAGATTGATCATTCATCTAGCGTTTTTGACTATTGAAAAACCCGATGTTTGCATTACCGAGAAATGGGAAGGCACATCTCGCACCCTTGCAATCCTGGAAACGAGTCTACCCCCTTAATGCCCATCGGCGCGTGCGTGTATGTAGATACGTTCGTCTCGGTTTCGAAGCTGCTCATCAGCCAGCTCTTCTCCGTTCGTCTTTTCTGTCCACACGTGAGCCTAGAATAGGGTGGCCGCGCGCGCGGCAGAAGAGGAAGAGGAAAAGGTGGAAGAGGAGGAGGAGGAGGAGGAGGAGGAGGAGGTGGAGGAGGATGTGCCGGTTGAGGCCAAGTATAACCGTGCAGACTGAAGGAATGCCTAATGAGCCAGACATTTCGCGTGGGAGCAATCATTTCCATGGGGACCGCTTCTGGATCCGTGCGTACCACGAAAACGAGCAACGCGAACGCCGCGCCGCGCCGGAATCGTAATTCAGGAGGGCGGAACTTCGCACTGTGCCACGACAGGGCACGGCACAGGGCCGAAATTTGAATTTAAAGCAGGCCGAATGGCCGGCGATCACCCAGCCAGCCTGGCGAATTAACCTCGGCCTGACTAAATCCTGCCTACGTGATTATATTTGCTCGTACGCCTGCTGCGCGAACGATAAAGTCCGCGGAAACCGGGGATTTGCTTTTTAAGCTCGAGCTCGCGGTAAGCTTGCTCATTTATTCGGATTCGTTTCGGGACATCGCTCGCTTCGAAACCGCCTAGCCAGTCGTTACTCTCTCGAAATACGATTCCAGTGCCTAAGAGTTCTGACACCTGCCTTCGTGCTACCCAACCGGACAACCGTGTCTTTGACAGAACTTTATTGCGAATTGTAAAGCAGGATTTCTGAAGGAGCGGCTGCAATCGGATCTCGTATCCGAGTCTCGCCGTTGCGTTGCTACAGTCTACTCTCGATGGTAATACCGGGCAGCAGAGATAGTTAATGTGCCCAGCTGTGTGTATCTTCGGTCCTATGACCGCAGGTGGCTCTTGGCAGAGACTGTTTGGAAGCCGCCGGGAAATTGCTGCAGGACGCATCGTTGTCTGCGTATGTGCGTTTCCACACCGCGAAACCCATCCCCGTTAAATCTACTTCTTTTCACCAGTTAACTGCGTTCGACGTGTATACAATCGAAATCTCTATTGCGGCGTAATAACGATAACCTTCTTAAAAATGTAATCCTCCCTCGATCTTTGTAAACATTTATATGTAATAGGACCATTTGCTCCGAATTCGACGTGTATACTCGCCATTGCTTGATTTCAATTCCGCACTCTGTGTGCACTACATATGTGCGTTTCGCTGTGCTGACATGATGAGCGTTTTTCAGTATCTCGTCGACTCGAGGAGGATTGTTCCACGACGCGACGGTGGAAGTATTTTTTCTCGGTGATCCTTGTGATCTTCGTGGCGGAACCCCTGCAATCACGAGCACTTGGGCCCTGATAGCAGTCCCAGAAAATAACCCGGCACCGATACACAACTTCTTCACCGAGCAATACTGCTCATCGTTTGACCGGGGATCCCACCGCGTACCCTGGAGAAACGTTCACGGCACGGCCGATTATCTTAATGTCTGCATCGTGGTGGCAGCAACCCGATGGCGCTGACGAGCCCCGGGAAAACGGCCGACGAAAAAGTTTACGGTCCGCAATAAAATTTCTTCCCGTGTCTTCCTTTCTTTACTTCTTCTCGACTCCGGCAGGCGTAAACTCTGTTTATTGACTTGTATCTTTGGTTACAGTAGTAAAATAGTTAGCAATAAGGTGGAGTGGGGCAAGTCCGTTAATTGGTTATTTTTATTATAATATGAACGAAATTTCTCTAGCTTGTATTTATTAATGTATGTAGTATAAGTTAGTATGAACTATTCTACATAGATGTCGCCGAAGAATAGAGGTGTTTTCCTCGCTTAAATGATTTAAGTCAGTTAAGTTAAATCAATGCCAAACAGTCACGTGCGAGGTAGATACACATACAACTTTTTGGTTACTCTGAACGTGCAATAGTTTACAAGTGACATATTAATATATTCTGTGTTGTTATTTTAGGTAAGTACAACAAATATTGATGTGGGTTTACATTAAATAAACCGTTTTTATTGTATTTTTAAAAATTTGTTGATAAAAACACTAAGATGATCTTGCCCCATAAATATTACTACACGGGGCAAGTCCGTACTATCACGGTGGGGTAAGTCCGTACTGTATGGCTAACTATAAAACTAAACAATATATTTAATGCAATAAAAAGTATTTTGTAGCAGGCTTGATAATCATTCTTTTCTTGCCCCGTAGCACTTGAAACAAGGCTCGGAAGCATTTTTAACTCTCAGAGACGGACTTGTCCCAATTTCGGGACAACTGCGTCCCAGTTGACACTTTGTACAATATCCTATCAAAATGATAATTTTCAAGCAAAATTAGAATCCTACATAATACTAATTCGTTAAATTCAAGAACGTTAAATTTTTACATACCAGACTGAAAATAGTACATGAGTTTAAAGTCCAACTAAAGTACACGGAAGTTTATTGTTTATGCGGCTTTGACTTAAAACCACTTGTCAGGAGAACAGTATACAGACAATCAGAGGAAGAGTCATGCATACATGGATTAAATAAACGTGCACAAAGCAGCCACGAGATAAAACATACGAGAGGAATGAAGGTTTTGTAAGGATTGAGCAAATATGCAACCAAGAATCATCTGACGGATTCGCGTGTAGACGGAACGGATGGAGGAAAGTATAACGAAAAGCAAAGATGCAAACGATATACACACATTTGTCGAATTTATGCGGAATGCTTATCGAAAGCTTCGAAAGTGCTGTTTGCGATACAGCTCTTGAACCAATAACAATTTATAGTTACAGTTTTCAGTTTAAACGAATATCGAAAATATCTAGGTGCACGCGCGGTAGTGCACCAGCCAAGTTCTCACAATACCTCCTTTTACACGAAATAGGTACGTAGGATAGAACATAGGATAGAACATATAAAAAATGGCTGTATCTCCCCAAAAACATCCTGTAAACAGGAGTCAAGTTCTTATGGCCGTAAAAAGTTGTGCGATCAAACAAAATACGGTCAAGTTCGTTACTTTAGAAATACCTCTTGCAATACTGAAAAAGCGTTTGTAAAAATTAGTTTAAAAGAACGCTATTTAATTTGTAAACAGTTACATGGAGGGCTAAATTATTCAAACTTGGTCGTTACTTTTTAAACCAATGGCCATAAAAGGTGTTAGGTAGCGGCCAAGTTTGAATAATTTAGCACTCCATGTAACTCTTTAAAAATTAAATAGCGTTCTTTTAAATTAATTTTTACAAACGCTTTTTTCAGTATTGCAAGAGGTATTTCTAAACTAACGAACTTGGCCGTATTTTGTTTGATCTCACAACTTTTCACGGCCATAAGAACTTGGCTCCTGTTTACAGGATGTTTTTGTTGGGGATTTATTTTGCGTGAAGATCTACGAAATGCTCAAAATTTTTGAACTTGAAAAGTACGTGTGTATTATTCTATAGCGGAGACCTAGAGATATTCGTTTAAATCGGATTGGAACCGTTTACGACATTTCGAGGCCTGTCCGAGTGAAATGAACTGAAATCATCGGATTATGGAGAATGTTTCGCAAATGAAATTTCGAGACGGTAATGGTACTCTGTAATGAACTTCGCTCGGAAAATTTTCATCGTACGCAGATGCAAATACGATTTTGGTGCGGCGACCAGGGAAAGGCAAAGAGAAAGCTAAAACCCGTAGGTATATATATATATATATATATATATAATAGACGAATCCGGCGCTTGAGAGCCGATCCACCTACAAACTCGCATCTCCCACGAATGTTCGGCAACATCTGGACGAACGAACATGTCACCGGCTAACGAGGCACGTTTCATTACATGGCCGCCTTGGAAATCGACCATCGGAAATCGAATCGGCTGGAACGGTTAGTCCGGTAAAGTCCGTTTTAATTTTGATTAATTATGCGAACTCTTTGCCATTTCACCGCGCGGCGAACCTGGCCGGCGCGGCGCGGCTGTCCAGCAGTTGAAAGTTCAATTTTTTTTTTTTCACGAATACGTTTTTCTGGAAATACGAAATCCCTTAATGAAACGGAACTTGAATTCTAAACGTTCCCTTATCATTTAAATATTGAATAAATCTACTTCATTTAATTGCTGAAATCAGAAGTGGGCATCATTTGGCGAAAAAAATATTTGAAATACTTTTTAATATTTTAGATTTTATTTTGCTTAAAGAAAATAGTATTTTAAATAAGATATAGAATTTCGAAAATAAAATATTTCTATTTTAACAATCTGAACCTCAAAATAAAATATTTCTATTTCAACAATTTGATCCCCAAAATAAAATATTTCTATTTCAACAAATTGATCCACGAAATGAAATATTTCTATTTTAACAATCTGAAACACGAAATAAAATATTTTATTTTTTGCATTGTTATAATACTCTGAGAAACCGCATAAACATACAGTCTATCTTATCGTTAAGAAACGATTTACACTTATAACAACGATGAGCAAGCGCAATTTAAATCAGTGAAAGTATTAAAAGACTTTTAAGACTATTAATATATTATTTTCACCACATTTAAATTATTAATGAAGAATATAAATTTATATTTAGCTCCTGTGTCTTGCAATTGATGCACAAACTTTTTATTTTGCATGAAAATCCGGAGTCTACTAATTGTAAACGATTTCATATATTTTATTTACTTTACAAAGAAGTCAAAAAGAATTTAATGTATGGTAAACAGAATTGTAAATGATTATATTCGCTGGCAGACTGTTAAATAAGGATAGAAAGTTGCTTTGGAAAACTTTGTGAACGACGGAATGTTAATCGCAAATTAACAGTCTCGAGAATCGCATCGTAGTGTCGGGTAACAGGTTGGTAATTACAATGTATGGAGATTGGAGTTAGCAAGACGTTCGTTACATGCAATGGCCACTTGAATATTGCCTACTATGTAGAGATGTTAGCATGACCGAGTAATTAATCGCGCATGAATACCCAAACGGTATTCCGTATTCAGAATCTACCCTCAACATGAAATACAGCGAAACTTCCAAGGCCCAAATCCTCTAACATCTGAACATTCTACGATTTAAGATAAAACATTTTATCGTTTTTAGTGCTCGGTAGGGTTTAGTGTTAATCGTGGAACAAAATATCCGCGACGCGATTAATAAAATAAGTGTCGCCGTCGGTAATTGTTTCCCATTATCCCGTCCCTGAATCAGTAAAAAACTGAATGCATCGATAAAAGCGTCCGAAAGGCAGAGAGACTTCGCTCTTCAAACATTGCCGAGTTTTAATTCGACAATGAGCTACTAACATGCACGCGAATGTTACCGGTAATCACGCAATTACTGCCGGTGCGGTGGCTGCCTCTTCGCGGCGCTCCTCTGCAATAATCCGGTATTTACGGTTGAATTTATGCGGGGGCCAAGGGCATCTAACCGCTTAAATACAAGCAATTTAGAGAGAATCCCGCGGAAAGAAATATTCGGACGTTCATCTCATAAAATAAAATTACCCGTCGCGCGCGCGCGGCGAAAACGTTCGAGGTTTAGGCTCGTTAAGAGACAGCTGGTCCTCCGGGTGACTCGAGAAAATGATCGTACAGGCTAACAGGGTGGAAGGTAACAAAATTTGCATAAAGATCCCTTCAACGACCGTATAAGAATGCGACTGTTGCGTAATAGGTTTGCCGACATTTTTCAGTGGAATCTGTGAACATTTATGTTGGATACTCATTATCATTGCAAGGACTACATATTAGCTGCTTCAGGGTTGCTCGAACATGGTCGGAAGACAGAAATACAATTCTGAAATAAATGTTAAGAACAATTGTTTAAATGTGTTCGCACTATCTGAAAAAATACACACCAACCCCTTTCGTCTATATCGATACGTTTTTCCGAGTGGAACAGAGTCGTCCGTGAACAAAGACAGTCAACAAACAGATTTTGTGTCGTTCTTATAGTCTGTTGACTCGCCTTTTTGTACGAAACCTTCTTCTCAATGAATTTCACAGGCTTGCTCCATCCGAAAAAGAGTAGACAACTCAATAATTAAATAAGCAACCGAAATGAATTTTCTCATTAATAATTATTATGAACAAGTGAAAAGAAATTCGATCATCGATAACTGTTATGAACGATCGAAATCAATTTCTCTCGTTGATAACCGTTATCAGCGATCGAAATAAATTTCTCTCGTTGATAACGGCTTTGAGCAATCGAAACAGTTTTTCTTCATCGATAACAGTTATCGAGGAGAATCCAATTTTATTGGACACTAATAACTGTTACTTGTAACCAAAAAGTATAAAAATCGATATTTTTTAATTATTTTGTTCTTCGAATTTTTTTCTTATATTTTGTGCAGATTAATTATCCTAAATTTCAATAATAATCAATTTTTTATTCATGATTTTTATCGTAGAAAATTTTAGAATAACTGTTATTTTTGGCCCCTAGTTAAAATTGTACTAAATTATGTCATATTTGATATCCTAGAATGTTTTGAAAATTTTCAAAAGCCATAATTGCTTCAAGATCCGGAGTCTAATAATCACGATGAGACACAACTAACGTAATCACATAAACGTGGTCTATAAACTACGGGATCCTTTATTCTGCAGCTGCGAAGAACCGCGAAAAGAGAGTGGAGGAGAGAAAGAGAAAGAGAGAGAGAGAGAGAGAGAAATGAGACAGGAAGCACAAGGAGTATATAAGGTGTCACGTCTTGGCTTTAAATCTTGTTACCATTGACTAGCGAGAAGGAGAAGTGGGTACTCGAGAATACGAGCGAACAAAAGGACAGGAGGAAAGAAGAGGACGAGGAACGTAGATTGAATCTCGGAGTCGTCTGCTGGCAGAGACCTTGGCTTTCTCTCTCTCTCTCTCTATCCCGTAGCGTCCATAACGAGATTAATCACTCGGCCCCCAGAGACTCCCGAGAATGCGCGAATTGAGAAATTTGTAAGGCCGCGTGAATGAATGACGAGAGAGACAGCCGCGTTCGACGCTGAATGATGAAGACAAGCGTGCGAACTGGATGTTGTAGTATGTAATTACGTGAAATTAACGCTTTGGCGATGCGATTTTGAATCTCGGGCGTACTTTCACGAGCAGAAACGAGTCTGTGCGCCGAAAAATTCAAGCCACTTGCGAAAACATTAATTGTTCCTGTAATCTTGAATTTCGTTACCATGATTAACTCAATACATAAATGAGAACTAGAGGTGTGCGAAACTGGGACGGGACGGAATCCTGAAACTTTCGGGTTTCCCGAAAATTTTAGGGTTTCCCGGGAGAATTATTTCCCGAACATTTTCGGAAAGCCGTCTCTCGGCATGATACGAGTCTTCCCATTCTTTGATAATTTCTACAAGATGAAAATAGTACGATAGAATAAGAGGGAGTTCAGATATCGGGTGTTCGGATAATGGAGGTCGTACTGTATTTTAAATATTTTTTTAGTCGATTACTTTGAAATATCCTATTTCCATGGTGAGCATCTCGCGCATATAGGAGTTATCATACCGAAATCTTGAATAGCGCAACGTCCCCTTTTGTAACCCGAGCTAGATGCATTTGCTAGCCACACTAAATTGGCTGATTATGCTTTGCCAGTCTGTTCGTTAGTGCTCCGGCTGCAGGATAAGCTTGATGATTTCCGTCGAATTATGTAAACGAGCGATCTGGAGCCGTAGGCCAGCCCAGATCCACGGTAATTGAGCCAGGAGACGTGTATTTGCGGAAAAACGAGCGTCTACGTGGAAAATTTCAAAGCGGTGCTGTTCCTCCGCCTCTCGGCCAATTTATTCCGGAAAAATGTCCTGTGGAAATTCTGTTATCCTTTCGCTCTCTGTTCGAGAGGTCGATTTATCGTCGACAGTTTCAACAGTCTTTTGTCGAACAATATCGTGTAGCGTAGTAAAACATAATCGTACAACTGTATTTACAACATTATCGTACATATTTCAAGAAAGTAGAATTAAGTAGCCACGTAGAATATTACAATTGAATTGAATTTCATTTAGATTTTATTTCACTGCATCCTGATCTTCTTGTATTAGCTATAAAAGCATACAGACTCGCAGTACGATTACGATCCTGTGGTTCGAGGTGGACGAAGGTGCAAAGTCTAGAAAAAGAAGAATCGCTGGGGCACCGTAAACACGGTTGATTTACACGACGTAAAGATTCGGTCCATAAAAATTTATATCGCCAAAATCATACGGTCGCGGTCGGAAACCATATTACAGATGCAACGTAAATTGCAACCGTTTCAGTGTACACGGAATAAACCGACTTGCACTGGTTTCGCAAAATGACCCGCGACGAGGCATAAATCGTCGCCTGGCCGAAACGAATACATGATCCTTAATGATAATTACAGGCTGTTGCCGTGTATGTAGTGTCTTACGTGCGAAGAGTAAAAAATAAAGGAAAAAGACAGGGAAAAAAAAGGGAAGAGAACCGAAAGGAATAATTCGACGTGCGTGTGCACCGAGGTGTACCGTTAACCACGAAAAAGGTTTTAAAGAGCATGGCCGAGATAGTGAACGATGCGAGCCGTGATTTTTCGCCGGTGAAACGCGACCGCTCGTTTGTGGAAACAGATTAAGAGGTCGTTAAAGCCGGCGATTCGCCGGTGCAATAAAACTGCAACGAAGCCACCGGTGATAACAAAGAAACAACCGGCAAAAGGCGTTCCGTTTCGGCGTCGGCGTTTTCACCTCCCAACTTCCTCGTACACGGAAAAATTTATTGCCGAGGCTTAATTGCACGGAATGCGATGCTCCACAGTGAAATTTTATAAATTATTCGTACACCTGAGCCTGGCGAAAACACTCCTGACCTCTTTAAACCTTCTTCGACCCGTTCCGAGCGGTTATTTTATTCAGGACGTTATTTTGCCGGTCAAATGGCCCAGTTTTTAAATACTTTACAGTGTCGTTTATGCAGTTTTTATTTGGAAAAGGCTGTTGCGAGTAGAATTCTCTATTGGTGGAAGAAATGTTTTACCATCGTAATGCAGCTGTGCTAATTTAAAAATTACATTTTTGAGGCGCCACATACTTATTTTCATGTACAGTAGAATCTCGTTCCACCATGAGGTGTTCAAGGCTCTGAATCAAATACATTTACCGAATTGTGTAATTTAATGAGGAACCCAAAGCTACTTTTTTCTACATGGCCTTATATCATTCGCGTTCCCCGGTGTCTAATAAGTAGTCAGCGGATTTTCATGCAAAATAACAATTTTCTGTCTGACAATGAATTGAAATTCTTCTAATATTTTAACTATTTTCAATTACACCTACTCGTTTCTGTCATAAACGCATAAAATCCGCAGTCTGCGAATAAGAGAACGAGCGTGCGATGCGGGTGAAACGTATTACATTACAACAATCAATTATTGTTAACTTGTACCGCGAGGCCCGGGCAAGCTACTATTTATGGCTGTAGATTTTTGCAGAACCGCGGAGAGCGGGTGATTGAAAATCCTTCATTCCATTCAGTCGAACGAAAAGGGCAGAGATCACGCCGCGCCGTCGGTAATTCCCGAGCATAATGGCCGCATATCTCTCCGGTGTTCGACGCGCGTTTCGTTATTGTCGGCTCTCCTTGTCAGCATTAATTTTTAATGCGGCGCGGCGGCAGCCTCCGATACCGGGACCCGGGCGTAACTCATGCACCCGGCAACGAGCATAACACGCGTGCACAATCACTTTGTAATTTATATCGGCACGGTGATTCGTATTAACGCATGGGAACCTGATGAATCACGGGGAATAATGTGTCGCGCGGCCATTGTGACACGCGTCCATGAAACGATCGTGACTACCGTCTTGTTGTCGCTCCGTGCAAACGCTTCTGTCCGTCGTTGCTGGTAAGTGGCACACGGTTTTTGACACATTGGATACTTAGATCGAAAGCCAGTATCGCTTGATCTAATAATTCTTGCTGTTCGGGACATATATCAATTGACAGCGGCGACAATTACAACGAATCTTGCGTCTCGATACTCGACAAAAGGTTCTTGTGGATTTCCATGCGAAACTGTACTCAGTTTGTGAGAAATTTCATTTTCTAGAAAAGTCTCAATTTTCAGAACATTTTTGCTCCAACCGTGCAAGCTCTATCAATTTTGCGTATTTCCTGTAGAAATACAGTGGGTGTACAATACTATTATGTGTACCCACTGTACATAGACTGCGGACAAAGTGTTCGAAACATAGAGCGAGCCTCGATGCGGTCATCGCCGCTAGGGAACCATAGTCATTCAGCCGACTACCCCGACTTTAACCCCAATAAACCCTTCCTGACCAGACTCCGCCAACTTTGGGCGAGTTTACAAAGATCGTAAGCGCGTCTAACAACGAAAGCCACATTTCAGCGAGGTCCTTGACCTTTTTCCGAGCCATCTAGTCGTGGTTTAGTTGAGAGCTATCAAATATTAATCAGTCTCATAAAAGTTGAATTTCCGAGTTCACATTCTGCCTCTTAAAATTCACGAAGAAAATATTTGTTGTGGCAAAAATCGTATGATTTTTTACCTACGTGCGATCGTGATCGACTCAAAGACGGTAGCGAAGTTAATGAAGACGTCGGCTGACGTGCAAGAGGAACGCGGCAGGCAGTCCAGGTGGGTCGCGAACGAAAGGGGAAAAAAATAATCAAATTCCGAAACAAGTCTACCGCGCAGGAATACCGGTGTTCACAGAGGATAACTTCGGGGGGCTGAACGAACCGTCGAACCGTGACGCGCTCCGGATCAGTACCCTCCGGGCAACCTCGCGAAATTCCCTCGTCTTCGAGATACATAATGGTCGTCGAAGCAGCGGACCGTCATTGTTGCTGCTCCGCCGGCTCTTCCCGGCCCGATTGGCCGTAATTTACGCGTTGCGTGGAACAAATAGTCCTCCGAAGGATGAGGACCCGGCCAGACACATTCTCGGTCCGAGTAACGCTCACGGCTGGACATTATCGTTCACCGCTATCCTCTCTTCCTACTTGCTCTTTTTCCTTCCTCCCTCTCCACACACACACACACACACACACACACACACACACACACACACACACACACACACACACACACACACAGTCTTCTTCTTCTTCTTCTTCTTCTTCTGTTATCCGGTTCTGCCATATTTTTCCCTTTCCACGCCTGAGACCCTTCTTCTACCCTGTTTACTAATTTCACGTGTCGCTTAGACAGCCAAAGACTTTTTTCTCACCTTGTCGAACCGGCTTCTCTCTCGACTGCGGTGGTCGCTAATGGTAACAGTGGCTGGTCAAATTATTATGAACAGATGGAACAATTATACCACCTGTCTTCAGGATTATTGTATTATTAGTGGCAAATATTATAACTGGACTGCTGATATATGCGAAATAAAAATTTTTTACACCAATTACAAACAGGAGCCAAATAGAAGCGATATTCTTTTTTCTATCATTTTAATAAGCTGAGCCTAATGAATGAATATTCTCTAATTCTTTTAATTTGTCAACTGTGTCACGTCGCACCTAGTCATTTTTGTCATGAATGCATAAAATACGCAGTCTAATTGTAAATAAAAATGAGTACCATTGCAAGCAAGATATTCTGCAATAAGAAAAGTATGTATGTGTTTTCTTGACAGTCCCAAGCAAAGAAAAATTTTCAAAAAATCAGGAAGATACTGGACGACGTGACGCTTGGATAAGTGGTTAAGGAGCAGGGATCAGTAAGAATGTACTAAGAAATGCTAACAGGTTCGAAGGAACGATACTTTGAACTATTACGGGAAGAGCGACCGACACCGTTTTTAATCGCTCCGCCATTGAATTTAATCGCGCTTTGTTAGTGGCCGGTCAGAGAGGATCCGTCCACCAGACATGTTTTTATATGAGGCTCGCGCATTCCAGCAACGAGAAGAAACATTTTCTCGTTTGTAGTTTCAACGAAGAGTCCGCAATTCTAGTTACATCCTCTACCTAATCCGCGAGGAGCGGTTCGCTGGTTGGTTTTTGTCCTTTGGGGCCGATCGAACAGAAAATTACGTGGTAGCCAGTGTGTCGTGACGCGAAGAAGACTGGCAGTCGAAGAAAATAACCGAGCAGAGGTAGAGAAATACACAGGTGAACCGTAATGACGGAATAATGAAATGTTGGCGCGTTGGAAACGAAGGAAAATTGACCTGGCGCAATTTGCGACGGTCTGCGATAAAAGTGATTTGCCTCGAGGATTCTATACATTAACAGAGATCTTATAGTTGATTGTAGAAATCGTATACTATTAGAACAATCTCATTAAAAGCGTATAATATGCAAGTGTTTGAATAGACTTTTGAAATGTACTTAAAATGCAATTATTTCTTTTTGTTACAGGTGAGTGCTTCACAAAATCCGTACCTACCAGTAAACGATCCAAGGTATTTGTCTGCGTTACATTCACTTCTATCTGAGAATTAAAGGATTGGGAATATAGTGTCCCGGAAGTTGGAAGATCGCAGACGCGATCGGTTCAGTTCCCAGCACCTGATTATCACCGAATAATATCGGCGCGGCGCGGCGCGGCGACTCGGTGATTCACCGCTTCTGACTGCAAGGTGCATCAGAGCGTTGACTCGTGAGATTCCCTGATTCAGAACCGTGCCGGGAGCCGATAACGTTTCATTGATCCGGCTGGCTTGCAGAAGTGCCATCGGTTCCGCAATTGTTTCATCAGTCGCCGACACCTTCGCGCTTTTCTGTTATTCAATCAAAATGGAATTTAAATTGAACCCCGGGAGTAACGCCCGTTACGTTTTCAATAAATGTTCACCGTGGTATTTAAGGATTGCATTTCATCGAAAGCATGCTATTCTCTTTGCACAGAGATTGTACAAATAATTCGCTTAAACCGAATAGTGTAGATTGACAAGGGCAATTTCTATTAACAGAGATTACGTAGCCTGTAGAGAGAAACCTCAAACTGATGTCACTCGGTTCCATCTCCAACTAGTGGCCAGCTAACCGCGTAAACAGTTATCGATCGCGGTCCACACCGATCTAATATACGTTCCCATATCGCTCATAGTATGTCGGCTGTTAATCTGCCTGTCTCTGTGTTTTACACAGAAACGTCGTTTCACACGGACAGCTGATAATCCTCCGTTACCAACATACAATTGATTCACGCGATACGTTGTCAAATTCAAGAGCCAATTTATTTTATATTCATGCAGACATAAACGCAGGGTGTACAACAATAAGTAAAACTGTACATCTTTTGCTGGACACATTTCCAGTGGATATACGCGATTGGAATTTCGAAATAAAAATTTAGGACAATCACGAACATCAAATCCTCAAGAATTCGAAAGCAATTAAGCGAACGTTTAACATCGCTCGGGTGACTTCATCTGGGTGAAAGAGAAATTTGCAGACTGTAATGTTCGATAGAACTGTCGGCGTCAGAGACAAGCGCGGTAATTAAACGGAATTTGAAATTTGAAATTTAAAATTCGGCACTGATTAAAGCGGGAAGAGTTCCATTGAAAGTTTCGAAGCGTAAAGAAGTTCGAATAGGTTCTCGTTCTCTCTCTCTCTGTCCTCTCGGAGGCTTCGATAGTCCGTGAAAGGCGGCGTGGATCTTCTTAGCAGGCATTATCGTTGACTCGAATTCAATTTCCAATTACCGAACGTCTGCGAGGCATCGGGATTACACGCGGCGTGCTGCATCGCAAGTGCAGTCGTAAACTACAATAGCACCGAACGGGGAAGAACCGTCAGTAGCACCGGCAGCTTTCCCTTATCTTCCCCATTGTTCTCTTGCTCGTCCATTACGGCCTTGCCTTAGCTACTGTTACTTCTGTTCGAAGGACGATTACATTCTATTGGTTATCATAAATTTAGTGCACGGCCAGCCTGCAGTGGAAAGCATCGCGGCCAGGCTCCTCGTTTCGCGTAATTCATCGACTCGGACCCGGCAGGAATGATCCTTTTATGATGGGGAGAGAGTTAACAACGAGTGAAATTGAATTTATCGTTATTTCACTTTTGCCGGACGTACCGACTAGCTTTACGGCCCCTAATCGCCGTAAAGTCCACTCGACAACATTCGCCATTTCACTTGATCCCTATTGTTTACGAGTCGGCTCGCGGTGGTGGTCGTCTTCGCTCCGTTCCAGAGGCGTTCGGTCACGGTCACCGTTTCTCTCTTGCGAGAGGATTTTTTTTTTGTTCTGACCAATAGTATCGATATATTCTTTACAGAATCTAGTAGTTTAACCCTTTCCACTCGGTTGTCCCCTCCGAAGCACCACTAAAAATTGCTGTACCATTATTCAAAATATTGTTTACATTATTATCATATCCTTTAAATTTGAAAAATCATAGGGAATGGAAATATTCTAGGTCGGAAGAAATGTTTAATTTTCCAGTTAAAATAGCTCCAAGTGCAAAGGATAAATATGTACAATCCTGTACATATTATATGTTGATATCTCAATTTCGTATCCATAAAATGAAAAAAGTCATATACAATGGAATTATTCTAGGTCGGAACAAATGTTGAATTTTAACCTCGTTGCGTGTAGAACAACGAAAATGCTAACAAATGTTGCACTTCTACTACGGATAAGTTTCAAATAACTGATTCTCAATCTCCTTACAATATGTATTGGGAATCGTGATAGGCTCTTTGGATCGTGTATGATCGGATCTCGAATCGGATTTTGATCGAACGCACATTACCGAGCGGTGTCAACTTACAATTGTGTGTAATTACGACTTGGCTAACCTGATTAGCAAGATCATGGTGCCCATTGTTGGCCCTGTAATAGATCAGTGTGATGTACTATTACGACGGTACACCGACAGCGTTCTGCTATCACGTTTACAGGTGAGCACGAGGGAGCTTCGAACATTGTTTGATAAGAGATATGTCCGACTTCGATGAAACACTGCGTTGATCTAAGATCCGGTATAATGCATTTGGAAAAATTTGAATACGCTTATTATTCTAAGGAAGTTTATAAAGACGGCGAACTCATTAGCCTGGCATAAAGTTCGCGTAGCGACATCATTAATCGATTTACCGATAATGATACCGGGCTGCGTGAAGCATCAAGAAAACTAGCTCGCGGGAGGATCGCGTTACCTGTCAGTGCAATTACCAGGCAATTGTCCACGGCCGCGGCGAGCCTCGAGATTTATCGAGCGCGATAAATATCGAGGCTCGTGCGAGTTCGCGCGTCTCGCAGTTGCGAGAGGGAAATCTCTCTCTCTCTTTCTGTCTGTGTGTGTGTGTGTGTGTGTGTGTGTGTGTGTGTGTGTATCTCGTCCTGCGGCCCTCCTGCGAGGACGGCCGCATTGTGCTCGCGGTTATCCTGCACTCTCAATTAATCGACCGGCTGATTGCAGCCGCGAGATACCATCCGCTTGTCGCGGAACGACGGAACCCCGGTAACGAAAGACCGGTGAATACGACGTCATTAACGGGGACGCCGCGCCGCCACCGCCTACGTCGCGACGCTCACCCTCTCTCGAAACGATTCGGCTCTCTACTCGCTTGCTCGTTCGAACTAATCGAAAATTACTCTCCGGTCGAGATGGACCAGCCAAATGATGCCAATTCCGAGGAGCGTGTTTATCTTGCATTCAGCCAGTTCGTCGCGCCGCGCCGAGCCGCGCCGCTCCGAGTTTGCTGCCTGTTTAGTGGATCTGTCGCGCGAACGCGATCATAAAGCATCTGATCAGCTAAAGATTTGGGTGATTTCGAGACACATGCGTTTTTGAGCTTCTGTTACACGTAAATGATGTGATACACGTGTTCATCGAAACTATATAGGTTATTTGCATAGGTTAAAACGATGTAAATGACACACGAAAAACAGTTTAAAATCGTCCTATATTGCCATAATAAAAACTGGTGCATCTATCCCGAAGTTACCCTAATTGCACTCGAACGGCCAGTCTAAAACAATATACACATTCCGAAAGTTTGAATTTAGCGAATAGCTTAACACATTACCGACCGGTGGTTATTGCGTAATTTTGAAAAATTTGTGGCACATGGCTAAACACTTTTTAATGGAACCTTCAATAGCAACAGCAATTTTCATTGTGAATTATCAAGTCACCCTCAATAACGTTATCTAACAGTTTCATTTAAGATTGCAATGTAAAAGAAAATTTCTTTGCTTTCTTTTGGTACAGCACGATTATTGAAAGTCCTATTAATAGGCTTCCGGTAGGTAAAGTGTTAAAATCTGAAATAAATAATACGTTTGAAATACACAGGGTGGCAATTATTGTGACGGTATTCCGATATTTCAGGGTCATCGTCGTTTTTTTGTTTTAATGGGACCACGTGTTTTGATTAGCGTAAAATTATAGCGAATGGAAAGACAAATTCAACCTTGTATAATATGTTGACCTTTGAATGAGTTTTGATGATTCGACAGAACGGATTTGAGAATCGCGTTCAGGTGTGAAATTCGAAGGTATTCCGGCGCGAAAGGAAAACTCATCGGGACGTACACAAAATCAATTCAAAGTTTTCTCGAAGATCCAACGCGAGGGGATCAGATGCGCTCACGCATTAATCGCGTTATCTACTTATCCGGCGCTCTTACGGTTCAACGACAGCGTTAATTCACTTTACACCGTCGCGTCGCGTCGCGTCGCGTCGGGGCCCCCGTAGGGACATCGACGAACTATCTGCGAGAAGTCGAGCACTCTCGCGACGTCAGGGACTAGTCCTATTATCGAGTCGCGTCTGCTTAACTATTTTACACCGAAAAGGTCTTAATATCCGACTGATCTGCCTGTCAACGGTTCTCCCCGTCGAAACTTCCAAATAACCTCTCCGACCGAGACTAGCGACCCTGGAATCAGAAGAGTTTAGCGAGATGTTCAGATTTCTCCCAGCTATTTACCTCTCATACCTCTAACTACCACACTCATCTTGGGTCTGATACACCTGGGAAAACGTTTCGGTAACGCTCTATATGATTTTGAAAAATGCAAGACTTACGTGTATCTGAATTTCCATAGGCATGCTCTTTTTCAATAAATTCGCTTGTTTATTTCATATTTTAATCAAACTGCCGGGAAAGCGAGTTCCGAATAGTGGAAAAGTAGGACGTCGATAATATTTTGCATAGAAATCGCGCGTATCGATACTTTTCTAGCGATTCGCTTTTAGATAAATATTTACGATTCATTTATCGGGCTTTTCAGCCGTTTGTTTCGTTTTCTTTCATGGTCGCGTGAAAAAAATAGCCTATTCGCGGATGAAAATGATAAGCAGATAAGCCCCACAGTTTGCGTAAACGCAGCAATTCTCGTTCGATTACCGCGAGCACCGAACGTTCGTCTTTATAGGCGACAGTGATAACCATGGTCGTAAAAGACATTTTTTCTCCTCCGCGTAGGATCTGTCGCCCATTTACTTTCTAATTTTCTATCGTCCGACAGCTCTGAATGTCACGAAAAAATCGTGCGCAATGCAATCGCTACGCGCGGAATTCCAATAGCCTTAACCACACCGCGATGATAAAAATTTCATTCGGCCCCGCACGCCCATAATCGCGTTGCCACTCTCGAGTCGCGCGATTATTACACGGCTATAAATCAATTTTTATAATTCAATCTGTATTGGGCCTCGATCCGCTTTCAAATACCCAATATACGCGCTGTTTCTTTCGCACGAATTCTGGCGAGATTTGCAAATTTTTTGACAAGGAAAACATGTCAATAGAGTTTGCTTTAAATGATCAAATTTAAGTGATCACTCGTAAAAGAAGATCACAGCGACGATAGTCAAAGAATAGTTGTTTATCTTTTGCAACATGTAAGAATAGAAAAATAATTTTGTCTTATTGTTAATTGCGACGCTACCAAGTTTAAACATCAGAAGATGGTAACCATAAAACTGAGAATAAAAAATTTGGAAAGATTGTGTGAACTACGTATATTCTTCGAGAAAATACGGAGAAGCATCGACTTCGACCAAGTTCCAGGCCACGAAAGCTATGTAGTTAACCGGCACGAGGATCGATCTCACGCTGTCGAGAACAATTTCATGGAAGTTATACAAGCGAAAGGAAAAATATTATTTCCTCGGATGGAAATTCATGCGTTACGACACGAGGCACGATCCTGACGGTCGTTGGAACCCTACGTGGTTCGGCGTTTGTCGCCACGGTTACGGAAACAAAATAATTAGGGGGGAGACTAAAGAGAAGTTGCCCTGCCGCTGACAGGATGCGAAACGGCGAAAAGGAAAGGGAATTGCGTAATCGTGTAAACTCTCGTTCGACCGGCGTAACTTCGTTTAAACGTTACGTGCGTTTATCGCCGATTAAATTTTCCGACCGCTCCTTTGTCAGCCCCGAACTCCCTTTCAGGCGAATTGAAAATTACTCGGCCGTTCTAATCGAATGTTCTGTCCCTTAAAAAATTATGTTTTTTCAGGCTTTACACGTGCGCGAGTACTTATAAACTCTGAACAATTTCTAGTTGGAGTACAGTGGCCTGCAAAAAGTGTCGGCACACTAAATATTTACACTACCGGCCAAAAGTTTGGGATCACTTGCTGCTTTTTAGAAAATATAATTTATATAATATAATTTATAATGCTCTCGTATAATTTATACACCCAGTGTAAGACAATGTTCGGAATTCACTCCTCTAAAGGGACCTCTTTGGCAACTTCTACAAGAAGCGTGGAAAAATATCAAATTAGAAAGATTCGGAAGACAAATTGAGGCGGTTTTTTAATGAAAGAGCAATTTCAAGAAAAATACGCATTCCTTGATAAAAAAAAAATAATACAAAATAAAAAACATACTGCTCGTAAGTTTTTTTACAAATTAATCTTCCTTGGCTGTTCTAAAGGCATATTCTGTTCTTCTTATAAACATAAACCTTCTGTTTCTCTGAATTTACGCCGCGATTCCAAACATTTGGCCGGTAGTGTATGTTATCAGTAGACTGCGGATCTTTATGCAAAATAAGAATGTTCTGCATTGATTGTGGGAAGCAGGATTTTAAAAAAAATTGATTTCATGCCTTGATGATTCTGTTGTATTGACAACAACACTACAATATTCTTAAATTTGTGTCACCTTCCACTGGTTTATATTTCACCCAGCTAATTTCTTTATAAATGCATAAAAATCCGCCGTCTAGTTATTAGATAGACGAAGAATTTGATGGCTCGCGCATGATCGACGCGACGTGGCAGTCGCATTTATCATACTTGGAGTCTCGACGTGGTATTATTATCTGGAGTAATTTTCACGCGCAACAATCTTATAAAACGGTTAACGCCATAGTTTCTCCGATTCCCGACACACGTTGCCTGTGATTTCTCAATGCCGGCCAGCTTTCCACGCGGTGTCTTGCGTTTTATCTGTCTCTACCTGCTGATCGGACGGCTTCGTTCGTTTCACGCATCGCGTACCGGGTGATAAATTGTCTGTCTGGATCAGGGTTACCTTAAAAGGTCGATATCGATCGTTCGTGCTCGATAGAGTCGTTCGCAAGCGAGTACAAACCCCGGCCCGATGATTGATGAGATTTCCCGGTTATTTCTACGCTTTTTGTCTTTGTGAATTATTATTCCTCCCCTCGATGATCATCAATATCTTTAGCTTGGATCATAAAAATCTATTCGCCGGTCATCTTATTCTGGACCACCAACCTCGGTCCATATCGTACCAAATTCTATTAAATTTTACGATCCAGCATCTTTAAATATTACTAATTATGTATCCCACAATATTATTCATAGTTTCGACTTAGACGCGTGTTGGCACAGTCGCCCAATTGATAGTTGCCGCGCCGCGCCGCGCCGCGCCGACTGTGCCAGCCAACACGCGTCTAGGTCGCGCTCTGACTGGTCCGTGTTTTTCGTTAATAACTTCTTAACAAAGTCGCGGACACCATTTTTGCAAACGAACATGTTTCTTCAAATGATCTCAGGAACCTCCCAATTCCGGATGTCGAAGGAATTTTGAGACACCCAGTATGGACATATATCATTGTATTGGTCGTAATACTAGATATATTAATCATTTGTACCTTCCTGTAAATGAATGGCAATGAGCATTAATTAAAGACGAGAACATATTTGGTCAGATATGTGTTAATGAATGTGTCACGTCAACTTCCACTTACCATTTGCATTATTGTGATCAGTGGTTTCACCTTCTGGAGTATCTTCGGCGCTTTGTCGCGGGCTAGCGCAAGAACAGGAGGAGTTCATCGTCACGTCCGTCTACCCCCACCTCTGACGCTCACGTAGTCACCACACGCTGCATAGTACATACATACATACATAGTAGGATTCCTGTAAAAGTCTTATGAGAAAATTCAAGTTTCATGTGGCACAACATCATTTAAATATTCTAAATTAAGATCACTATGATACAGGTGAACTTTGCTCAACGGGGATTCTACTGCAATCATGAAGAGTGATAATGCTCAGCTATATTCAATAAACGTATTCTCACTGCCTTTAAACTGTAAACGTGGATCACTTATATTCTACAAGTTTTGCAAGGAGTAAAGGTGTTTAATTGAGGAAAGAACGATCGACATTCCTATTAGCCCCCTGTTTCTTTAAAATTAATAGAAACAATTTTTATTTTGCATTGATACAAATATGTTTATTGTATGTTGTAATAATTTCGATGCCATTACACTTCATTTCTTCTGCTTCTGTTGAGTCTTGTATGTAGTCTGGTAGAAGTTGTAGAAAAGTATGAAATTAATTATGAGATTGAGATTTAATATGTGCGATGGCACCATCTTGGGCAGATGACAAGACGGAAGGTAGGCCACACTAGCGTGTAACAGTAGGATTACAAATTGTATCTATTGCGACAGAGATAAAAATAAATTACTTATAGTTGTTATGGATCATTTGGTTTGAGAAGCATTAATACATATCCTTAGCATTATTAAACTAATATTAGTCAAGAAACAACAAATGACTAATACATATTATCCATATTAACAAAGTTACTCAGAATAAACTAAAGTTATTACACATATTATTTTATTACTAACATTGATCATAATATATATCGTAGTATCATATTAGTCGTAGTATAGATATATTAATCATTTGTACCATGATGCAAATAAATGGCACTTGTTTCGTTAAATCGAAATTAAGTAATAATCTATGAGCATTAATTAAATAAGAAAACATATTCGATCGGATATGTGTTAATGAATGTTTCGCGCCAACTTCCACTTACCATTTGCATTATCGTGATCAATGGTTTCACCTTCTGCAGTATCTTGGGTGCTCTGTCGCCGAAGCTACTCAACAAGTAGTAAGTATACATGACCACGTGAACGGCACTGTTTATCACAATTGGAAACGCGGCAATGTGTACTGCATAGAATCTTATCATATACCAGAAGAGCAATATTACCGACACATGATGGTACAGGTGCAAGAAGGAGATCTGCCTATCCTTTTTCCTGAGCACAAATGTCACTGTTTCAGTCAGGTCGACGAGTCTCGACATGACACCAATATACATTGTATACGATATCTGTGAAAATGGATCACATTTATTTGATTGTCACGGATATTTAATGCTCCGTAGGATGCTAGACTTTCAACAATTATACACCGTCTGTGAGACTGTAACACTTTATACAAAATAAAATTTATATCGAAATCAAAATTCCATTGCATACACAAACTTAACTATGCAACGATGCAACATTCCCATAATTACAATGACAATGTTCTGGCTTATGCGACTGTTTACATCTAGCTGCGGTTGATCGCATTACAACAGTTTACGTAACATATTTGTGTCAACTCTAATAATATTTCGAAAAAAAAGTAGGCTGTGAAAGAACAAGCAGCATGCCTCGATATATGCGAAAATATCAGGCACAAAATATCACTTGCACATACACATTATGTGTATAATCACTGTTTCTTGATCTTTTACTATTTTTGTAATTCAGATACCGTAATTTCGAATAACCGAGGTTCTACCGAATCGTCAACTGGGTAAACAAACACCTTACAAATTATGTTACGCTTGGTCTCGTTTCTGTTAGAAAAACATCACGAATATTATAAAAACATAGCTAGAAACAAAAGAGTTCGCAAATGTTGTGCACATCTCTTTCACATTTATCGAGACATTATCGTAACGGTTTTGAAATACCTGTACTGGGATAGGGTCAAACGAATAATCCGGCATAACACAGAGTTTTGTTGGTTCGTCGAAGAGACCCAACTGTGCGAACCTTATGACTAAGAACCCGTTCATGATAACTTGGAAGACATTGTAGCACCTGATGTAAGTTTTCAAATTGTACGGCTGTTTGTCCTTCATGTAATTCGGTCCCCATTTCAAAACAATATATAGATATGTGATCAGGATTAATGGTATTTGATAGTTCGATGCTACCAACGGCAAATCCTTCGTCCTCGCATCTGGAATTATGAGCGATTATCATCCTTATACAGTAGGCGACTGATCTTTGGTAATTACGTGTATAAAAGATCCCACCTCACCGATTTCGATGATTTTTAAATATGTTGTCAGGCTCAAGATTCTGAACAACTTTTTGCTATGCATATAAGCGCTGCTCACCCTTAGTTTTTGAGATATTTGCGAAAAACTGCAGCTACTACTACTACTACATTGAATTTTGACTATACGCACAGCATGATGCGATTTCTCATATTTCGCAAATATCTAAAAAACTAAGGCTGAGCGGCGGTTACATGTATAGGAAAAAGTTGTTCAGAATGTTGAGCTTTACAACGTATTTAAATTTTATCAAAATCGGTGAGGTGGGACCTTCTATGGACAATTACATTAATTAGGTACTGTTATATTTCCCGTGTACAGTGTACACATGTCGCACACCTATGCGAACGAAATGTCCATTTTGGTTAGTTGTGTACGACAGTCATCCGCAAATTTATTTTAATAATTTTTTTTGATAAGTCGTTTACTTTGATAATATTTGACGCATTTGTGCATCGAAAAGAAATCATGATTACAATTACTTACCAACGTCTTCGTTCCAATAATTTAAAACTTCCAGGATACCCATTTTATTGAATTCGTTTCTCCGCTTGCAATATATTTATCAGACTAGAATCCACCTTCGTTTAACCACGGTCACTGATAAGAAAAGACTGAAAGCTTGCAACTTCTTATTCCCTCAATTTATATGTGCGGAAACAAGAATGCATTCTGATTTGAATTAATACGGTCTTAAAATATGAGTTCCTCGGGTTACCGAGAGCGGATGTGGTACGCGCTAGCTAGCGTCAGTATTATGCATACTGTGTGTTATGTAGGATGGTGTTGTGAGAAGGGGAACAAGGTGCACCCTCGTGCGTTGCTATACATATAAGTACCTTACATAGTATGTAGTAGTAATCTTCTAAACGAATAGCGAGAATGCGTGGAATTGAACTTTGTGCAATTGTCCAACGAGGCGCGGTCTCTGTACGGATTCCTTTTGCATTCCTTCCGAGGACCACGTTTTGGCCTGGCGGGACGGCACAGGGTCAAAGGGGGTCCACAACGGGTCCAATGTTTATTCTTTCCGTAACTGTCGTATCGTCGGGTCTGCCGAGCCACAGTTACAGCACAGGTACTGTGTTGAGTAGATTGCGGGTCTTTATGTAATTATCGCTTATGGAAAGTTTCAAAAAATGCTAGGATATAAGATGTGATAGAATTTAGTACAATTTTTATTTATTTCAGATAAAGAAGGATACTACTACACACAGAAAATAAGATTTCAGTGGATTCGAGTTTCTTAAAATTCGTGTATAAAAATTGCAAATTGCATAAATATTCGCAGTCTAGTGATGAGATGACAAAAAAGCACCGGGGAAGCGCAGGGACAAGAGAGCAGGGATGCCATATGCGAGTCTCGCCAGGCCCCTTACGTCTCCGTCCCTCGCCTAGATGCGTGCCTCCGCTATCCCCACTCTTACCACTACCGCTGGTGCGACCGAGTCGGTAGCATGCTACCGCTCTCATTCTAGCACTCGGTCGCGCCAGCGGTAGTGGTAAGAGTGGGGATAGCCTAGGCAGCATCTAGGCGAGGGACGGAAACGTAAGGGGGGTCATATGGCAACCCTGCAAGAGAGGTTCATCGTCACGCCCGTCTATCCCCACCTCTGACACTCACGTAGTCATCACACGCTGCATAGTACAACCATACATAGTAGGATTCCTGTAAAAGTCTCATGAGAAAATTCAAGTTTCATGTGGCACAACATCATTTAAATATTCTAAAATAAAGATGACTATAATACAGTTGAACAAATTTGTTCGAAAGGGATTCTACTGCAGTCATGAATCATGAAGAATGACAATGTTTAGCTATATTCAATAAACGTATTCTCACTGGCTTTAAACTGTAAACGTGGATCACTTACCATACAAGTTTTACAAGGAGTAAAGGTCGTAATTGTGGAAAGCAACAAAGAAATTCTTATTAGCCTCCTGTTTCTTTAAAATTAATAGAAACAATTTTTATTTTATACATAATATTAATTATGTTTATTATATGTTGTAATAATTTCGAAACCATTACACTTCATTTCTTCTGCTTCTGCTGAGTCTTGTAGTTAGTCCGGTAGAAGTTGTAGAAAAGTATGAAATAAATTATGAAATTGAGACTTCCTAAGTAGGATGGCACCATCGTGGGCAGATTACAAGACGGAAGGTAGGCCACACTAGCGTGTAAGAGTAGGATCACAAATTGTATCTATTGCGACAGAGATAAAAATAAATTATTTAAAGTTTTGGATCATCTGGTTTGAGAAGCATTAATACATATCCTTAGCATTATTAAACTAATATTAGTCAAGAAACAACAAATGACTAATACATATTATCCATATTAACAAAGTTACTCAGAATAAACTAAAGTTATTACACATATTATTTTATTACTAACATTGATCATAATATATATCGTAGTATCATATTAGTCGTAGTATAGATATATTAATCATTTGTACCATGATGCAAATAAATGGCACTTGTTTCTTTAAATCGAAATTAAGTAATAATCTATGAGCATTAATTAAATAAGAAAACATATTCGATCGGATATGTGTTAATGAATGTTTCGCGCCAACTTCCACTTACCATTTGCATTATCGTGATCAATGGTTTCACCTTCTGCAGTATCTTGGGTGCTCTGTCGCCGAAGCTACTCAACAAGTAGTAAGTATACATGACCACGTGAACGGCACTGTTTGTCACAATTGGAAACGCGGCCATGTGTATTGCATAGAATCTTACAATATACCACCCCATCAATACTACCGATACATGATGGTACAGGTGCAAGAAGGAAATCTGCCTGTCCTTTTTCCTGAGCACAAATGTCACTGTCTCGGTCAGGTCGATCATCCTCGACAGCAAACAAATATATATTGTATACGATATCTGTGAAAATGGATCACATTTACTTGATTGTCACGGATATTTATTGCTCCGTAGGATGCTAGACTTTCAACAATTATACACCGTCTGTGAGACTGTAACACTTTATACAAAATAAAATTTATATCGAAATCAAAATTCCATTGCATACACAAACTTAACTATGCAACGATGCAACATTCCCATAATTACAATGACAATGTTCTGGCTTATGCGACTGTTTACATCTAGCTGCGGTTGATCGCATTACAACAGTTTACGTTACATATTTGTGTCAACTCTAATAATATTTCGAAAAAAAAGTAGGCTGTGAAAGAACAAGCAGCATGCCTCGATATATGCGAAAATAGCAGGCACAAAATGTCACTTGCACATACACATTATGTGTATAATCACTGTTTCTTGATCTTTTACTATTTTTGTAATTCAGATACCGTAATTTCGAATAACCGAGGTTCTACCGAATCGTCAACTAGGTAAACAAACACCTTACAAATTATGTTACGCTTGGTCTCGTTTCTGTTAGAAAAACATCACGAATATTATAAAAACATAGCTAGAAACAAAAGGGTTCGCAAATGTTGTGCACATCTCTTTCACATATATCGAGACATTATCGTAACGGTTTTGAAATACCTGTACTGGGATAGGGTCAAACGAATAATCCGGCATAACACAGAGTTTTGTTGGTTCGTCGAAGAAACCCAAGCGAACGAGCCTTATCACTAAGAACCCGTTTATGATAACTTGGAAGACATTGTAGCACCTGATGAAAGTTTTCAAATTGTACGGCTGTTTGTCCTTCATGTAATTCGGTCCCCATTTCAAGACAATATATAGATACGTGATCACGATTAATGGTATTTGATAGTTCGATGCTATCAACGGCAAATCCTTCGTCCTCGCATCTGGAATTATGAGCGATTATCATCCTTATACAGTAGGCGACTGATCTTTGGTAATTACGTGTATAAAAGATCCCACCTCACCGATTTCGATGATTTTTAAATATGTTGTCAGGCTCAAGATTCTGAACAACTTTTTGCTATGCATATAAGCGCTGCTCACCCTTAGTTTTTGAGATATTTGCGAAAAACTGCAGCTACTACTACTACTACATTGAATTTTGACTATACGCACAGCATGATGCGATTGCTCATATTTCGCAAATATCTACAAAACTAAGGCTGAGCGGCGGTTACATGTATAGGAAAAAGTTGTTCAGAATGTTGAGCTTTACAACGTATTTAAATTTTATCAAAATCGGTGAGGTGGGACCTTCTATGGACAATTACATTAATTAGGTACTGTTATATTTCCCGTGTACAGTGTACACATGTCGCACACCTATGCGAACGAAATGTCCATTTTGGTTAGTTGTACGACAGTCATCCGCAAATTTATTTTAATAATTTTCTTTGATAAGTCGTTTACTTTGATAATATTTGACACATTTGTGCATCGAGAGGAAATCATACTTAGGATTACTTACCAAGATCTTTGTTCCAATAATTGTAAACTTCCTGTATACCCATTTTATTGAATTCGTTTCTCCGCTTGCAATATATTTATCAGACTAGAATCCACCTTCGTTTAACCACGGTCACTGATAAGAAAAAACTGAAAGCTTGCAAATTCTTATTCCCTCAATTTATATGTGCGGAAACAAGAATGCATTCTGATTTGAATTAATACGGTCTTAAAATATGAGTTCCTCGGGTTACCGAGAGCGGATGCGTTACGCGCTAGCTAGTGTCAGTATTATGCATACTGTGTTATGTAGGATGGTGTTGTGAGAAGGGGAACAATGTGCACCCTCGTGCGTTGCTATACATATAAGTCCTTACGTAGTATGTAGTAGTAAACTTCTAAACGAATAGCGAGAATGCGTGGAATTGAACTTTGTGCAATTGTCCAACGAGGCGCGGTCTCTGTACGGATTCCTTTTGCATTCCTTCCGAGGACCACGTTTTGGCCTGGCGGGACGGCACAGGGTCAAAGGGGGGCCACAACGGGTCCAATGTTTATTCTTTCCGTAACTGTCGTATCGTCGGGTCTGCTCAGCCACAGTTACAGCACAGGTACTGTGTTGAGTAGACTGCGGGTCTTTATGTAATTATCGCTTATGGAAAGTTTCAAAAAATGCTAGGATATAAGATGTGATAGAATTTAGTACAATTTTTATTTATTTCAGATAAAGAAGGATACTACTACACACAGAAAATAAGATTTCAGTGGATTCGAGTGTCTTAAAATTCGTGTACGAAAATTGCAAATTGCATAAATATTCGCAGTCTAGTGATGAGATGACAAAAAAGCACCGGGGAAGCGCAGGGACAAGAGAGGTTTATCGTCACGTCCATTTGCCCCCACCTCTGAAGCTCACGTACTCATCACACGCTGTTTACGTCACACGCTGCATAATATGTAGTAGGTACAGTAAATTCTCTGTAATCGCAAACTGGGCATGTACGATAAACGCTAATGAAATATCCCCTCCAACTCAATACACTGATCTCGGCTCGGTATATCGGTGTGAACCACTACTAACGCGACGCGGAGAGTCGCAGTCGTCGGCACAGCTCGAAGGCCCGCGCGTAGTCTCGCGTTACACGCGCTGTCCTTCTCTACGTTCGGCTCGGCCTTTGAAGCTCGAAAAAAGTAGGCCCAAGATCTATAAATGCAAACAAGTGCCGTCGCATCGACGGTTGCCGTGATGTCTGTTTACACGCGCTGTCCTTCTCTACGTTCGGCTCGGCCTTTGGTTCCTTCTCTACGTTCGGCACGGCCTTTGAAGCTCGAAAAAAGTAGGACCAAGATCGATAAATGCAAACAAATCCCCCCGAGGCATTTGCGATTATAGAGAATTTACTGTAGTAGGATTCCTGTAAAAGTCTTAAGTGAAACTTCAAGTTTAATGTGGCAAAATGTGATTTATAAATACTCTAAATAAAGATGACCATAATAGAGGTGATGAAATTTGTTCAAGGGGGATTCTACTGCAGTCATGAGGAGTGACAATGCTTAGCTGTATTCAATAAATGTATTCTCGCTACCGGTAAACTTGTAACCGTACCAGTTACATATCGGTTGAGAGCGAGAGAGGCTGTCGCGAATCCCCGCTACAGCGAGCCGCGACAGGATTTGCGATCCTTGTCGAAGTAAAGGACCGCGGATCATCCCCGCAAATTAGGATGCGTGCGCGCCGATCCCCACTCGGTACAGATCGAAGGAGGTCGATAGTGTCGATACGCGAAACAAATAGATCACTCTACCGTCTGGAAGCGGGTCTAATAACACGCGATTCTAATAGATCCGGCGAAAACCGGTACGTTTCGAGAAGTCAAACCGACTAGATTGCCTTCGTCTCGTACGCGCCTCAAACCGAGGAGTCACAGTTGCAAACCGCACTGGGGCACAGCCGCGATAATAACTATTAACAAGTGTATTGATCGTAACAGCGCAGCGTAGAGTCAATAGTGAAGGTAACGTACGAGAAGACGGCAATTAATAGGAAGTTTCTAATCAAAGAGTCGTGCGATTATTTCAAGTCAGTGACAGAAAGACTATGTATGGCTCAGTTTTGCTATCCTGGAACCGGAGTGTAATCGGAATCGCCTAAACGCGCAGAAGGGTACACTCTTTCGGTGTAGTGAAGCGAATACGGGTCTTATACGTGTCGTCATATAGTGTACTTCTCTGAGAAATCAGCAGAGTATGTATCTAGATGCTACGACGCGACGGTCACTCGCTGTCCGGGATAACGCGACGAGTAGACGAATTGACTAGGTAGAATTCGAGTTACAACATCCAGAACCGGAGTGCAGCCGTGCTCACCGCATGGTGCAGAAGGGTGCGCTCTTTTGGTGAGGCTAGAGTAACGAGGATTGTACGTGTTGTCATATATGATACTTCTCCGAGAAATCGGCAGAGTACGTATATGTTATAACGGTCGAATTCGTCTGACGCGAACGGTATAACATCTAAATCCGAATAGCTTGAATTTAACGCGTCATATCCAGACGTAGTGTCTCGAAGGGCACGTAGGACTGCGCTATTATAGACGTATCGCATTTGGCGACTGCAATTGAAAGAGGAGTTTTCGGTAAACAATTTGTATTTTGCTTGCGAGCAAGTTTTTGTATTATCCACGTACATATTAGGTCAGAATAGCTAGGAAGGTGTTTTGGAAAGCTACTTGTATTTCCGACGGAATGTAGCGATTCACAACACGAGCGCGCGAATGCTAGCGTGTTGTCGATACTGGATCACGCGGTAGAAGTCAAACCGACCTTGCGAAGTATTCACTGAACAAAGTTATCGGCTATTTTGTCTTTGTGCTGGAGCACTAAATTTAAACTTTGAATTGGTACAATATACCGTACTTTTACCTCCTAAAAGGTTCTCAACTTATTTACCAGCTAATCTTAACCTCTCCGCTTTCCAGTGCCTGGAGGCACGAACCTAATATCACAAATTATCATTAATTAGTGACACGAATAGATGAAATCAATATTCAAACTAAATACAGTTATAAACTGTAAACGTGGGTCACTTATATTCTACATGTTTTGCAAGGAGTAAAAGACTTAATTGAAGAAAGAACGATCGAAATTCCTATTAGCCTCCTGTTTCTTCAAAATTAATAGAAACAATTTTTATTTTATACATAATATTAATTATGTTTATTATATGTTGTAATAATTTCGAAACCATTACACTTCATTTCTTCTGCTTCTGCTGAGTCTTGTAGTTAGTCCGGTAGAAGTTGTAGAAAAGTATGAAATAAATTATGAGATTGAGACTTCCTAAGTGGAATGGCATCATCGTGGGCAGATGACAAGACGGAAGGTAGGCCACACTAGCGTGTAAGAGTAGGATTACAAATTGTATCTATTGCGACAGAGATAAAAATAAATTATTAATCTAATATTAGTCAAGAAACAACAAATGACAAATATTACCCATATTAATAAAGTTAGTCATAATAAACTAAAGTTAGTATACATATTATTTTATTACTAACACTAGCTGTACCCGGCCACGCGTTGCTGTGGCGCTCAGTCTGGTGAAATGGAAAAGAAAGAAAAGAGAAAGCGCAACAGACATACTTTTCGACACTATATACATATTAGATTCACCTATTTCTCTCCCTCCCTCTCCCATTCCCAATAAGCACCTGAAATTGAATATAGGAGGTGCTACCAGTCAAGCCATTGTTACGAGCCGAGGGCTGGCGGAAAGACGTGGCCGAGATTTGTTCGTGTGAACGGGATGGTCGTGAACTAGCCGGTGCCTGTTTCATCACCGGGTGTCACAGGATAGGTTTTCGTGGACTAGCCGGTGCCTGTTTCATCACCGGGTCGCCACTAGGTTAGGAGAAAGGGGTAGTCGTGGACTAGCCGATGTCTATTTCACCACCGGGTCGCCACTAGAAGGAGATCGTGAACTAGCCGGTGTCTATTTCACCACCGGGTGTCACAGGATTTCGGAAAGGGGCAAGGTATTTGGAATATCAGCTCTCGTAACTTTATAAAGAATTGTTGATAAACCTCGAGCGGTAAAGGTTTATCGAATGGGTGAATTGCTAGCTACTGGAGTTTAAAGGATGTAGGAATGATATTAAACACTCTCAAATATATCTTATATCAAGAGTACAATATATTATATAATCAGAAAGGTTGGAAATACACTTGTTAATGTATTGTATGATTCGCGGAAGCTAATTCCCGAGCTCTCGGTTTTGACGCACTGAGAAATGCGGGGGTAAATAGAATGACTTGCCTTGAGCACCGCGTTTCGAAACTTAGTCGAAGACCCAATCTTACTCGACGCGTACAGGTTCGTGTTCAGTCTTTAACTAAGCCCGTGATGGCCAAGCTCGAGCCCTTTATATACCAGTAAATTTGACCAGAAAATGGTAGTGGGGGTAAATGGAAATCTGGAGGATATGTCTATGTTTCCCAGATGTATGCACTTTCCCGTAAGGGGAAAATGTTTATTTGGGCATGCGAGCTGGACCTCCTGCATGAACACGTGGTTTCAAGAAGGGAGCAAAAGTCACGTAGGCAAAGCCTCCGTACGTAACACCATCATAAGCAGAAACGTGCCCAAAAGAGGGCGAAAAGGTCATCTTTGGTCACTAATGACGTCACAACATTTGAGCGAATAGACTTTTTCGAATGCAATTTTCTCCTAAACCTTCCCGAAGAAACGCCGCGTCTAAATGGCTCAAACCCCAGCTTTCTACGTTCAGCCGTTCTCACAATCAGTTGATGCCGTCACAACCATACAGACAAACACGATTTTATTACATAAAGCATGTTTTTACCTGTCACAGGTGTGACATCTACATATATACATAATAGGTACAGCTCGTCAAATCTAGCATTGCGGGTGAATGTCCCCCGCAAGGGGAAATATCCCCGCTGCGCAGTGGTAGGTAGGCGGAGCCTCGCAACTGATCGTCACCTGTCAAACGATGCACGCGGCGGCGACGACAGTCCAGTTGAAAAGTAAAGTGACACAAGTGTATTCACATTCACACAAACATATAAACAGTTGTTTCGTATGTTTACGTTTACTGCTGTAAGAAATAATGGACAGTACGCACTTTTGACGAGGTGTGTACTTTACTGTTCAGATGTTGCATGCATCCTTCTCTCGTCATGTGCGGTCTTTGTTTTTGTCTGCGCATGCCTATGTTCTGGTCAGCCGTAATGCTAGATTTGACAAGCTGTATAGAAAAACACGCGCGCGTATTCGTATGCAACGTTGTGTCAAAATGTCAAAGCAATCGGTGAAGAACTTTCGGAGATTTACGATTTTTAACAGACGAACATTTACATTTTCCTTTATATAGATTTCTCATAATATATCCCACAAGGTTATTCATAATATTAGCTATATTGATCATAATGTATATGTATATATCGTAGTATCATATTAGTCGTGGTACTAGATATATTAATCGTTTGTACCTTGCTATAAATCAATGGTACAACTTGTTTCTTTAAATCGAAATTAAGTCAAACAATCTAAGATGAGCATTAATTAAAGACGAAAACATATTTGATCGGATATGCGTTAATGAATGTTTCGCGTCAACTTCCACTTACCATTTGCATTATCGTGATCAATGGTTTCACCTTCTGCAGTATCTTGGGTGCTCTGTCGCCGAAGCTACTCAACAAGTAGTAAGTATACATGACCACGTGAACGGCACTGTTTATCACAAGTGCGAACATGGCCATGTGTAGTGCATAGAATCTTGCAAAATACCACCCCATCGATACTACCGATACATGATGGTACAGGTGCAAGAAGGAAATCTGCCTGTCCTTTTTCCTGAGCACAAATAACACTGTCTCAGTCAGGTCGATGAGCCTCGACATGAAACCAATATACATTGTATACGATATCTGTGAAAATGGATCACATTTATTTGATTGTTAATGCTCCGTAGGATGCTGGACTTTCAACAATTATACACCGTCTGTAAGACTGTAACACTATACAAAATAAAATTTATATCGAAATCAAAATTCCATTGCATACACAAACTTAACTGTGCAACGATGCAACATTCCCATAATTACAATGACAATGTTCTGGCTTATGCGACTGTTTACATCTAGCTGCGGTTGATCGCATTACAACAGTTTACGTTACATATTTGTGTCAACTCTACTAATATTTCGAAAAAAAAGTAGGCTGTGAAAGAACAAGCAGCATGCCTCGATATATGCGAAAATAGCAGGCACAAAATGTCACTTGCACATACACATTATGTGTATAATCACTGTTTCTTGATCTTTTACTATTTTTGTAATTCAGATACCGTAATTTCGAATAACCGAGGTTCTACCGAATCGTCAACTGGGTAAACAAACACCTTACAAATTATGTTACGCTTGGTCTCGTTTCTGTTAGAAAAACATCACGAATATTATAAAAACATAGCTAGAAACAAAAGGGTTCGCAAATGTTGTGCACATCTCTATCACATTTATCGAGACATTATCGTAACGGTTTTGAAATACCTGTACTGGGATAGGGTCAAACGAATAATCCGGCATAACACAGAGTTTTGTTGGTTCGTCGAAGAAACCCAAGCGAACGAGCCTTATCACTAAGAACCCGTTTATGATAACTTGGAAGACATTGTAGCACCTGATGAAAGTTTTCAAATTGTACGGCTGTTTGTCCTTCATGTAATTCGGTCCCCATTTCAAAACAATATATAGATATGTGATCAGGATTAATGGTATTTGATAGTTCGATGCTACCAACGGCAAATCCTTCGTCCTCGCATCTGGAATTATGAGCGATTATCATCCTTATACAGTAGGCGACTGATCTTTGGTAATTACGTGTATAAAAGATCCCACCTCACCGATTTCGATGATTTTTAAATATGTTGTCAGGCTCAAGATTCTGAACAACTTTTTGCTATGCATATAAGCGCTGCTCACCCTTAGTTTTTGAGATATTTGCGAAAAACTGCAGCTACTACTACTACTACTACATTGAATTTTGACTATACGCACAGCATGATGCGACTGCTCATATTTCGCAAATATCTACAAAACTAAGGCTGAGCGGCGGTTACATGTATAGGAAAAAGTTGTTCAGAATGTTGAGCTTTACAACGTATTTAAATTTTATCAAAATCGGTGAGGTGGGTGGGACCTTCTATGGACAATTACATTAATTAGGTACTTTTATATTTCCCGTGTACACATGTCGCACACCTATGCGAACGAAATGTCCATTTTGGTTAGGCCGCGCTTACAGTGGACCCGTTTCGGCCGACGTCCGACGTTGTGTCTCTTTTTCGCACGCTTGAAAGAAGGGACAGATGCGTCGAACATCGGCCAAATCGGACGAAAACGGGTCCACTCTAAGCGCGGCCTTAGTTGTACGACAGTCATCCGCAAATTTATTTTAATAATTTTCTTTGATAAGTCGTTTACTTTGATAATATTTGACGCATTTGTGCATCGAAAAGAAATCATAATTACAATTACTTACCAACGTCTTCGTTCCAATAATTTAAAACTTCCAGGATACCCATTTTATTGAATTCGTTTCTCCGCTTGCAATATATTTATCAGACTAGAATCCACCTTCGGTTAACCACGGTCACCGATAAGATAAAACTGAAAGCTTGCAACTTCTTATTCCCCCAATTTATATGTGCGGAAACAAGAATGCATTCTGATTTGAATTAATACGGTCTTAAAATATGAGTTCCTCGGGTTACCGAGAGGGGATGCGTTACGCGTTAGTTAGTGTCAGTATTATGCATACTGTGTTATGTAGGATGGTGTTGTGAGAAGGGGAACAAGGTGCACCCTCGTGCGTTGCTATACATATAAGTACCTTACGTAGTATGTAGTAGTAAACTTCTAAACGAGTAGCGAGAATGCGTCGACTTGAACTTTGTGCAATTGTCCAACGAGGCGGTCTCTGTACGGATTCCTTTTGCATTCCTTCCGAGGACCACGTTTTGGTCCGGCGGGACGGCACAGGGTCAAAGGGGGTCCACAACGGCTCCAATGTTTATTCTTTCCGTAACTGTCGTATCGTCGGGTCTGCCGAGCCACAGTTACAGCACAGGTACTGTGTTGAGTAGACTGCGGGTCTTTATGTAATTATCGCTTATGGAAAGTTTCAAAAAATGCTAGGATATAAGATGTGATAGAATTTAGTACAATTTTTATTTATTTCAGATAAAGAAGGATACTACTACACACAGAAAATAAGATTTCAGTGGATTCGAGTGTCTTAAAATTCGTGTATAAAAATTGCAAATTGCATAAATATTCGCAGTCTAGTGATGAGATGACAAAAAAGCACCGGGTTAGCGCAGGGACAAGAGAGGTTTATCGTCACGTCCATTTGCCCCCACCTCTGACGCTCACGTACTCATCACGCGCTGTTTACGTCACACGCTGCATAATATGTAGTAGGTAGTAGGATTCCTGTAAAAGTCTTAAGTGAAACTTCAAGTTTAATGTGGCAAAATATGATTTATAAATACTCTAAATAAAGATGACTATAATAGAGGTGAAGAAATTTGTTCAAGGGGGATTCTACTGCAGTCATGAGGAGTGACAATGCTTAGCTGTATTCAATAAACGTATTCTCGCTACCGGTAAACTTGTAACCGTACCAGTTACATATCGGTTGAGAGCGAGAGAGGCTGTCGCGAATCCCCGCTACAGCGAGCCGCGACAGGATCTGCGATCCTTGTCAAAGTAAAGGACCGCGGATCATCCCCGCAAATTAGAATGCGTGCGCGCCGATCCCCACTCGGTACAGATCGAAGGAGGTCGATAGTGTCGATACGCGAAACAAATAGATCACTCTACCGTCTGGAAGCGGGTCTAATAACACGCGATTCTAATAGATCCGGCGAAAACCGGTACGTTTCGAGAAGTCAAACCGACTAGATTGCCTTCGTCTCGTACGCGCCTCAAACCGAGGAGTCACAGTTGCAAACCGCACTGGGGCACAGCCGCGATAATAACTATTAACAAGTGTATTGATCGTAACAGCGCAGCGTAGAGTCAATAGTGAAGGTAACGTACGAGAAGACGGCAATTAATAGGAAGTTTCTAATCAAAGAGTCGTGCGATTATTTCAAGTCAGTGACAGAAAGACTATGTATGGCTCAGTTTTGCTATCCTGGAACCGGAGTGTAATCGGAATCGCCTAAACGCGCAGAAGGGTACACTCTTTCGGTGTAATGAAGCGAATACGGGTCTTATACGTGTCGTCATATAGTGTACTTCTCTGAGAAATCAGCAGAGTATGTATCTAGATGCTACGACGCGACGGTCACTCGCTGTCCGGGATAACGCGACGAGTAAACGAATTGACTAGGTAGAATTCGAGTTACAACATCCAGAACCGGAGTGCAGCCGTGCTCACCGCATGGTGCAGAAGGGTGCGCTCTTTTGGTGAGGCTAGAGTAACGAGGATTGTACGTGTTATCATATATGATACTTCTCCGAGAAATCGGCACAGTACGTATATGTTATAACGGTCGAATTCGTCTGACGCGAACGGTATAACATCTAAATCCGAATAGCTTGAATTTAGCGCGTCATATCCAGACGTAGTGTCTCGAAGGGCACGTAGGACTACGCTATTATAGACGTATCGCATTTGGCGACTGCAATTGAAAGAGGAGTTTTCGGTAAACAATTTGTATTTTGCTTGCGAGCAAGTTTTTGTATTATCCACGTACATATTAGGTCAGAATAGCTAGGAAGGTGTTTTGGAAAGCTACTTGTATTTCCGACGGAATGTAGCGATTCACAACACGAGCGCGCGAATGCTAGCGTGTTGTCGATACTGGATCACGCGGTAGAAGTCGAACCGATCTTGCGAAGTAGTCACTGAACAAAGTTATCGGCTATTTTGTCTTTGTGCTGGAGCACTAAATGTAAACTTTGAATTGGTACAATATACCGTACTTTTACCTCCTAAAAGGTTCTCAACTTATTTACCAGCTAATCTTAACCTCTCCGCTTTCCAGTGCCTGGAGGCACGAACCTGATATCACATTATTAGTGAATCATTAATTAGTGACACGAATAGATGAAATCAATATTCAAACTAAATACAGTTATAAACTGTAAACGTGGGTCACTTATATTCTACACGTTTTGCAAGGAGTAAAAGACTTAATTGAAGAAAGAACGATCGAAATTCCTATTAGCCTCCTGTTTCTTCAAAATTAATAGAAACAATTTTTATTTTACACATAATATAAATATGTTTATTATATGTTGTAATAATTTCGAAACCATTACACTTCATTTCTTCTGCTTCTGCTGAGTCTTGTAGTTAGTCCGGTAGAAGTTGTAGAAAAGTATGAAATAAATTATGAGATTGAGACTTCCTAAGTGGAATGGCACCATCGTGGGCAGATGACAAGACGGAAGGTAGGCCACACTAGCGTGTGAGAGTAGGATTACAAATTGTATCTATTGCGACAGAGATAAAAATAAATTATTAATCTAATATTAGTCAAGAAACAACAAATGACTAATATTACCCATATTAATAAAGTTAGTCATAATAAACTAAAGTTAGTATACATATTATTTTATTACTAACACTAGCTGTACCCGGCCACGCGTTGCTGTGGCGCTCAGTCTGGTGAAATGGAAAAGAAAGAAAAGAGAAAGCGCAACAGACATACTTTTCGACACTATATACATATTAGATTCACCTATTTCTCTCCCTCCCTCTCCCACTCCCAATAAGCACCTGAAATTGAATATAGGAGGTGCTACCAGTCAAGCCATCATAAGCAGAAACGTGCCCAAAAGAGGGCGAAAAGGTCATCTTTGGTCACTAATGACGTCACAACATTTGAGCGAATAGACATTTTTCGAATGCAATTTCCTCCTAAACCTTCCCGAAGAAACGCCGCGTCTAAATGGCTCAAACCCCAGCTTTCTACGTTCAGCCGTTCTCACAATCAGTTGATGCCGTCACAACCATACAGACAAACACGATTTTATTACATAAAGCATGTTTTTACCTGTCACAGGTGTGACATCTACATATATACATAATAGGTACAGCTTGTCAAATCTAGCATTGCGGGTGAATGTCCCCCGCAAGGGGAAATATCCCCGCTGCGCAGTGGTAGGTAGGCGGAGCCTCGCAACTGATCGTCACCTGTCAAACGATGCACGCGGCGGCGACGACAGTCCAGTTGAAAAGTAAAGTGACACAAGTGTATTCACATTCACACAAACATATAAACTGTTGTTTCGTATGTTTACGTTTACTGCTGTAAGAAATAATGGACAGTACGCACTTTTGACCAGGTGTGTACTTTACTGTTCAGATGTTGCATGCATCCTTCTCTCGTCATGTGCGGTATTTGTTTTTGTCTGCGCATGCCTATGTTCTGGTCAGCCGTAATGCTAGATTTGACAAGCTGTATAGAAAAACACGCGCGCGTATTCGTATGCAACGTTGTGTCAAAATGTCAAAGCAATCGGTGAAGAACTTTCGGAGATTTACGATTTTTAACAGACGAACATTTACATTTTCCTTTATATAGATTACTCATAATATATCCCACAAGGTTATTCATAATATTAGCTATATTGATCATAATGTATATGTATATATCGTAGTATCATATTAGTCGTGGTACTAGATATATTAATCGTTTGTACCTTGCTATAAATCAATGGTACAACTTGTTTCTTTAAATCGAAATTAAGTCAAACAATCTAAGATGAGCATTAATTAAAGACGAAAACATATTTGATCGGATATGCGTTAATGAATGTTTCGCGTCAACTTCCACTTACCATTTGCATTATCGTGATGAATGGTTTCACCTTCTGCAGTATCTTGGGTGCTCTGTCGCCGAAGCTACTCAACAAGTAGTAAGTATACATGACCACGTGAACGGCACTGTTTATCACAACTGCGAACATGGCCATGTGTACTGCATAGAATCTTACCCAATACCACCCCATCAATACTACCGATACATGATGGTACAGGTGCAAGAAGGAAATCTGCCTGTCCTTTTTCCTGAGCACAAATAACACTGTCTCGGTCAGGTCGATGAGCCTCGACATGAAAGCAATATACATTGTATACGATATCTGTGAAAATGGATCACATTTATTTGATTGTCACGGATATTTAATGCTCTGTAGGATGCTAGACTTTCAACAATTATACACCGTCTGTGAGACTGTAACACTTTATACAAAATGAAATTTATATCGAAATCAAAATTCCATTGCATACACAAACTTAACTATGCAACGATGCAACATTCCCATAATTACAATGACAATGTTCTGGCTTATGCGACTGTTTACATCTAGCTGCGGTTGATCGCATTACAACAGTTTACGTTACATATTTGTGTCAACTCTAATAATATTTCGAAAAAAAAGTAGGCTGTGAAAGAACAAGCAGCATGCCTCGATATATGCGAAAATAGCAGGCACAAAATGTCACTTGCACATACACATTATGTGTATAATCACTGTTTCTTGATCTTTTACTATTTTTGTAATTCAGATACCGTAATTTCGAATAACCGAGGTTCTACCGAATCGTCAACTAGGTAAACAAACACCTTACAAATTATGTTACGCTTGGTCTCGTTTCTGTTAGAAAAACATCACGAATATTATAAAAACATAGCTAGAAACAAAAGGGTTCGCAAATGTTGTGCACATCTCTTTCACATATATCGAGACATTATCGTAACGGTTTTGAAATACCTGTACTGGGATAGGGTCAAACGAATAATCCGGCATAACACAGAGTTTTGTTGGTTCGTCGAAGAAACCCAAGCGAACGAGCCTTATCACTAAGAACCCGTTTATGATAACTTGGAAGACATTGTAGCACCTGATGAAAGTTTTCAAATTGTACGGCTGTTTGTCCTTCATGTAATTCGGTCCCCATTTCAAGACAATATATAGATACGTGATCACGATTAATGGTATTTGATAGTTCGATGCTATCAACGGCAAATCCTTCGTCCTCGCATCTGGAATTATGAGCGATTATCATCCTTATACAGTAGGCGACTGATCTTTGGTAATTACGTGTATAAAAGATCCCACCTCACCGATTTCGATGATTTTTAAATATGTTGTCAGGCTCAAGATTCTGAACAACTTTTTGCTATGCATATAAGCGCTGCTCACCCTTAGTTTTTGAGATATTTGCGAAAAACTGCAGCTACTACTACTACTACTACATTGAATTTTGACTATACGCACAGCATGATGCGATTGCTCATATTTCGCAAATATCTACAAAACTAAGGCTGAGCGGCGGTTACATGTATAGGAAAAAGTTGTTCAGAATGTTGAGCTTTACAACGTAATTAAATTTTATCAAAATCGGTGAGGTGGGACCTTCTATGGACAATTACATTAATTAGGTACTTTTATATTTCCCGTGTACACATGTCGCACACCTATGCGAACGAAATGTCCATTTTGGTTAGGCCGCGCTTACAGTGGACCCGTTTCGGCCGACGTCCGACGTTGTGTCTCTTTTTCGCACGCTTGAAAAAAGGGACAGATGCGTCGAACATCGGCCAAATCGGACGAAAACGGGTCCACTCTAAGCGCGGCCTTAGTTGTACGACAGTCATCCGCAAATTTATTTTAATAATTTTCTTTGATAAGTCGTTTACTTTGATAATATTTGACGGATTTGTGCATCGAAAAGAAATCATAATTACAATTACTTACCAACGTCTTCGTTCCAATAATTTAAAACTTCCAGGATACCCATTTTATTGAATTCGTTTCTCCGCTTGCAATATATTTATCAGACTAGAATCCACCTTCGGTTAACCACGGTCACCGATGACAAAAAACTGAAAGCTTGCAACTTCTTATTCCCCCAATTTATATGTGCGGAAACAAGAATGCATTCTGATTTGAATTAATACGGTCTTAAAATATGAGTTCCTCGGGTTACCGAGAGCGGATGCGTTACGCGTTAGTTAGTGTCAGTATTATGCATACTGTGTTATGTAGGATGGTGTTGTGAGAAGGGGAACAAGGTGCACCCTCGTGCGTTGCTATACATATAAGTACCTTACGTAGTATGTAGTAGTAAACTTCTAAACGAATAGCGAGAATGCGTGGACTTGAACTTTGTGCAATTGTCCAATGAGGCGGTCTCTGTACGGATTCCTTTTGCATTCCTTCCGAGGACCACGTTTTGGCCTGGCAGGACGGCACAGGGTCAAAGGGGGTCCAGAATGGGTCGAATATTTATTCTTTCCGTAACTGTCGTATCGTCGGGTCTGCCGAGCCACAGTTACAGCACAGGTACTGTGTTGAGTAGACTGCGGGTCTTTATGCAATTATCGCTTATGGAAAGTTTCAAAAAATGCTAGGATATAAGATGTGATAGAATTTAGTACAATTTTTATTTATTTCAGATAAAGAAGGATACTACTACACACAGAAAATAAGATTTCAGTGGATTCGAGTGTCTTAAAATTCGTGTATAAAAATTGCAAATTGCATAAATATTCGCAGTCTAGTGATGAGATGACAAAAAAGCACCGGGGTAGCGCAGGGACAAGAGAGGTTTATCGTCACGTCCATTTGCCCCCACCTCTGACGCTCACGTACTCATCACACGCTGTTTACGTAACACGCTGCATAATATGTAGTAGGTAGTAGGATTCCTGTAAAAGTCTTAAGTGAAACTTCAAGTTTAATGTGGCAAAATATGATTTATAAATACTCTAAATAAAGATGACTATAATAGAGGTGAAGAAATTTGTTCAAGGGGGATTCTACTGCAGTCATGAGGAGTGACAATGCTTAGCTGTATTCAATAAATGTATTCTCGCTACCGGTAAACTTGTAACCGTACCAGTTACATATCGGTTGAGAGCGAGAGAGGCTGTCGCGAATCCCCGCTACAGCGAGCCGCGACAGGATTTGCGATCCTTGTCGAAGTAAAGGACCGCGGATCATCCCCGCAAATTAGGATGCGTGCGCGCCGATCCCCACTCGGTACAGATCGAAGGAGGTCGATAGTGTCGATACGCGAAACAAATAGATCACTCTACCGTCTGGAAGCGGGTCTAATAACACGCGATTCTAATAGATGCGGCGAAAACCGGTACGTTTCGAGAAGTCAAACCGACTAGATTGCCTTCGTCTCGTACGCGCCTCAAACCGAGGAGTCACAGTTGCAAACCGCACTGGGGCACAGCCGCGATAATAACTATTAACAAGTGCATTGATCGTAACAGCGCAGCGTAGAGTCAATAGTGAAGGTAACGTACGAGAAGACGGCAATTAATAGGAAGTTTCTAATCAAAGAGTCGTGCGATTATTTCAAGTCAGTGACAGAAAGACTATGTATGGCTCAGTTTTGCTATCCTGGAACCGGAGTGTAATCGGAATCGCCTAAACGCGCAGAAGGGTACACTCTTTCGGTGTAGTGAAGCGAATACGGGTCTTATACGTGTCGTTATATAGTGTACTTCTCTGAGAAATCAGCAGAGTATGTATCTAGATGCTACGACGCGACGGTCCGGGATAACGCGACGAGTAGACGAATTGACTAGGTAGAATTCGAGTTACAACATCCAGAACCGGAGTGCAGCCGTGCTCACCGCATGGTGCAGAAGGGTGCGCTCTTTTGGTGAGGCTAGAGTAACGAGGATTGTACGTGTTATCATATATGATACTTCTCCGAGAAATCGGCAGAGTACGTACATGTTATAACGGTCGAATTCGTCTGACGCGAACGGTATAACATCTAAATCCGAATAGCTTGAATTTAGCGCGTCATATCCAGACGTAGTGTCTCGAAGGGCACGTAGGACTGCGCTATTATAGACGTATCGCATTTGGCGACTGCAATTGAAAGAGGAGTTTTCGGTAAACAATTTGTATTTTGCTTGCGAGCAAGTTTTTGTATTATCCACGTACATATTAGGTCAGAATAGCTAGGAAGGTGTTTTGGCAAGCTACTTGTATTTCCGGATGTATCGACGGAATGTAGCGATTCACAACACGAGCTCGCGAATGCTAGCGTGTTGTCGATACTGGATCACGCGGTAGAAGTCAAACCGACCTTGCGAAGTATTCACTGAACAAAGTTATCGGCTATTTTGTCTTTGTGCTGGAGCACTAAATTTAAACTTTGAATTGGTACAATATACCGTACTTTTACCTCCTAAGAGGTTCTCAACTTATTTACCAGCTAATCTTAACCTCTCCGCTTTCCAGTGCCTGGAGGCACGAACCTAATATCACAAATTATCATTAATTAGTGACACGAATAGATGAAATCTATATTCAAACTAAATACAGTTATAAACTGTAAACGTGGGTCACTTATATTCTACACGTTTTGCAAGGAGTAAAGGTCTTAATTGAAGAAAGAACGATCGAAATTCCTATTAGCCTCCTGTTTCTTCAAAATTAATAGAAACAATTTTTATTTTGATTAATATAAATATGTTTATTAAACGTTATAATAATATCGAAGCCATACCACTTCAGTTTTTCTGCTTCTGTTGAGTCTTGTAGTTAGTGTGGTAGAAGTTGTAGAAAAGTATGAAATAAATTATGAAATTGAGACCTCCTAAGTAGAATGGCACCATCGTGGGCAGATGACAAGACGGAAGGTAGGCCACACTAGCGTGTAAGAGTAGGATTACAAATTGTATCTATTGCGACAGAGATAAAAATAAATTATTAATACATATCCTTAGTACGTATTATTAATCTAATATTAGTCAAGAAACAGCAAATGACTAATATTAGCCAGATTAATAAAGTTAGTCATAGTGAACTAAAGTTAGTATACTATATATTAATTTATTACTAGCATTACTGATACTCATAATATATCCCAAAGGATTATTCATAATACATACAGTAATGTCTCTATTGACGCAAAAGCCTCGGGGGGATTCGGTTGCGTCGATCGTAGACGTAGACGGGTAGCTATTTTCTTGAGCTTCAAATGCCAAGCAGAACGTGGAGAAGGACAGCGCGCGTAAAGCGAGACCACGCGCAGACGTTTAAACTGAGCCGGCGACTGCGACTTTCTGCGTCTCTTTCTTTTCGATTCTTTGCCCTTCCTTGCGTCCGAAACATTAATCGTCAATTAATCCACTAAATACAGTTGAAATTATATCGTGTTTGGTCTTTTTTTAATCAGAAAAATGCCACGAATATATTGATGAAAGTTTCATAAAAAAATAAGTAATAATAAAAAAGATTAAATATTGGTGTTACATTGTGAGGACGCACGGGTTTTTGAACTATGCCGACGACTGCGACTCTCCGCGTTGCATTAGTAGTGGGTCACACCGATATACCCGAGCCGACATCAGATTACTAGAGTGGAGGGGATATTTTTTGCGTCAATAGAGACATTACTGTATTAGCAATATTGATTATAATATATGTATAGAGGATGTCCCAAAATTCCTTCAACAACCAGAAATGGGAGGTTCCTGAGATCATTCGAAGCAACATTTTCCTTTGCAAAAATGTTATCCCCGGCTTTGTTTAGGAGTTATTAACGAAAAACACGGACAAATCAGAGCGCGACCGAGACGCGAGTTGGCACAGTCGGACCGGCGCGGCGCGCCAACTGTCTATTGGCCGACTGTGCCAATTCGCGTCTCGGTCGCGCTCTGATTTGTCCGTATTTTTCGTTAATAACTCCTAAATGAAGCCGGGGATAACATTTCTGCAAACGAAAATGTTGCTTCGAATGATCTCAGGAACCTCCTATTTCCGGCTGTTGAAAGAATTTTGGAACACCCTGTATATCATAGTATTAGTCGTAGTAGAAGATATATTAATCTTTTGTACCTTGCTGCAAATGAATGGCACTTGTTTCTTTAAATCGAAATAAAGTCAAACAATCTATGAGCATTAATTAAAGACGAAAACATATTTGGTCAGTAATATGTTAATGAATGTTTCGCGTCAACTTCTACTTACCATTTGAATTATCGTGATCAATGGTTTCACCTTCTGCAGTATCTTGGGTGCTCTGTCGCCGAAGCTACTCAACAAGTAGTAAGTATACATGACTATGTGAACGATACTGTTTACCACAAGTGGAACCGCGCTCATCTGTACCGCATAGAATCTCATAAAATACCATCCCCCCGATACTACTGATACATGATGGTACAGGTGCAAGAAGGTAATCTGCCTGTCCTTTTTCCTGAGCACAAATAACACTGTCTCAGTCAGGTCGATGACCCTCGACATGACACCAATATACATTGTATACGATATCTGTGAAAATGGATCACATTTATTTGATTGTCACAGATATTTAATGCTCCGTAGGATGCTAGACTTTCAACAATTATACACCGTCTGTGAGACTGTAACACTTTATACAAAATAAAATTTATATCGAAATCAAAATTCCATTGCATACACAAACTTAACTATGCAACGATGCAACATTCCCATAATTACAATGACAATGTTCTGGCTTATGCGACTGTTTACATCTAGCTGCGGTTGATCGCATTACAACAGTTTACGTAACATATTTGTGTCAACTCTAATAATATTTCGAAAAAAAAGTAGGCTGTGAAAGAACAAGCAGCATGCCTCGATATATGCGAAAATAGCAGGCACAAAATGTCACTTGCACATACACATTATGTGTATAATCACTGTTTCTTGATCTTTTACTATTTTTGTAATTTAGATACCGTAATTTCGAATAACCGAGGTTCTACCGAATCGTCAACTGGGTAAACAAACACCTTACAAATTATGTTACGCTTGGTCTCCTATCTGTTAGAAAAACATCACGAATATTATAAAAACATAGCTAGAAACAAAAGAGTTCGCAAATGTCGTGCCCATCTCTTTCACATTTATCGAGACTTTATCGTAACGGTATTGAAATACCTGTACTGGGATACGGTCAAACGAATAATCCGGCATAACACAGAGTTTTGTTGGTTCGTCGAAGAAACCCAACTGTGCGAACCTTATGACTATGAACCCGTTCATAAAAACTTGGTAGACATTGTAGCACTTGATGAAAGTTTTCAAATTGTACGGTTTTTTGTCCTTCATGTAACTCGGTCCCCATTTCAAAACAATATATAGATATGTGATCAGGATTAATGGTATTTGATAGTTCGATGCTATCATCGGCAGATCCTTCGTCCTCGCATCTGGAATTATGAACGATTATCATCCTTATGCGGTAGGCGGCGAATCTTTATGCAAAGTAAACATTTTCTACAGGAATTACAAGAAACTGGAGTGCAGACTATTGATCAGTTTTATCATTTTGTTCGTTCGTTATTTTTCGAAATAATAATATAGTGTTCTCTAAAAATGTCTCGCCAGAAAGACAAGATTACGAGTAAATTTGACAAAAGTAGTAGTGGAGATGGAGAAATGGGCCAACTATTATCAGCTTCGTGTTGTTATGCCGTGTCACCCTTCCCGATAAGATTCGAAATAAACTTTATCTTCGCCTTTTACCCAAAAGCTGACTCAAATGTTTGGTTGGACTAGGAACAGCAGAGTTACGTGTTCGGTGACACATTTTAGAATAGACCAAAGGTCCCTGTAAAGAATCTATGTACATATATAAGGAAGCCTCTCGTTGAGTCGGGTTCACTCCCGAGCCGTCAGTTATGTTGCAAGGACTTATAATTTCTGTAAAGCGCGATTTCTTGTGAATAATCTGTTGGTGTGGTAAAATCTACCCAATAAACTTCAAGTGATCAAGAAGAAAAAGGATTATTTCTCGAGGGAAACCCATCCTTTCCTTCTTCACGGCATAACAGTGTATTATTTTTCTTCACATCTAATTCCCGTATATACATGTCGCACATTTATGCGAACGAATTGTTCATTTTGGTCAGTTGTACGACAGTCAGCTGGAAATTTATTTTAACAATTTACTTTGATATGTCGTTTACTTTGATAATATTTGACACATTTGTGCATCGAGAGGAAATCATACTTAGGCTTACTTACCAAGATCTTTGTTCCAATAATTGAAAACTTCCTGGATACCCATTTTATTAAATTCGTTTCTACGCGCGAGCGTATATATTAATTCATCAGACTAGAAACCACTTTCGTTTAACCACGGATACCGATCAGGAAGAACTGAAGGCTTGCAACTTGTTATTCCTTCCATTTATTAGTTTGGAAACTAGGACATACATTTCAATTTGAATTAATACGGTCTATAAATTAGCTCCTCGCGGCACTGTCTCATAACGTGATACACGGGACAGTACTGTGACAAGGAGGGCGAAGTTCACCCCCGTTCAGTGTCGCCAGATGAGCTCCAAACGGAGCTCACACATTCCCCTCTTTTTCCCCTCCCACTATCCCATTCCAGCGCCATGCGCACACTCCAACGTCCCCCACTAAGACCGTAGACCACGGAGCCCGTGCCGTAGACTGGACTGGTCATCAGAGAGGGGGTACTTGTATTCCCCTCGATTTTCTCGACCTGGCGACACTGCCTCCGTTGAACAATTTAAGGTTCACACGGCAGTAACAGTAAATTGGCAACCATGCGACGAATATTCTCGGATGTGATTTGGCAACTACGCCTTCGATATCTGGAATTCGACATAATTCCTAAACTCACCACTCTAAATCGTAGAGAGGGCATACCAAAACATCTGATTTTTTGAACAATCGGTATTTCAGAACACGAGACACGAAGGCCCATAAGATGATAGGTCTACTCTATATCTCGTCCGTGTTACAGTTGAATCCTTCAATTGTTCAATTCGTTCGATACACCTGTAATAATTGAACCGTTTATTTTGAAAGTGGAGTAAGTCCATTTTTAAAAAAAAATGAGATATAACATAATTTGCGGTTAATTTAGTATAAACTTTTTATTTATAACTAGTTAATATTTTATATCTTAAACAATGCCAATGCTTTGTGCAATTTAAAATTGGCCAATAAAAGAAATTGCGTAGCGATTGATTATGAAATTGGTGTAAGTCCAATTTTCATAGATATAGGTGACGGGGTCACGTGGTTACATTTGCTTTATTTCACGTGTCGGACATAACCTTACATATTTTATTTTCTACCAAAAATAGAAAATTTCGCATTAATATCAGGTAGTGATACAGGTAAGAAGAAATAATAAATCAATATTATTTTGTAACCATTTTATACCAGTTGTGTTTGTGACAAGCTGTATAATATCGGTAAATTGTGAAATACATATACTATGACACATATATAATATATGACTTATATTATGTACTAATATTGTGATTAGAATATGACTATGTAGTTCGATTTTCCGCTGAACCCTTATTTTTTGAGATAAATTGGAAAATGTTATTTTTGATTATACATTTTAATTATATTTGATTATAATAATCAAAAATTGGTACAAAACTGGTGTCTCTCCAATGAGGCGGTTTGGTCTCTTTACGGATTCCTTTTGAATGCCTAGCGAGGACCACGTTTTGGCCAGGCGGGACAGCACAGGGTCAAAGAGGATCCACACCGCATCCACTATTTATTCTTTCCGTAACTGTCGATTCGTCGCGTCGCGTCGGGTCTGCTCAGCCACAGTTACAGCACAGGTATTGTGTTGAGTAGACTGCGGGTCTTTATGTAATTATCGCTTTCGAAAATTTTCAAAAAATGCTGGGATATTAGATGTGACAGAATTTAGTACGATTTTAAGTTATTTCAGATAAAGAAGGCTACTACTACACACAGAAAATAAGATTTCAGTGGATTCGAGTTTCTTAAAATTCGTGTATAAAAATTGCAAATTGCATAAATATTCGCAGTCTAGTGATGAGATGACAAAAAAGCACCGGGGAAGCGCAGGGACAAGAGAGGTTCATCGTCACGCCCGTCTATCCCCACCTCTGACACTCACGTAGTCATCACACGCTGCATAGTACATACATACATACATACATACATACATAGTAGGATTCCTGTAAAAGTCTTATGAGAAAATTCAAGTTTCATGTGGCACAACATCATTTAAATATTCTAAATAAAGATGACTATAATACAGTTGAACAAATTTGTTCGAAAGGGATTCTACTGCAGTCATGAGTCATGAAGAATGACAATGTTTAGCTATATTCAATAAACGTATTCACACTGGCTTTAAACTGTAAACGTGGGTCACTTACCATACAAGTTTTAGAAGGAGTAAAGGTCGTAATTGTGGAAAGCAACAAAGAAATTCTTATTAGCCTCCTGTTTCTTTAAAATTAATAGAAACAATTTTTATTTTGTACATAATATAAATATGTTTATTATATGTTGTAATAATTTCGAAACCATTACACTTTATTTCTTCTGCTTCTGCTGAGTCTTGTAGTTAGTCCGGTAGAAGTTGTAGAAAAGTATGAAATAAATTATGAGATTGAGACTTCCTAAGTGGAATGGCACCATCGTGGGCACATGACAAGACGGAAGGTAGGCCACACTAGCGTGTGAGAGTAGGATTACAAATTGTATCTATTGCGACAGAGATAAAAATAAATTATTAATTTAATATTAGTCAAGAAACAACAAATGACTAATATTACCCATATTAATAAAGTTAGTCATAATAAACTAAAGTTAGTATGCATATTATTTTATTACTAACACTAGCTGTACCCGGCCACGCGTTGCTGTGGCGCTCAGTCTGCTGAAATGGAAAAGAAAGAAAAGAGAAACCGCAACAGACATACTTTTCGACACTATATACATATTAGATTCACCTATTTCTCTCCCTCCCTCTCCCACTCCCAATAAGCACCTGAAATTGAATATAGGAGGTGCTACCAGTCAAGCCATCATAAGCAGAAACGTGCCCAAAAGAGGGCGAAAAGGTCATCTTTGGTCACTAATGACGTCACAACATTTGAGCGAATAGACTTTTTCGAATGCAATTTTCTCCTAAACCTTCCCGAAGAAACGCCGCGTCTAAATGGCTCAAACCCCAGCTTTCTACGTTCAGCCGTTCTCACAATCAGTTGATGCCGTCACAACCATACAGACAAACACGATTTTATTACATAAAGCATGTTTGTACCTGTCACAGGTGTGACATCTACATATATACATAATAGGTACAGCTTGTCAAATCTAGCATTGCGGGTGAATGTCCCCCGCAAGGGGAAATATCCCCGCTGCGCAGTGGTAGGTAGGCGGAGCCTCGCAACTGATCGTCACCTGTCAAACGATGCACGCGGCGGCGACGACAGTCCAGTTAAAAAGTAAAGTGACACAAGTGTATTCACATTCACACAAACATATAAACAGTTGTTTCGTATGTTTACGTTTACTGCTGTAAGAAATAATGGACAGTACGCACTTTTGACCAGGTGTGTACTTTACTGTTCAGATGTTGCATGCATCCTTCTCTCGTCATGTGCGGTCTTTGTTTTTGTCTGCGCATGCCTATGTTCTGGTCAGCCGTAATGCTAGATTTGACAAGCTGTATAGAAAAACACGCGCGCGTATTCGTATGCAACGTTGTGTCAAAATGTCAAAGCAATCGGTGAAGAACTTTCGGAGATTTACGATTTTTAACAGACGAACATTTACATTTTCCTTTATATAGATTACTCATAATATATCCCAAAAGGCTATTCATAATATTAGCTATATTGATCATAATGTATATGTATATATCGTAGTATCATATTAGTCGTGGTACTAGATGTATTAATCGTTTGTACCTTGCTATAAATCAATGGTACAACTTGTTTCTTTAAATCGAAATTAAGTCAAACAATCTAAGATGAGCATTAATTAAAGACGAAAACATATTTGATCGGATATGCGTTAATGAATATTTCGCGTCAACTTCCACTTACCATTTGCATTATCGTGATGAATGGTTTCACCTTCTGCAGTATCTTGGGTGCTCTGTCGCCGAAGCTACTCAACAAGTAGTAAGTATACATGATCATGTGAACGGCACTGTTTATCACAACTGCGAACATGGCCATGTGTACTGCATAGAATCTTACAATATACCACCCCATCAATACTACCGATACATGATGGTACAGGTGCAAGAAGGAAATCTGCCTGTCCTTTTTCCTGAGCACAAATGTCACTGTCTCGATCAGGTCGATCATCCTCGACAGCAAACCAATATATATTGTATACGACATCTGTGAAAATGGATCGCATTTATTTGATTGTCACGGTATATTTAATATACTCCGTAGGATGCTAGACTTTCAACAATTATACACCGTCTGCGAGACTGTAACACTTTATACAAAATACAAATTTATATCAAAATCAAAATTCCATTGCATACACAAACTTAACTATGCAACGATGCAACATTCCCATAATTACAATGACAATGTTCTGGCTTGTCACTGTTTACATCTAGCTGCGGTTGATCGCATTACAACAGTTTACGTTAGATATTTGTGTCAACTCTAATAATATTTCGAAAAAACTAGGATGTGAAAGAAAACACAGCAATGCCTCCATATATGTGAAAATATCAGGCATAAAATATCACTTGCACATACACATTATGTGTATAATCACTGTTTCTCGATCTTTTACTATTTTCACTAATCCGATACCATAAGTTCGAATAATCAAGGTTCTACCGAATCGTCAACTTGGCAAACAAACATCCTACGAATTATGTGATGCTTCGTCTCGTTTTTGTTAGAAAAACAACACGAATATTATAAAAACATAGCCAGAAACAAAAGGGTTCGCAAATGTTGTGCACATCTCTATCACATTTATCGAGACATTATCGTAACGGTTTTGAAATACCTGTACTGGGATACGGTCAAACGAATAATCCGGCATAACACAGAGTTTTGTTGGTTCGTCGAAGAAACCCAAGTGAACGAGCCTTATCACGAAGAACCCGTTTATGATAACTTGGAAGACATTGTAGCACCTGATGAAAGTTCTCAATTTGTACGGCTGTTTGTCCTTCATGTAATTCGGCCCCCATTTCAAGACAATATATAGATACGTGATCACGATTAATGGTATTTGATAGTTCGATGCTATCAACGGCAGATCTTTCGTCCTCGGATCTGAAATTACGAGCGTTTATCATCCTTTTCTTCGTACAGTATTTTTCGAAATAATAAAGTGTTGCCTAAAAATGTTTCGCCAGAAAGAAAAGAAAACGAGCAAATATGATAAGTGGTAGTGAAGATGAAGAAATAGGCCAACTATTATCAACTTCGTGGAATTTTTTTCTTATATACACATATATGTATACACATATCGCACACCTATGCGAACGAAATGTTCATTTTGGTCAGTTATACGACAGTCAGCTGGAAATTTATTTTAATAATTTACTTTGATAAGTCGTTTACTTTGATAATATTTGACACATTTGCGCATCGAGAGGAAATCATACTTAGGATTACTTACCAAGATCTTTGTTCCAATAATTGTAAACTTCCTGTATACCCATTTTATTGAATTCGTTTCTGCGCTTGCGATATATTTATCACACTAGAATCCACCTTCGTTTAACCACGGACACTAATCAGGAAGAACTGAACGCTTGCAACTTGTTAATCTTTCTATTTATTAGTTTGGAAACTAGGACATTCATTTCCATTTGCATTAATACGATGTTAAAATATAAGTTCCTCGAGTTACCGAAAGCGGATGCGTTACGCGCCGAGTACCGCTGAGAGCTCGCAAGATGATCCCCGAGGGGGCACAGAGGCAAGAGGGGTCTATTGGTTTGCATGACAGTAGTAGTGTTCTCAGTTGAGATCTGAAATGCTTAATAAAAAAAAAAAAGTAGTAGTGTGTGTGTGTGTGTGTAACCGCTTCGGCCAATGGAAGGCGCGCTCCTTCCAAGCTGACCAATCAGGCGCGCATTCTTGCCTACGTCACCGCATTCCTGCCAGGGATCATCTTGTGAGCTCTCAGCGGTACTTGCTAGAGAGGTGGAATGATCTTTGACTACCTGTCGCTCTTGTGGTGCATGTACCCAGTAGTCAACCAGGCGATCCCAAGGCACATCTCGAGCCCAGCATGCCGAGGGCAGGTAACGCGGGCATTATACTAATGACCGAACGTCGCTCGAGGCTCGAAGCTGTTCAAAGCACACGATGGCTAGATTCTGGCCATGTCATAAAACTTTTATGATAGAAGATCGCGTGGGCTCGTATTCTTTCCTCGGAACCATGCCGGCACAAGCTGCCCTCCGCACAATCCTGGCCGCTCGGGCCATTTTAAGAGGGCAGCACGGTCCCTAGTTTTAGGGACCGTTTTACGTTTCGCCATCGATTGCAACAGATAGAAACTAAATTGAATGTTACTTCTTCCCTTTTAACCCCTTGCCGTATGCTATTTTCTTTATAGTTGCATTGATATCACGTCTTTATGAAAAAAGAAAGAAAATTTCTAAAACTAGGGACCCACGGTGGTGCTGCCCTCTTAAAATGGACCGAGCGGCCAGGATTTTGCCGAGGGCAAGAATACGAGCCCACGCGAACCTTTGTGACCTGGCCAGAGAATCTAGCATTTTTGCTGACTGGGCAGAAAGTTACAGGTGTAATATGTGCGTCGTTGACTTGATAACGGTCACTTTAGCTTTCTAAGGGTGGGAAAACGGCTCGCGCGTGGCATGATTACGCAGATACCGAAGCCTTGCAATCGTGTACGCATACGTGGACATCTAGCGGTGTGTGAGTGTGAAGCAAATTCACGCACTAGCCGTTTTCCCACCATTAATATTCACGCCATGCAACTTTGTGTTTACTGGGTATTCCGTTTTACCTGTTTCATTATTCTACTCATTATCCTAGATCGCACTCCGCATTAACATTGTATGAATAGCTCTGTGGTTGCCAGGAAAAACACGTCGCGCATCCGTAGGAAAATAGTATATAAGCTAAACCTATACGCGTTAGGTAACAAGGATGACTGGTGTGGGCGATAAATGAGAACAACTATTGACGGTGAAGCCGTCCGCCGAGAGTGCGATTTATCAATCATCTCCGAGTACTTGACGCTCCGAGCGTCACTGGAAGAGTGACCGGTCGGGTAAACTCTAGTCCTAAGGACACCTTGTTGCCAGCGTGTTCGCTACCTGCACCCCCAAATGCTCTGGGTTTTTACCTGAAGGGTACGCGTCGGGCTGTCGAGCCGTACGCTGCCCGCTCTCGACGCTCGCTATGTATTTCGATATTCCTTACACATCATTATTTCAAAAATATTGAGTTCATGCATTCATTGAGCTTGACAGAATTGACGCAGTTTACTAAGGCAAATGTACATACAAGTAATAATTAGCAAAACCAAAGTTCCAAGGAGAACAACCGAGAGATCAAATTAAACGACAATAACGATATTTTAATCATGTGTACATTGTGTGACATGGCAGATTTTTCCCGGTGGCCTCGACCGAGGGAAAAAATTCGGGAAGCGAAAGAACCTCGTGTCAAAGGACACGACTGGAAGAGATGTAACACACACGAAGGATACCGATGAAGATAGCGATCTTCTGAGGACAGACGAAGAGCGGTACTGGGTCGAGGGTTCGGATGAATGAAACCACTGAGGAGGAACCTCTCGTCTTGTACGCGGGACAAAGAGACGATGGCGACGGCGCGGCGCGGCGCGCGGCGACGACAACGTCGAGAATACCCGGAGGGAAGTTTACTTTGATTAAAACTGTTCCAGTAATGTCGGGAGCCTTTTCATGCGTGCTTCGCACACAGAATTCGTTTGGCTTACATTAGAAGCGCACCGAAAGTACTTTCATCGATTCGTGTTCCCCGATGCGTGCTGGGAGAACGAGCATACGGGAAAACGTTGCGCATGTACAGACAGTTTCGTCGGGGACTCGTGTATGGAACTCTGCGACCGACCACGAAACGAGAATTGCATATGTATAGGAAAACGATACCGAAACTCGAGCCGACAGATTCTTTTTATAGCGCCGCACCGTTTCCGAACAGAGAATTCGATCGTTCGACGCGACGGTTCGACGTTGCTCTCGTGGATTTCGAGCGATTTTTCATGCGATCGTGCGAGGTATGCAAAGCGACACACTGACACGGTATCGTTTGCTCGATTTATCGATGGAAGCGAGTATAAAACTAGCTCACTGTTCAGATCATTTAAAGAAAAGTATCGTTATTTTGTAGTTATTGTTGTTATCCGCAGTTTTTAAATACATACCTCCTTCCTAATCTTCCTTCCTAACATTCCTTCCTAATATTCGGATGCTTTAAAAGAGACGTTATTAAATTGTTTTATATCAAATAGATTACTAAACATTCGAGTATTGCACAAGTAAATTACACCAGTTTGATATGCATAAAATGAAAATAATCATTAGACTGCCGGATCTTTATGCAATTATGGCTTTTGAAAATCTTCCAAAAATGCTAGAATATAAAATACGATAAAGTTTAGTACGATTTTATTTTATTTCAAATATAAAACGTCTACTACATACCACGGAAAATAAGATTATATGTATTCGATTTGAGTTTTTTAAAATTCGTCTACGTAAATTTAAAATTGCATAAACATCCGCAGTCTAGTAATCATGTAGAATGAAAGTATTCTGGGTGAGAAGAAATGTTTAGTTTTCGTGTTAAAATAGTTCCGAGAGCAAAGGGCTAATGTTTATTGTACGATTGACAGTCGACGTTCGAGAAAATTGATTATCGAGGAGAATGAAGAGCGCCATGAGAACCGTATTAGCAGAAGGAAAACTCTCTCGAGACAATTTCGGTTCGGTTCGGTTCGGTACGACATGAAAGATAAGAGGCAAGCTCCTTCACGGTTTCATTCACGGCAACCCTCGACCCAGTACCAGTTCTAGTTGTGTCCTCCAAGCCTTGTCCTCTCTTCATCAACTCTCTCTTCTCCTTATACCACTGTCCTTTCTTCGGGACCTTCGATCCCAACCCCTTAATTTGCTCCCCAAAGTCGCCTAGTACTTATGGCTGCCGCTGGCCTTTTCACGGGGGTTTTAACCGCTCATTGAATTACCTTTGATAATTACTTAAGATACTCGAACGTTCCCTGTTAATGGCAATGAAAAAGAAAAAAATTCATTTTGGTCGGGAGTGTCTCGTGGCTTCGAGAAGCTAACCAGGTTTTACGGCTGGCGAGAAAGGTACCGCGGGAAAGTTCGCCATCGAAGTGTTCTTGACCCTCCACCGGAAAATTTCGAACGTTCCTCATCCCATGCGTAAAAGCGATTATTATCTATCCTCGGCTGAAATTTTCAAGAATCTAGACGACCGGTTTCATGTTTTCTATTCCACTATTATCGAAATCACGATGATACATACTTTCGTTGAAAATATTGGATTTCCTTCATTCCATCGCGTTAAGTGCTCATTTTCAGGCGATTAATCGGAAGGATATCGGAAAGACTAATGTCTCTACACGAAATACATATCATCAAAATTATTAACTAGAGCTGTATATAATATCCATAGGTAGACTGCGTAGATCTTTATGCATTTATGGCCTCTGAAAATGTTCAAAAAATGCTAGAAAATAAAATTCCACAGAATTGAATACAATTTTTATTTATTTCAGACCTACAAGGCTACTACCACTGAAAATAAGATTTTATTAATTTCCACTTTCTTGAAATTCGCCTGAAAAAATGCAAAATTGTCTATTCACAAGGTATTGCTTGAAATGGTATTATAAATAAGTAATAATAAAAAAATGTATAAGAACGCGACTCGGAAAAAATTTTTTACCATTTCAATGACAGTACCTACCTTACCGACAAATTTTTTTTACCATTTTAATGTCGCTCTAGAGTCTAACAATAGAGGCGGCATTAAGGATGATTCAATCATAGATCACATGTGTGAATTTTTATGGTGCTATGAAGTCAACAAAGCTGGCGATGATCCATTTTACCACGTTTTTATTAGCTCGCTTACTTGTCTGTCTGTCTGTTTGTCCGTCTCTTCGGTACAAATTTTGCAATTGATTTTTTTGCAATTAATTGAAGATATTAAATATGTATGTTCCAATTGTTAAACCAATCGATTGAATATCTACAATGGGAAGATTATGTGATCAGAATTAGTTAGGATTAGGTGGGGAGGAGGAGGAGAGAGCGTCCACGTATACGAAAATACAGGAGTAGTGTCGGTAAGGTATAGAGTGATATTAAAATGGTAAAAAATTTTTTTTCGAGTCGCCAAAAATCCTTCTGACAATCATCATTTCAGTGAAAAAAGAACCTATTCCCTTTCATCGAATTTTGAGGACGGACGTAAACGGAAACTTCGCCAATATTTATATTCATGATTATTGATATAAATTATTACTAATGGCTGGACCACCGGCCGTGACACCAGCAACCCTTCACCAGTGAACACTGCAGTGTTCGAAGTCCACCCAAGGTCATTTACCATGTTCTAATCTCTCGGATCGCAACAGGACGGAGCATCGGACCATCGTATTTCGCAACACACTTGTCAGTGCTCGGGAACGAGACGTGAAAATCGATTCCCCGGTAAATCGATCGAGGCGATGAATCTCCGAGCTCGGAACACTGTCTGGTAAGTCTTGGCGGATTACCGGCTGGACAAGGGGTTAACACGGTTCGGTGATCCTCTGCTCGTTTTTGAATGAAAAGTGACGGACGCGACCGCGTTCGTGTATCTCCGGTAATCGATCTCGAAACGCGCCGCTTCGCGTCGCGACGGGATTCTCACACGTTCCACGATCGTTCGTCCGTTGCGTTGCGTTGCGTTGCGTTGGTTCGTTCGGGATCGTATTCCAGATAGGCCAATGGCATCGATCGCAATATGTATCGCGTATCCGCTTTGGATATTGGCTCTCTCGCGTGGGACGAACAAGCAAACCGTGACTTCGGCTCTCTGTTTCTCCCGGCGCGGCCTCTTTTTCGTCCGAACGTTTTCTTTACCGGCGGCGCGGCGCGGCGGTACAATCGATCCGCTGTAGAAAAATCCCGAGAACGCTTGAAACAGAGCTACGTGAACCAGACAGAGCATAGAAACTGCCTGTCCGCGCAATTATCCTCGGCAATTAATGATAGAAGGCAACAAGATCGATCGCGTGGGCGTACGATCTTTCGTTCTAATAACACGCTCGGTTCCAATTTCTCGTTTCTCGGACGCAACGATTTTCGATCGTGGGCGCGGTACACGAAATTTCTTCGCTGGATACGTTGTTTATCTATCTGAATAGAACGTTCGTTTCCCTGCTTTCTGTAGAGGATTTTTTCAGGATGTTGAACTACGGTGTTGAATCGCGTTCACGATAATATAATTCTTAGATTAAGGGTAATTGTCAATTATCCAAAACACAGTTCGAAAATTCAGGGACGATCACATGAACACGCTAACAACGGTTTTACGAACAAACCGAAATACATTTCAACAATAATCGTGTAAGGAAAAACCGTAAGGAAAAGCGGGTTTATTAAAACGTATTTGGGCACACGGATAATCAAACGTTAACGACAGACGTGTTTGTCGCGGGCGCTCGTTTCGATCTGCCTTCTTTTTGTAATTCGTTGGCGATCGTAATTTTACAATTGTTCTGTTATTTAAGATTCTCTGTATTTATTACTTTAGTTATATGTGCCGTTATTTCTGAAAGTGTAATAAATCCATTTTTGGAAAAAAAATGAGTTAATAGTAATTTTAGTAAGATATAGATATCCTCTTTTTATATTTATAATCATACATTCAATGGAGCACGATTTCTTGATAAAGTAATCAAAAGAATTTTAGCTAAAAATATTATCGCAAAAATACTTTTTTTGAAAGTGGAATAAGTCCATTTCTAATAATCATAGTTAAAACAACTTTCTAATTGCTTTGGCAAATTACTGTATGCCTTGGAAAGTATCGCTCGGTAGGCAACACTAATTGAGAATAAGCTCCAATGCGAGCATGCGAAATTATACATATACTGCTCAAGACTATTATAATACAATAAAGAGTTGACGGTAAAAATAGGTTCATTTTGTATGAAATGAAACGAGAAGATTTTGTCTGAACCAAATCTCTTACAGAAAATGGACTTATTCCACTTTCAAAAATAACAACTCATATATAGGGTTGCCTGTTAATACACACACACACACACACACACACACACACATCATCCGTACTTCAACTCTATAATTGTATACTTATATTTCAAGAACGCAACGATAATATGGCCGGGCCGAGGTCGACCGCGTAACGATACGAATTTGATAGCTAATCTACGCGAAAACAGCCCCAGCCGACTTATCGTACCCGTCCGGGTAGCGTGTACCCGCTTAAAGAGGATTAAGAACCCGGTTTCGCCTAGCGATACTCGGAGATTTCGGAATGGTAAATGTACTCTCGGCCGAGAGTCACGAGAATCGAGTACGCGCCAATGATTCAGGATAAACGCGAGAAACTGTGCCGTCAGGCTTTTATCACAAGCCGTACTCTCGCTCTATGACTTTGGCTTCGGTTTCTCTTTCGCCGAAGGGATACCGCGATAATTATAAATCGCTCGCGGTTACTGCTAACAAGCTCCACCGACCCGCCCCCGGTTTCTGTAATGTTTGCATCTGTCCGGACCGACGCGACGCGCCGCGCCGTGCAACATTGCTCCTCCAGAGAAGAGGATATTAATCTGCTCTGCGCATTGTTGCCAATTTAGAACCCGGTTAAACAGCTTTTTAAACACTGCCGCGATAAAGGAACGCTCGGCGACGGGTTTATTTACAGATCACATTCGGTGATTCAGTGATCAAAACTTTTCTTGTAATTCTCAGTCTCCTAAAAACGTAGGAACTTGATATCAATTGCACGCCTATACATATGTTTCCCAATAGTTGTACATTAATAAAACCAAAATAGAATTTTATTTGGATTCAAAGGAAATGAATAGCATACATATTTATTAGTAGACTCCGTTCAGAATCTTCATCGCTAGACTGCGGATCTTTATGCAAGAAATAGAAACTTGATTCAATGTTATTTCTTCCCTTAATGATTTTCATAGAGGAGAAGTGATATATTAAGATATTCAATTTTTCAAATTTTTCAGCAATTTTGAATTTCATCTTTTCAATTTTGCTATGCAATTCAAAAGGAATGGTCACCGAATGAGATTATAATGAGATACAATAAAAGAATTACGAAGCGAAAGGTCGCGAATTTAGTTGCCAACTTAAGTGGGAAACCAAGGAAGAATTGTCAGGAGAAGTCGGAGACGGACATGCATCGCTGTAAAATAGTCGATCCAGAGGTTGTTTCACTTAAACGACCCTTGGGAGACGATAGCAGAAGATCCGACGCGATAACAGAATGTCCCCACGGATGCACGTCACTCGTATTTGTTCCTGTCAATCAAAACAATCCGGGATCGAACACGAGAAGCTGCACGGGGGCTGAATCAACCGCACTTGTGCCCTGTGCAGGGGGTGCGCGTGACGTTTAGCTCAATATCCGTCCGTCTGACCCACACCGGGATTAATCTACTTCAAAGGGCCATGGCGCGCTTTCTTTCCCTTCGTCCTTTTCATTTTCCCGAGTCCTTTTTGTACCAGTACTGGTCGCGCTGGAAAATAATCAACTGGATGTCGATACGAAGGAAAAACAGGGGTTTCAGGGCTGACGCAAATTATTGGGAAACGCAAATATTAACAAATAAGTAAACGAGCATCGTTTGTAAACTTTCTGGATTATTTAGTATGGCAGGATTATTTTTATAAGGAAGATGAATTAACGATCGCGCAGAGAACTGTGGTCTGTTCTCCCGTGCCAAGTAGGATTCAGTGTTATTATCATACTACAAATAATTAGGCCAGTATGTGGAAACTTGCTCTCCAAAAGTTCTCGAGGTTCGCTTATGTTCCGTTAAATTTACAGTAGCCTCAGGTGTTATATCTCGATGTTCCCATCTGGGCGAGGTGGTCGCAGGAAACCAGAAACCACAGTTTCTGCTTACATTTTGCTGCAAATGGTCTCTTTTCGCGGTTAGGAAGCAGAAACGCGTTCCGCCGCGCCGCGCCGTCGTCGCTGCTTCTTACGCGAGGCGACACGAAAACGTTTTCATTTTACTCGCAACGATATAAAGAAGAACCAGTCGAACTTGAAAGTTCGAAAATTGTTGAAGAAAGAAACAAATTCCTGTTCATTTTTCTCGTAAATGCGTAACAAGCAATAGTATAATCTGAATCGACTTCTGTGTCTTACAGTCAACTTGGAAAACTTGTATCTTGTGTAAAGATCCACATCCGGTTACAAATTGTGTTTTTAAAAATATCAAATTCCTCGATCAGAATTCGTTGATTTAAAGTGTTCAGTTTATACGTGGGTCTTTTGTGCAACTATTTTTCGAGGACATGTATGAGAACTGAACACAGTACAGTTCTTGGTGCAGTATACACTCCGGGACGAAAATATACTACACTTTGAAATTAATGTAGAAATTCAAGTTTTTTTAAACACATATTTTTAGTGTCTTTCTTAACAAATATGAATGAAATGAAACGACGCTTCGTTAAGTTATCTCTTTTTATTGAATGAAGTACAACAGAATTATTAACGAAGTATAGAGGTACAAAATGATAGCACAGTTCCACTTGTCTTTGAATGAACCGAATGGGCGGATGAGTAATCTTCGATTTCGCATCACTCGTGCAACTGTCTCGTTCGCGGCAGCCAGTAATTATTATGATTATTTTCAAATTCGTACCCTCGCGGGAGATGAACAGAAGAGGCTCCCTCTGGAATAGCTGAACGGCGCGGCGCTCGCTTGTCCGGCCATCTGTCGCCTTTCAAGGATGAAACCGAAAGAAAAGCCTGGAAATACGACATGCTCTCTGCCTCGATCCCCGTCAATCCGCCCTTTTGTCAGATACAATCTGCACGGATGCTGTCACGAGCCGGTTTCGTTCTATAAATTGTTATTCGCGTTCTTCCTTTCTGATCTCTTTTTCGCAAGCATTAAGCTTCGCTGAAATCTTATCGAAAATCGGACACGCGTTATCATCGCTCATCTTCCACTCGAGACTTCGTCCACGACTCAAGATTCGGCCCTGAGATTACACGTGGAATTACCAGACTACTTCGAATTCATTTGTGCTTCTGGAAGTAGAACGTTTTTATCAAATCGACTTATTGGCCAACCAATAATTTGGTCAAAACCAATTCGAAAATTAAGGAGTGTTCTGGTTGGTAAAAACTGAAAATGGCGAGGAGAGTAGAACTTTTTCTGTGAAAAACTGGACCGGGCAGTAAACGGAAAATTGCTTTCCAGCGGCGATGTAAGAGCGCCGCGAAATTCCCGTTGAAGCGTTCACAGGAAATTACGCCGGGAATGAAATTTCTTTCGGTGGACCTGGTGTTTCATTGAGCGCTAAAATTTAACAGCAAACGCCGCGCCCGGCCCGTAACTTCCGGCGTTTCGGTAGGTTCCCTGGCCCCTATAGGGGTGGCCGCGAGTCACAATGGAAGCCACCCCGTGCCAGCCCGGATAACAATGCCACGGGAGCGCGGCTCGTAGTAATACCTTGATCCCACAAAAGGTAGCTAAACACGGCCAGGACGATAGTCCTCCCAATTATACGTGCTCTACGCTCGCAAGCGGATTGACGGGTTGGTACGCAACGATAAATCGTGGCTCGGGCCCCGTTCGTCTGACTTTCTCCATTGAATCGCGGCGAAACACGAGCAATGGAATTCAATCGCGACGAATATTTGCCGCGCCGCGCCACGTTTAATGCGAGCCTCGTGTTCGCCAAAATAAATACTTTTCAAGTATAATCATTGAAACTTTTATTGCTTTTAAGTGGTAATCGAAACCCATGAAATGAAACTTGGTTATTGAACTTGACTCGGATTCGTGTGAGTACATATTGAACTTGATCCCATCCCTATCAACGATACGCAAATTTCAATCACGCTAAAAACGGTTAACCGAAATTGCCGGCCAATGGCTTCCGCGGATAAAAAGAAAGTTTCATTTCGAAGAGTTGGTTGAAAAATCTGGGACTTCCATTGCTAAAATAGGTGAAAGAACGGCCGGCCGGAAATATTCTTTCCCTCTGGTTTTCAATTAACCCGTTCCGCACAGGCCCGAATTTTGACAGTTTTCATTAGACCAACGTCTGTTTCCTTTCGTTGCGCGCGATGGCAGACGGACGAGGTCAAGCTGAATTTTCTCACAGCTCCATCCGCCCCATCGCAATTATCTTTCCTCCCTGCATTTTTCCCTTTGTTGTTCATCTGGCAGCTCGGCTGATGGATGCACAAAGGTCCTGGCGGATTCGTCACCGACCAAATCTGACGTTTGGCATACCACCTCCGCCGTTCGTTACTCGTCACAATTTTCTAAAGTGCTGGTCACACTTTCCCATCGCGGAGTTTTAAAAAAAGATATACTCTAAATATAGACAAGTACTGTTCATTTGCAACAAAAATGGACACATAATATTAAATAGATTCTCCAGGGTATCAATAAGAAAAGAGGTAATTTTTTCGAAAAATATTGATTTTTAAATGCTTGTTCAACAATCAATTTAGGCAAGTTGCTTTTTTACCAAATGAACAGCTTGGAACAGCTAGATTTTCAATAATTTTCTTTCACATTACAATCTGCAATTAAAAAGTTCCATTAAAAAAAGTATTTAGCCATTAACCATAGATCGTTCAAAATTATGCAATAATCACCGGTCGGTAATGTGTTAAAATTGGGAGGTTCGAATTTCGCACCGGTAAGAATTCAATAATGAAAATAGATTGGATTCGATGTTCGGAATCATGCGTTTCTTGGGATAGAAATTCACGCGTTCGCAATATCGGCAGGGGAAAGAGGGAAGCTGACAAGCAGCGTTCCCAGCGTAGTTCACGCGTGGCGAGTCTGGCAGGATACGTGATCGCGATGCCACGAATAAAGGAGGAAAAAGGAAGGCATCGATATTCATCGGAAATGCAAGGCGTCGGAGCGCAACGATGCGCGCTAGATTGGCCGGCACGGCACTTTCAGAGATATGAAATTATTGTTCGGCCAGCAGCCCCCGTCAAAGGACCGGCTGACAAGCGATCTCGAACGAAGCACGACAGCTTGACTAATGCGGTTATGCCAGCCCCTCCTGATCTAACCAAATGAAATACTCCCACTCGCCGAAGAAGCTGATGTCACGAAATCAAAGTTCCCCCCTGTTCCCAGCGCTCGATTCCTTTTCTTCCAACGAAGAAATCATCTTTCCCACTGCATCAGCGAGAATTCTTTTTTCTTCGACGAGGATACATTTATCGCTGACTTCCACTCCTCCATCGTGATCGTGCAACTTGGCCTAATTGAATAATGTTTGCTTCTGCTAGTAAGTTCCAGTATATTTCTTTAATCCAAATCTCCTGATTTCTCTGCGAAACAATTGCTCCGGTGGATAGACGACTGGCAACTCGGAATGTCAACTATTTATCAAGACTCTTCCTCATGGTTCGCTTGGTTTCCCATTCACGTAGTCTGCGAAGATCCTCGTATTTCATGCGGATGCACCCTGTATTAACATCTGGGACGTCGAAACAATGAGACCCTCCGGGTAGTCAGACAATAAGACACCTGTTTCCGACCAATCAGACTGGTCTCTGATGCCAATCCTACCTCGGATGAATCAATAGCAGAAGGCATGGTTATACGGGTGTTTGCGGCCAACGAAAGCCATTCACATATCGAAATATGTAAACAGCGAACTCGCTCTGCTTAACGCGTGACAAAATTGGAAGCTTATTCAAGATAGAATTCTTTCAAAACAAATGATTATTATTAGACCACGGAAAATACACAAGAGCACAAAATTAATAAGTGATAACCAGACTGCGGATTTTATGCATTTATGACAAAAATGGGTACGTACAATTTAAAACAGTGGAGGTATTAAAAAGATTTAAGGCCACCGGTGTATTAGTTTCACCTTAACAAGATCATCAAAAGAAGAATGAAATTTTCATTTGGCTCCTGTGTCTTGCAATCAATGCAAATATTTTTTATTTTGCATAAAGATCCGCAGTCTAGTGATAACTGACCAGTCATTTTGACTGTATTTCAACTTGTTCTACATTTCAAATTATTTTGAACGTATTTCATAAAGGAGATGCACACGTTGCATTTAATGAAACACTGTAACAAGAAAGGTGAACAACGAAAGAAATTCTTGTAGCCCCGACAAGCTGACCCACAGCTTTTTATTGGGAACACTCGATTGAACCAGAAAATAGACGCGTCTCGGTCTGCGATCGTGTGGGCCTCGTCCAAGAAAGAGGAGACTGCGAAACAGGAGAGAGTACATATATACTATGTATTGATCTTCCATTTCCTGCGGCGGAACCGAGGGCCTCTGTCTTCGAATTGCGATACCCGGTGTACCGTATCCTCCCACGTTGCTCGCCGAAGGATGACGACGCGCGACGAGGTCCGCGTACCCAGCTCGATTCTTAACGGAGTCCCACGAGGCACCGATTACACGAATCGGTGATTCATAATCGACGATTCGGGCTTCCTTCCTGAATGCAATCACGACTGAGAACCCGTCGCTCGCGAAGAAGCGTGGAAAGAAAGCCTGGAGAACTGTAGGCCATCGATCCTCGCCACCATCGTTTTTACATTCAATCGTTTCACTTATCAGGTCCCGCCGGAGGTCTTTGCGTATTCTTCAGAATGTCTTCAATCATTCCCGAATACATTTCAAAAAGTTATTTAGCTCTACATCGTCCAGATTCCATCGGAATCATCTTTATTTGAATTATTGTCCGAGCATCTCGAGGATCTACGAGGGCAACTCTGAAACGATCTACAGTAAACAAACATTATATGTAGTGCCTATAATAATACGTAGTAACTTTGTAAACACCGCATGGAGCTCGAACGCACACCGAGCTCCTTCGGTGCGAAGCGGGTCAGTGGAGTGAAGATGAGTCAGAGTGGGAACGCGTAGTGGAGTAGGGAGCGCTGTCGCGCGGAGTTGGGATCGCTAACGGTTAAATTTTTCATAGATTATATCTTTTCTAAACGCGTAGGCTTTTAAAAAATTTTCTTTTTAATATTGCATTGTCATCAATCGCAAAATTTCTACCGGACAAACAGACAGACAGACAAGAAAGCGAGCTCAATTAATGGTTAATAATGACAGTAGAACGATCCTCATTACGTCGTCTGCAAGGTCTAGCCCGCAGCGAGAATGCGAACTCCGTCAGGGTTAAAATCAATGATCGATACATTCTGGCAGAGGGTTGCTCGCGGGGTCCTCGTTAGGCCACCGATTCATCATTCCAGGAGGAGTGTTTAAGGGCGATTAGGCAGGGGAAGAGGGTCAAGGAGGAGTTGTCCTTCGTCAGAACCTGTCGTTCTCCGTCAACGTTTCTCGCCCCTCTCTACCTAAACTCGGTTAACCCTTTCGGGTAACTCGGCCCGTGTTGTTTTCTTTTTCGTTGTGCTCGTCGAAACGGGGGTAGTTCGCAGGGGCGTATAAAAGGGGAACGGGCGGTGGAGCCGTGTGCCTGCGAGGCCCGTTTCAACGAGAACTTATCTTGGTCTCCATTAAGCGAGACGGCGCACAGTGGGCTGGATCGAGAAATTTAGTGACATCTTGTTATAACTCTTGAACCATAAGAGATATCGGGATGAAATTTGCACTAAAATTCATTAAAAAAATAGTCAATTTTAACTGTAAACAAATAAAATTTTGTCTATTTTGTTAAACAATAATTGTTAATTAATTTTCATTGAATTTTTGTATTAAAATAAAATTGTTTAAGTACAATCTTCCGAACTATTTTTTACTTACTAAATATGTATTTTATATTTACATTTCATACATGTAATGTTTTCTAGAATACGTAAAATATAAATTCGAGAAATCTTTTTATAATCAACGCATACAAAATGTACTGAGGAGGTAAAAACGTCTCACAAGCGTGTCAAAAGATATTTTTTATAATAATTTATAATAATTATAAATAATTTTTCAATTTAATTGTTTTAAAATCATGTCTATTCTATATATTACGACCTTTGTTATTTCGTATTATTTCATGTATGTGTAATGTGTTTATAAAAGATAAAAATATCAACAAAAAGATAACAAATATAAAAGATAAGCCAATTATCTTACCAAAACGTTTTTAAATTGATGTTAACAGGTAAACTTTTGGTCAATTTGTTTAGTTTAATTAATTATGAAAGCTGCAGTTTCTGGATATCTGCAGGCATAAAAACTGAGATTAAAATCACTACATTCAACAAATATTGTCAGATATAAAATGTAATCTAAATAACATACTACTTTATCTGCATAGATGATTAAATTAACAATTCTTCTGCTTCAGGATGTAAGGTTTTCACCTTTTTTTTAACTGACTCGAGCCTTAACATTGACAGCAACGGATCGGAACGAAACGTTTAAATGTGTAAAAATTCTCTCAGTATGGATCACTCTCCAAAGATTTTGTTTCAACTGAATGCAGACAGAACGATGGACCTTAGTCGAAACCTTATCTGCAGCATAGCATAAACATCTCGCGTCTCGATAATCTAAACAGTTCGCTAGAAGAGTCTCTCAATTGTTAACTATGATTCAATGACAGATATACTTACCCAAAAACAGTGATACTCACTAAGAAAAACTAAGAAACTCTTAGTCCAGTTATATTATTACCGTTCATTATATTTTTAACAATAAATTTTTTTTTTATTTAATTAATCGTTAAAAATTACATACTTGTTTTAGGTAGGTATGAACTATTAATGGAATTGCAAAAATATTCATATTTTGATGGTATTTAAGTACTATATGTGAGTTGCTATGCGTCAGGTGACACGTCCCGAAAACTTTAAACAATATCATAATTCGTAAGGTCGGATCGGGTCGGACGAGATTTTTGTGGGGATATGTAGAGGAAGGTCTAATGAAAATGATCTGATTTATCCGATGAGGTCCAGTGAGGTCCTCTAAAAGATACACCTTGCTATTTCTAAGAAAGTATATAGATTTTATTCATTTCATTAAATATTAATTTTTAATAGATTGCGAGCAACCATCCTCAACAAACAGCGTTAATTGTTACCGCAAAGGACTGTTTTTCATTTACACCAAAGACCCAGAAGAAATATTAAATAGGGTAATCAGGACACCTCGACGAAAAGAAGCAATTTTTCGCTGAAAAATACTGCATCCCAAATGTCTATCTTTGTGAATTTATATTAACTATAGTTTTTGTGGACGAACATTAATATTTCAGCTTCGATGTTAATGGACATTTAGGAAGCAATACAAATTTATTAGAAATCAATATGAGAAGGTATGTTCTCTCGTGAAGTGTCACTAAATTTCTCGATCCAGCCCACTGTGCGGCGCGGCGCGGCGCGGCGGAGAACTTGTGACCCGCATAGGGGACGCGAAGAGTATCGCGGAGCTCTCCTCGTGTCTTGTAAACGCTACCACTACGGGCAATCTCGGATCTAGATTGAGCCGTACTCCCGGCGATGTGACATGCTCCCTTTGATTAAACCGAGTGTATTATTGACGAGGAGTTTCTTGTCTTCGCCGGCAAGTACATACAACGCTCCGCGATGTTTTTGGAGACGAACGACCGTCGCGCCGCGTCGCAGCGTCGCAGCGTCGCAGCGTCTGGAGGACAAAGCTGCACGAGACGCAGTTGTCGCGAACTTTCGTACAGTGGCCAGGTGTACGTGTGTCCCCTTGCCTGGCTCACAGCGTCAAAAGCCACAGAAGTCCTGGAGAAATTGATATGAGAGCCGATAAAAGAAATAAAAAACTAAGAAACAAAATTTAAGTTTTAAGATTTAAGAAGGCTCAATTTACTTAACAATAATTAAAAAAACCATGAAACAAGATTTAAGTTGAACTAACTGAGAGTGGGACTAGCAAGGATCTAAAATGGCAATCTTGAAGTAGACGTTTGTAGGGAACAACGCATCAGAGTGTCTTTGTTTCTTTACGTGCCTGTAACCTGTAATATTCGCAAATTTTCCAATCTCCTTATTCTCGCAGACTACCTTGTCACAAAACCAGATCCAACGGGATTTATTCGCGTAAGCGTAACCTCTTTTCCCTTGATTTTCAGGTACGTAGCTCACGTCCCGGCGACGATCCACCTCCTACAGCGTCTATAGCGTGTATTAGCGCGAGTAGATCAAAGCAGCAAAATATTCATAACTCGGGACGGTTCTCGCGGGGGTGGAAAGCGGCGTCTTTTTTTCGATAATGAAAGCCAAGGCGGGCGCGTTCCAGAGCGGCGCGCGGCACGATTGTTTCCCACGCAAACGTAATCTCGGGGGTGCCTTTCCCGTGGCTGGCTGGCGCCTGATCCTCGATGGGAGACAAAGGAGGATGAAATTTCAATTTTCGGTGGGAATTTCCGCGCGATCCTCGAAATCTGCATAACTTGAGGATCGCCGAGGGTCGCGGGAAGAATTGCGAGACACATAAGCGGCAGACGCATCCCCTTGCGGAAGGGAGCGGGGTGGAAATGGCGTCAGAACCGAAGGAAGTCGTAAATCTTTTATGTCTCGGCCATTTTTGCGCGAAATGCACAAATAAAAAGGGATCACCGTGGCTCGGCTTTGCTCTGGAAATAAATGCTTTTCGAACTGAAAAAAAATGGAGATCGAACGGGATTGGAAATAGTAGGTCGGTGCAGATAAAGAAACTGAAATCCGTCATTTCGAACCGGTAGTTCTAGTTTTCTCGCATGTGATAAGCAATATTGACGATATCAACCTATTAACTGTGTAAAGTGGGTAACGCAAGTATTCGAAGACCCTTTAAAACAAAATAACTTTTTTATAATTGTATCAAACGACCTGATTTTTTATAATAGATTGGAAGTATTGATTTACGAAATGATATGCAAAAAAGATTTTCCAAAAATTATAATTTACAAGGTAACATGCAAAAATAAAAGAAGCATTTTTTAAAACTGTTTTATGTGGGCCCTTAATGAAAATTTAAAATATACAATATTTTGTGGATCTGCAGTACTTACGCACACGCTGAAAATTTAATCGAAATCGATTAACATACACACGAGCTACAAGCAGTTCAAAATTATGAAAATGTAGTTCTACACGGCTTTTGTGTCGTTTTTTCTTGCGTCAACCGATTTCGATTAAAATTTTCAGCATAAGTATAACTGATATAGATCTACAAAACATATATTTTAAATTTTCATTAAGGGCCCAAATAAAAAGTTTTAAAAAATGCCTTTTTCACTTTTGCATGCAACTTTTTTTACTAAGAGTTTTACTAAAAATCATAGGTTTCCTAAGACGTATGAGCGGGAGTGTATGTACAATGTACAGTCGTGGAAGAGAGCCACGGTAAAACAATGCTACGCAGTTGTTGAGCGACTGAAGAATCAATTTCCAGAAGAATTCGGCGTAGGGGAATAAACAATACAGACCGGTAAATCGTGAACCTCGTGCCGGTTTCTCCCCTGTTCGGGACATTCTTCCCCCCTTTCACCGATTCGTTTTGAATTCACGGCATTATTTCGAATACCGGGCATTCCTTTGAGAACCTTTACCTTTTATCGACAGCTCCGAGACCTCTTAAGGAGATTTAATGCTCCGTATTTTCTCTTCTATCGTTCCTAGACAATCTGCACTGAAGATAACTTATAGCGGAAATTTAAATCGCGATTCCTTTTTTGCGCGCTCATATATACATTTATTCCGCAAGAACGGGAACAACAAATTACATCGAATGTTTCTTAAAAAGTGACGAGAAAACTCGCGAGGCCGTGCGGCTATATACATATTATTCATACGACAAAACTCGCAGCTTTTTTTGAGGAATCAGAATTTATACTCGCCGACGCGACGTCGCGCGTCGTTTCGAGCATAGACCTACCCTTGAAATTGATATATCGCGCCATCTCTGCGGAAACCGGAAGGAATCGCGATCGTAAACCAAATTAAAGCTGGTAAGCTTTCTATGTATCGTCGAAAACGGAAGCAGCCCCCTTCATTCGAATTTATTTAATAAAATCTCTCGAAAAGCATGCTTTCTTGTATCACCGATCTTTGAAAAATGATTAGGTGCGCAAATAAGTTCTTTCCCCTTTTTTATCCAAATTCAGGATTTTATTACATTTTGAGTACATAAAATGTACTGAAAACTTGTCTGGTGACTCCCAATTTTTCCGCAAATTCTTCTTGCCTCTGGGTCGGATTTTCGTTGAGCAATTCCTCTAACACTCTAACTCACTGCCATCGAACTTTCTCGGTGCACCTAAACGATCATCGTCTTCCAAATGAAAATTTCCGGCTTTAAATCTTTGGTACCACTTTTCGCATGTTCTGTAAGATACAGTGTTCTCTCCTAGTGTCGCACAAACCATTTCAGTAGCTTAAACAGCCGATTGCCTAAGCTGGAATTCAAAGAGTAAGTAAATGGCCTTCTTGGAGGCCATATTTGCACACCTAATAATTCCGTGATCCGTTTCCGAAAGAGCGACAGTGTTCAAAGCGTTAATAAAAATCTCCAGCGAAGCTTATTTGTCTGTCAAATGTAAGCAGCGGGTAGTAAAGTTAATTTTGTTAGAATTCCCGTTGACAGGGTGGCGTAAATTCGCGGGGATCAATCGGCAGTCCGTTTGATACTCTTAAAACCATCGTCGCCGATAGCACCTGTACGGTTTACAGCTTTATGCCCCGGCCGGGCGACGTCAGGCCGCCTCTTCATTTCTATTAGCTTCCCTTCCACGAGCTCCTTCACCCTTCTATCTCCCGCTAGGCCTCCTCCCAAGAAGCCCGAGAACCCATGACACAAGCTCGAATCCACCCCCTCGCCCTAAACCGCTCTCATACCCGTTCATCCTTCCCCCATTGTTCTTCATTCTCCGTCGCCCAGACTTCGATCTTAAAGGTGCACCCCCACGAGCTCTTTCAAACGAACGTCTAACTCGCTGCCGAGTCAATTATTCCTCGAGAAGATCCCAGGACCGAGGGAACGATAAATGGCGAGCTGTTGAGAAAGTAATATCACGGTTTTACTGTTGCGTCGTCTGTAACCGCACCTCCACCATCGAAATTTCGCTGTTCGAAGGGACAGGAGCTAGAGCTAATTTGAAACGCTCTTGGTTAGCATAATTTAACTCTCCTTATTCCTAGACGTTCACTTTTACACGAATAAAATAGGAAACAATCATCATCGTACATTTCAGCAATTTTTCAAAAGATTACAAAACATTCATCCGGATTCTTCTTATAACTACAGACCTTTTAATAACCTTTGGCATATAAAGGCAACTTTCCCGAATTTAAAGCTAATATTCTCTGCCCAAGAACAACAGTGATCGACTTCGTTAGAATCTTGATTACACGTGCTATGTAAATTTTATTGTAGTTAATATTATCTATCTTCTGTTGTTAATCTTGGCAAAAACTACGAGCCCGGAGACTTGCTCAGTGTACAGAAGTTACGAACATTCTTTACGATCTACACTCGTTTTGATCTTTTTTGATCTGCAACCAGCAGAGCCGTCATTGAAGTCTACGAGCACGATCTTCGCTGTTTATGTTCTTTTTGAATTCTACAGATGTAATTGGACGAAACAAGAGGGTTCAGAAGCGACACATTGTCGCAGCCCGTCTATCCATCAGTGATTACCCCGGAAATACATGCGAAATACCGGCCGCAATAAAAGATCTCGAGTTCGATTTATGGCGGCGAAAGTGGCGTTTTATTGGCGCTATCGATCTTTCCGATCCCGGAGATTCCCCGTACCCGCGCTATGGTGTCCTGCGCCCTGATACACGTCGAAATAAGAGGGATTCGGCGTAGCAGGTGTCGCGGATAAACTGACAACGGTGAAATATAGTGTGTCCCCGTTTAATGTATGTATAAACGTAGATAATTTATCTTTTCGCCTCTGTCCCTCTTCGATGCCGATACGTTATCGCCTTATTTTCTTCTCCGCGCGTCGCGTCGCGTCGCGTCGGTCTCGCGTGTTTGTTCTTCGATGCACCGTAACTTGCATCAGTTTCGAGACACGTCGATATCTTTCCCCGAACTGCCCTTCCGAAACATTCGTTCCCGAGGATATGGAAAAATACGAACGCCTATTGTCTCGTATTTCAATCGTTCCTTCTGGGTTCATTCGATCGAAATAAAGCAGAAAAAATGCAAGAGATTATTTTGCAGATTTTCTGCAGTTTTTTCATAACAAATGTTAGCCCTCAAAAATAGTTGCATGGAAGATTCTGGAACTGTGTGGAAGTCATTTGCACTTTAACCTTTAACCCTTAGCACTCGAGTGGTGACTCGGAGTCAACCACTAAAAATTGCTGTAGCATTCTTCAAAATATTGTTTACGTTATTAAATATTTCATTGTATATTCTTGGGAAGCAAGACAGGGCCTACAGGTTGACACAATATTTACTGATTTTCATCAAGCTTTTGACACTGTAAATCAACAGTTTTCGAATTACATATACGGATACGCAGTCGCCTATCGTCTCCGGTACGTATTCTATCCGGCATACCTCCAGGCATCCAATCAAATCATTTACTAATTAACGAGAATCGAAGCGGAGGAGGATGCGATCAGTGGGTTGAATAACCGAAAACTTGGAATCCTCGGCTCCTTTATGCGAAGATGTAACAATATGAAAGGAACGGAGGTGGTCGCGTGGAAATGGAATTCGATGCGATATCATGCCGAAGGGGACGTAAATTAAAATGTCTCCGTCGCAGAAGCGTACCGAGGGGACGGTTTTTACCTTTCCGTTCCTTCCGGCGTTCGTCGCTGCTCCGCGCCGCGCCGTGCGTCTAATCTTTGCTTCCGCCTGTTACGCGTCTTCTCCTACCTCTCACAATTCTCTTTTATTCTTTCTCTGCTCCTTCTTCTTCTTCTTCTCTTTTTTTCTCTGAAACTCTCCCTTTCTACTTTCGAGTTCGGCGCCGAGAATCGATTCCCCTGGGAGCACTTTCGAAACTCAGCCACAACTTTATAAAAGCTCGTTGCAAAGGGTGTCCTCCTGGTCTCTTCGATTTTACGGGAGGAATAAGTACGCAGATTCTTAGTTCAAGGATTCCACCGTTTATTTTCTTTGTTACCGTTACCGTTACTGTTTCAAATTACACTTACTCATTTTTGTTATAAACGCATAAAAATCCACAGTCTAGTGATTACCAATGTAATATTTTTCCCGCGTGAGGTTTCACGGTTGTTTGCAAAGGTTTTCATTGACGCGTGCGCACCCACGCCGCATTCTTCTCGGTTTCCCTTTAGACTTCCCGTCCCAGCTTTCTTCCACCCCTTTCTACCTTTCATCTTTCTTCTCAATTTCGGCAGCATTCTCCAGAGAATTCAATCCCCCGTAGGACGCTTCGGAACTACCCCGCAACTTCCTTATAAAACGAAACGTCGTCTAGAAAGGGTTGATATATTCTACGCGATTTCTTGCGAGAGCTAACACTCGCGGGTAAAGCGACACGACTCGATCATCCGGATTTTCCATTTTGCCCGGCGCGGCGCGGCGGATATGGAAACTGCCTCGAATTGAGAGATCGCCGCCTTTTCCTCGATCCTTAAATATCGCATATTCCAGATAAAAACTGCTCATTCCGAACCGAAACACTTCTGATCCTCGAGAAGTTCAGTTTCGTTCAGTGTCGGGATTCGGGATTAGGGCTGTTACTTTCCCGAAGCTTCGATTCTTTGAAGATTCGATGGATTCGAATGAACGAAGGGAACTTCGATGTGTATTCGAAATTCGAAGCTTCGAAATGTTCGACCTTTGGAGGAAAGTAACAGCCCTAGTCGAGATACGTATAGGCCCTATACTATGGGGTGTCCATGATTCTGAATAAACAGTTTGTGGGTGGTGGGAGCTTTCGCGTCCGAAGACAACGCGTATTAAAATTCATTAGATTCGCGTCCTATGGAACTCCATGTCCAGAACTTCACACCCGGGGGGTGGGAAAAATGCGGGAGTGGAAAGAGAAGAGATTTCGCTTTATGCGGTTCGACGACGAGAGACTCCTTTCATCCGGGAGTCTATTACCAAGCTCTGCAAACAGACGTTCTCTCGGACGTAATAAAGTTAGAGACGGGGAGACGGGGAGACGACGACGGCCGGAAGCGCGGACGAGTCGTGCGCCGGGGCCAAGGTGAGACCGCAAAAGTTCAAATTGATTTTGCAAAACCGCGGCCCGTTTTATGCAAATTCCTCGTGCTGGCAGGACACTCTGCGCTGGCTAGGGTGTTTTCATGGGTTCTCGACACTCCTCTACGGCGTGGCACTGAATTATGGTCGTGATTTCCGGCGAGATGGACCTTCCGGTCTGGCAGAAGTCCAGTACTTCGCGAAAGTGCACGGATAAATCAAAAACGTTTTTCGTGGCGTACCAAGGCGTTAGTTTATTGCCATGTAAATCACTATGGCAGCGGGGGTGGGGGCACGTCGATCGAAAAATCCTCGTACACGTTCAACGCCTGACTCGGAATAAACGCGACGCGATGGAATAAAAAGTAAAAAGTCTATCGCGCACGACCCGCCCGCCATTTTCTGATTTATTTGCCTTCGCGTGCTGTTCTTTGTTTTATACAATAGCCGTTGCAAAATTCTGAGCTTTACGGGCAACATGAGTCGATCATCTGCTGTGACTGTTCGATCCACGGCACAGTGGTCCCAAATCGCGAAAAACCGGCCAAAACCTCTAAACTCGGGGGTTTTCGGGGTCGCTGATTACGAATATAAAGTTGAAATTCCAAAAGACGAACTGGCGGATCCAATATGACGGACATCTATAATAAAAAATGGTTAGGTCTGCTTGGAAAATGATCTTTTTGGGATCTTTGGGGTCACTGCTAACGAATATGAACTCGAAAATTTGAAAAACAAAATTTGTACAACAATTCGCATTAAATGTGTTTCCGGGAGGACCGCATAACATGGCATTTTTTAAATATTGAGATCCATACCATTTCTGTGACACCAATCGCAGAGACGATCTAGGTCTGCCTGTAATCTGGAAGCATCATCAAGGGACGAGATGGTGTTGAATATTTTTAAATCGTCTGCGAATAAGAAGTACTTACGATATTGATAAATGGTAGTTAAATCATTAATGAAAATTATAAATAGTAGAGGACGTAGGTGGGGGAGCCTTGAGGTACACAGTATAGAACTATATTGACAATTTGTGTACATACATTGCCCAATTACAAAACGAGAATTGTCATGCAGGGGCGGAATAAACGAAAGTGGTGACGTATAAAAGACAAGCTAAACGCCGCGCCGCAGTCTGCTCTATAATTCGCTTAATTTCAATGGTTCTGGCGCAGTCGCGAGGTTAATGCGAGAGACTGCGGAATATGCGATCCGAACGAAAAGCGCAGCCACGAGGGTGACAACGAGTTAAGCTCTGATACAGTGTATTAAGTTCCACGGATATCTCGCGGGCTTCCACAAGCTCCGCATACCGAGGACACCAGAACCGTGTGCAAAATTATGCAGGAAATATGTACCGGACTGGCTTGTATACTGCTCGCCGTGCTAAACAACGTCTTGCCGCGAGTCGCACCACATGTAAACCGAGGATTTCGCCGAATATTATTTGCAAGTTCACGACTCTTCGTACCAGATTTCAAATTTGCATTCTTATCGTTTTTCCTATAGAGATGACATTGCTTCCATTTGTTATTACTAATTGTTCAATTTTGCTGGACAAATTTTAAGAAAGTGGTACCAGATACCATAATAACATTTGAGCTGTTTACGTAACTGCGAGCCGGTCATAACTTTTTTATTTGTAATCAATTTCCCAAATAAATACAGATTAACATCATTAAACGACAACATTTTTTTTGGTCGCCCTATATTAAATAATTTATTTCAGAAGCCATTCCGATTAACTCCGTACTCTAATGTAAATCGTTGCAATAATGAAATCCGACTCACAAGGATTTTGTCTCAACACAGCCTTTAGAGGATTCTATCATTAACAGAAAAAGAAACAATTAATGAGTTACCAGTAAATTGGCTTAAAATGCATTGTATTTATGCATTATATGTACAATGTTTCTTTCAATTTTTATTTTAAAGGGAATTTTGAAAAACAATGTATTTTCATCACGTTCCATCGCATTTCTCTCCTCGCTTTCTTGGCAAGCGAGCGGCTCATTTCTAGGTCCAAAATAAATGAAAATCGTGAGAAATTCTGACGAATTTCATACCTCAGCATTTTTAAGAATGTTTATAAACCATAAATATTAATAAAGATTCCCGCAGTCTATATACAGTTTTTAATAAGTCATACTTTAAATTGCAAAATCGTGGTATACTTTGACAGCTGACAGTTCGAACGTCATTTCCTGCTTTGTAGCGCTTCCTACTTTCCACACATATTTACTTGTCATCGCATCAAATATGCAAAATTCAAGTACGCGTTTCCATCACTTTTTTTATGCAGTGCAAATTCCATTTCAAATAAAATCGTAAAAAGTCTTAACCAGTAGACTCTGAAGTATAAAGCGCGGAGGAGATCTTCGTCGACTTTTTATTAAAACCCTAGACCCACCTTTAAGAAGAGCCGCGAGGGCAAGAGTCAGCAGCATGCAAGGAGGTCAACGAACGAATCTCGCATACATGATTTTCTCGAGAGGGCTCTTCATTATCAATCGATCGTTCCGATTTCGTTTACTCGGCATAAATTTCCACCCGCCTCGAAGCGTCGCGTCGCGTCGTCGTGCACGATCGCCACCGGAAGTGAAACGATTCTCTCGGTTCTTTAATAAGTATTTATTTTCAGTGTAGCAAGATTATTCTTTTCTCGGTGAACACGCAACCAAGCATTGGATATGAATGAAGAACGAATGAAGAGGAATGAACGGTTAGTATCCGCAGGATAAAACGAAACAGAGAGATCGTGGATTCATAAATAACCGAAATGAAATCCGGGGGCTCTAGTAAGTGAAGATAACAACGTGTCGATATAGGTTATACACCGTGGAAAGGAACGCTGTAAGGCCGGTGCCTATAAATTTCTTACTATTACTTCTGGCGAGTATACGGTGGGCTAATAAAATCCAATATAACACACCCTGGACGCGACTATGTGGGATCCCTTGCTACACGACGGGAATACAGGACCACCAACGGGGCGAGCTGGAATTCGAGCAGCCAGAAAATAGTTTCCCTTCGAAGGAGAAGCTAACGTGAAAATATGCAGCATTCGTCATCTTTATCTACAGAGCTTTGTCATCCCGCCGCGCCGCGCCGCGCCGCGCCGCACGAATAAGTGGAAACACGAGTTACGCATAACAATTTCGTCACTTCGATTCCCGAAACCTTTTCGATTTCCTTCGACTGTTGGACCAATTTCGAACAAGCAACATTTCTCTCGTGTACCTATCTTAAAATCAATGCGAACAATTTATTTTTGCAGAAAAATCCACAGTCTGATCGTTAGGATTTTATACGAAGACTTTTAAAGAAAGTTTCCATTTTACACGAAATGCCTCTGTACACGCTCTCTTTTTGTCGGACACTTTTTTTATTGTTTTTCTGTGTCGAATAAAAATATTATTGATTATCTGTTTGGTCAGCGTTATATTTAGTATTTGGCTTGAGGAATATGCAAAGAGTTGAGCGCGCACACGTTCCCAGAATCCGTATTTCTGGAACATCTTGTTCGTACCCACTGTGTTTTCTCTTAATAGATTCAATATTATCTCTCTCGTTCACGTAATTTTCGTGACACGACAGATGGGCTCTTCTGCACCGGAGAGTATATTTATATCCCTATAATGGTAGTTCGTTTCCATTAAGGATCCTCGCGAGGGTGCCAATGTTATGCTAGAGATGCTTTATGGGGGCCAATTTATTTTTGGAAAACCGTAGCATTCTCTGGAAAAGGAATATAATCAAGTTTACAACAGACACCGCGACAAGATAATGCAACTGCAACTTATCTTGAGGCAAAAACAATTCTCTCTGATCACATTAACAGAGAAAACATGAAAGCTTTCCGACTATTGTGTAAAACGGAAATTATAGAAACATCCGCAGTCTATCTTAACTTGAAAATTAAACATTTAATTTTCAATACTTAAATGTGTAGTATGTAATCGGTTAGATTCCAACATACCCAATAATGTAAACAATATTGTTGTACCGAGGCAAATCAAATTCTACGTACCTGAACGTGTTTTGAGAACGAGAGCAGGATTTCAAACAATGAAAACCAAATTCACATATGGAGTAATAAATCCTTTAAGTCGCATTTATTGTTATAGCTCAAACACACTGTACAATGATATTGATTCTTCTAATGGCACGTTACAGAAATTCAAAAGAAAATTACGCAAGATTATTTGTTAATATCGTTCCTGTGTTTGTTTAGTTTTGCGCTTATCCCTTCTTATGTAAATTTTAGGTTAAGACTTTTTTGGGATAGGGCTGTTACCGTATTTCGAAGGTCGAAGATTTTGAAGCTTCGAAGGTGATGAGAATCGAAGTTTCTCAGTAAATTGTTGGAAGATTCGAAGAAACGGAGTTTCGAAGCTTTGAATTTCGAAATTTCGCTTGTTACGTTAGTTTCGAAACAATTACAGTGATTGTAAAAACTGATTGGACACTCCTACGTAAATTTCGAAAAAATACACCACCACAGCTACGAAATTTAAGTCGGGTATTTTAAACAAATACCCGAAAATTTTAAAACACATAACGTTTATGTCAGTACCACTTCATACGATTCGAAGACTTCGAAGTTCCCTTCGTTCCTTGGAATCCTTCGAATCTGCGAAGAGTCGAAGCTTCGGAGAAGTAACAGCCCTAGTACGGGACCCCGTCGAAAATTTTGGCTGCTGACATAAGGGCTGCGAATAACGCTGTAGCCAAGGAGGAAGTGTACGAACGGGAGTATAACGAGAGCAGGCTAGGCGGCCTTTGAAGTACATTGTTTTCCACCTGATTTGCCGCATCCCCCGTGCCTCGTCCTTTTTACCACCTAATTATCGACTCGAAAAGCTCAGCTGGACGTGACAACATCTGAAGCCTTGTTTCTTCTCCCGTGTACGTAGGTATATGTACGTGGGACACGCGTACACGTCAGGCAGGCACCCCCTTTTTCAGAGATTTTCGATAGAGCCCTAAAAGCAAGCTCTCGTTACGAAGGGCGGGCTACGCTAATCAGGATCAAAGTTACGTCTGCGCGTAGAACGTTAGAGAGGATTTCCGTCCGTGTGTGATCGCAACTTAAATAGAGCCAAGCCCGTACCGTCCAACGAAAATACGGGACGTTTTTCAATTTTGATCCGCGTTCAATCGCCTAATCCATTAATTGGGATTTCGACGTGCTGGTCGGAATCATGCGGGACGGTGACACGATAGGAAATTAACGACACAAAACTAGCTGACAGTTCTTTGGTTCTTTTACCGATCCATGAGAACATTTTAATCAAACTGTGATGGATGTACATCAATTAAATAATTTCAATGATCTAGAATACTTCCATTGTGCATATGATTTTCTTCATTTTATGGATATGAAATTGATATGTTACGGTAAATATGATTAATCTGCTGATTATGTATAGTAGTTGTCGGCTATTATTTTGGTAAATGTGATAAATTATTGAATATTTATCAAATTCACCGGCAAGTTTTTATCATTTCCAACTCGTCATGGCGAATGTGTATGTACAACCCCATGGATATATATACAAAATGTATTGTACAATGATTGATTTATTGCATTTAAAGTATTAAATTTTAAACTTACTGTATTTTTATTGGACTGCGGATCTCTATGCATTTATAGGAAAATTAAGAAGATGAAATTCAAAATTGTTGGAAAATTTTGAAAACTGAACATGTCAATATATGATTTCTCCTCTCTTAAAATCATGACTGTGCTTCCCATAACGTCCATGCTGAGAATTGGATGAAATTTTTGAAATTAAGGGAAGAATTAACATTTAATTTAGTTTCTATTTCTTGCAATCAATGCAAACAATTTTTATTTTGCATAAAGATCGGCAGTCTAATTCTTATTTGATTTTTTGGAAAATCTACATACACTGTAGTGTATATGTGTATACCTGACATGTCACTACACCATATCGTTATACGTGATGTACACATACATGCATATGTATTTAGATGTATTGCTACCTTCACTGTCACTTTCCTTCGACACAGACAGACATTTTCATGTTACGTTGACATGATTGAGCACGTGTTGCAGATTTCGATTGAGAGAGAGAGACGCGCGGATGCCAGACGTTATTTGATCGTGTTTGTCGTTTACATAGAAACGGGCTGGCCGTGTTCATGCTTGTAGAACACGTGCACACTTTCGGAACAGGCCGACGACGAAGTTCGCACATTTCGAGTAAATTTGGAACAGACGGCGACGGTAACCGGGCGCGATCGTTTGCTATTTCAATTATTACTCAACGCGCCGCGCGTTCCATATTTCCCGGCCAATTTCGGTTCCGCATTCAATCTAACTTTATTCGCGACGCTGCTGCAAAGTTTGCTGCACTAACGTTTCACTTTGCGGTAGCATCATCAACTGTGCACGCGTAGAAGTATGCAAGAATATTCATTGCTTTCAAAGTGGAAATATTAGGTTACATTCTTTTTCCCTGTTATCAAATTACTTTCAATTGAAATATTTTCCCACCGTTCTTGACGGTTGGTATCGATCTTTTTGTATTTTACGTACAATGAATAACAGTCGAAGAACGATAAAATGCACTCGCAGCTATTTTAATTCGGCAATGAAACATTTCTTCCGACCTAGAATATTTCGATTCCCTATGACGGCTATGACCCATGATTTTACCACGTTTTTATTAGCTAGCTTTCTTGTCAGATTCACCGTTTGAGTGGTGAGGGTTAAAAAATACGTTATTGGAGTGCATGCAATTAAATTTTTTAACTACACGTTACGGTGATGTTCATCGCGTTGGCCATGGTGCAGAACCATGGTGTAGAACATTCGTACACGTTCGAGAAATTAGTCCTCGATTCTGCATACCCGCGGAGTGCTAATTAATATTAATAGAGCGCGAGCGAACCTGTTCTTCCGGTTCACTCTAAATAACAGCCGTGATGTCGCATTGTTCTATAGAAAGCGGCAGTCGGCATTGCACATCGATGGTTATGAAGCAATTCGCGTCGACCGTCATTCCATTCGCGCTATGCAACCCGACTATAATAGTAATAATTATAGTTGCTCGATGTTACAGATAGTTAACGTTAAAGTAACATGCAGCTGATCACCGGTTATAGTCTTAACAAGGTTACAGGAAGCTGATCGTTACAGTGTTACGCAGTTATCGATTAAATTGTCCTGCTCGGTATTTATAGTCCATTGCGGAAACAATCGTTCGACATTTACCGTTACATATCGACAACTACAGTCTGTTTCGATGTTTGATTCTAGTAGGTTTTCCGAGTGAATGAGCAGGTAATATATCTTCAGGATGGATGGCTATGGCCCTTCGCAGAAGTTAGGCGTCAAGCGCAGGAATGAAGCGTCACAATGTACTAGGTATCCCTCGTGGAAGTGACTTCGAAATGATGGCTTGATAGCGTCGGGTAAAGAGATTTAATAGTCTTTCAAGGCGAAATATGATCGCTTTGCATACGCAAGAGGTCGTGGCGTAAGCAAAGGGTGTCCTTTGCAGCTTGGCAGCCACTTACGCCAAAGAGACTTACCCCAAAGACGACAACGGCCCTTTGGTGTCGAAATACGTGTGAAGCATTCGTGCCTTTAAATGCGACCGCCCTGGGGCTAAGATCTCTCTGCCTCTCTCGTTTTCTCGGTCCATCCTCCCTTTTCCTTACCGAGCAACCGCACAGATACAACGCCCCGCCGCGGCGCATCCTCCAACAGAACGTGTTCCCATAAATCTTAATGAACCTCGAGGATTTACGAATCATTTATACATATTGCTTGAAACCCTCCGGAAGCTAAGCAGATTTCCACCGGGGGACGTGTAACCGGTGCAACAAACTAGGATGTTACGCTTGTAACATTTAGTGGACCAACTAATTCGTTCGCCAAATCACGATCACGATCAAATCACAGCTTTCAATCTAGAACAGTTTTTGTAATCTGGACAAATAGCCCGATTTTACATCCACATTTTCCACAATTGATAGAAAAGATTACGGCACAACCACGAATAGCAGTTACCGGAATTATTCCGGCATATGTCAGAGATGCAAGTGTCGTATTTCGAACGGGTGCGGGTGGTTTGCGCTCAAACAAACTGATATCACGGGAGATTACGCGATCCACAAATCATATTCCCTATCCCGACGCGATACCCGAATTAATTCTAACGTTTTTCGATGAATTATTAGTCGGCATGGTTCGCGGCAGATGCGAGGCACGAACGCACGAAATCAAATGGGCATTTTATACAACGGCGACGTGTGTTTTTCATTTGCACGTGGAAAAGCGCGCTTTTAAAACATAATTTCAATTTGACTTCTTTTCGAGGCTGTCGAAAATATATTTCCTGTGATTGAAGTCTACGAGTTCTACTTTCCATTGGTAGCACAACTCGGCACAACTGTTGAAATTATTTAATTTAACAAATGGGCGGGGGGGGGCTAACTTCTATGGGAGGCTTGAACACCGCGATTGGTAAATCGTGTACCGGGTTTTAATGAACCCGAGGCAATCGTCGGCCCGATTAATGGCCGGGCGATTATAATATGTATTATGTGTTCCCACACGGTGAGTCGGAGAGACCCTTCCGGATTACGATTTAGGTACAAAGTAGCGGTGAATCGGAGACGGCAAGAGAGTTGGTCGCAATTACGGCAATTATCGTATCAAAGCGGTGTGTACCCGGAATGCTGATCATTTGGCCGTCCGAAGATTCAACGTTGCTTGCCCTTTTAATGCTCCCGGTGCAGTCTTTAATACGCTTGCACCGCGCGATTTATTATAAGACCGGTCGACAGGCTGCCACAATTCACCGGTGCGTTCACGGAATATTTTTCATAGCAATATTCCAAGAAAATCCAAATATTGGGTTGTAACATAATTTTCTAGAGATTTTATTTTCGCTTTTGTTCTGAATCAATTTACCTACATTTTTTTAAAATTGTGTACACCATTTTAAAGTGGTTTCTCCGCTCTGCAAGCGTGTTCCAATCGTTCTCTCGAATAACGTAGTCTTGAATAGCATAACATGATCTAAAATGGAATTTCCGAGCGGCAAAAACCACCATTCTCGACATATGTATATTGTTTTCCGCTTTTCATCAAGGTCAGAACGCCACCGAAGCAGCTGGAGATGTCCGCCCCGTCTATGGAGAAGGCGTCATAGGAGAATCTAGTGCACAGAAATGGTTGCCAATTTCCCATATGACAATTTTTGCCTGGAAGACACACCACGCTCCGGTCGAGCTTCCAAGTTCGACGAGGACCGTCCTAAGACACTTTTGAAGGAGGACACGGCCGTCAAACGTGCAGCGGGCAGAGGGCTAGTTGATGCAAACGATTTTTATTTTGCATAAATTTCCGCAGCTTATGTTACAACTCGATACTTATCATTATACTTCTAATGGTTGCAACCTCAAGCGACAGAACACCTCGTGCATCGTGTTCCCCGAGACTTTCTTCCTTGAAAAGAAGCAATCGGGGCCACGAGACGGAGATCCAGGATAGCGATCGTTCTCATTACGGATCGATCGATCGGCACCGGCTTAGTTAATGCGTGCTCTCGAGCACGATTTAATCTTTCCTCGAGTAAATCGAATAAATTCGTTCCGTCGAAATGAACATTCCCCGCGGAGATGAGTAAGAGAGAAAGACGCGCGCGCGATCGTAGTGCACGAGGTTTTCTCCGGGGGCATAAGAAAATCGGCTCGAGCTGTCGTCCCGTAAACGTTCCCTGGATCGAGCTAACCGTCTGATTACTCGAGGGCGACGCGGACGCGGACGCGGACGGTACCTTGCCCTTGTTCTCGTTCACCTCCCTTCGTAGGAAAATGGGCGTTTGCAATTTAACGGAATCTCTGCATATAGAGTGGGCTCATAGCGACGGTTCTGTACTTTAAATGACGTCCCGGAAGTCCCCGTACTAATTCTATGGGTCTTCGAATGGATCCCGTACATAGTGACGCCGCGCCGTCCCCTTTCGTCCATCCTGAAGGGTGTAAGAGACAAGGGCTAGTTTCTATGAAACAGGGACAGCTTGCCGGGATTACGAGGGAACGTCTTTCTTAAACGCGCGATACTGGAACCGCGAAACACGCCTCCTTACAGCTGGATTTAATTAATCATTGATAATATCGCTAGCTCGCGCAAAACATGCTACTCTTCCCCTGCAACCCTTTAACCGACATGTTTCAAAGTTTTACGACACGGCGTATATACCTCTCATAGCAGAAGTAAAGTATAGCAGAAGAATATGTAGGTTTTATCAATCAAATTGCTTCGTATTTCATGCGACAGTCAATATACACTAAATGTCTTCAGGACAAAGTTGAATGGTAAAATGGGGCTCATACGATACCAAGAATATTTTTGTTTTTACGTAATTTTTTTTAGTGATATCAAGGTCACCTTCATTTTTTTAAATGGAACCACCCTTTTACCATTCAACTTGTCCTCAAGGTATACAATGAAACTTTGAAAACGACAAAGATATATGAGGTGATAACGTTATGTAACTCACCCTGTATATATGTATATCTTGACCACTGAAACATCACGTTTAAGAAATCTTAAAAACTTGATTTTTTTAATACCTCCGTGGAAAATTCATTTTATATCCGCGGTGAAATGGCACACCCTGTATAAAGACGGACGGCGACTCCGTGTGTGCTTGTAAATCTGTATTAAAGGGTTCCCAGAATGACCATGCCTGACATTATCGGGAAAGTATTGGTTTTCCTTGGATTAATGGCGCGCTCCGCGTCGTGAATAATTATGAGCCCGTCAGAGCAGAACAAACAAGAGAAGATTTAGTGCTTGCTCACCCTTGTCGTATATTTTGCACGGCACTGTAAACCTATAGTGTTTCCTTCCCTAACAGCAACATAAAATTGCATGGTTTTTAACACCGGGTTTACGGAACACTGAGACTGACTATTTCACGTTACTTTGTAAATATAAGAATAATGTATCTATGAACATTTTTCAGCATTTTCTCAAACAGTACAAGTGTCGTAAACCGGAAGGTTTGCCAGTTGACGTGCTTGCGTTCACGAAATTTCATTCGAAGTCGTTCGAGCAAGGGGTAGGTCAGGCGGATGCGGTTTGCGAGAGTTCCACCCGGTATAATTCGGCGCGCTCGCAACAAACAATGGCCAGGCGTACTCGTGGATCGCTGTGGAGTACTAAAACGTGGACTCGCCGCGCCGAGGGGTTAGAAAGGGTGAATTGCAGCTACGTGCCCCCGCATACGAATCATCCCCCGCGCGATGCCGAGGCGTCGTTGGGTGCCTCGAGGACCCCTGAAACCGTCGGCGTCGCCTCGAATCTAATGGATTGCACCGATACTTATGGTCAAATCGCGACCAACAGCCCCACCGGCGCGCGGCGCGGCGCGACGCGGCGCGGCACTCATTACCATTCCGCTCGAACGGATTCAATGAACGCTTTTGATAATCAGAAATACCTAGGCGAACAGACGTAAATTGGACAGGAATTCGAATTACCATCGGGGAAACACGAACAACCATCCTACGATTTCCTGAACACCCAGCTAGTTTGCATGCGAATGCCGTTCGTGGAAAATCCTGTCCTCTCATTGTTACCGCTCCATTTTCCCTGAGAAAGCGCAACGCAATGACGCCTGGCGATTCCCATTTGTCACGATTCTCTTCTCGGCGTTGTTGGTCTTCTCGTAATGAACATTTCTTGTCCGCTTAAGGAAGTAGACTCGTTTTTCCATCAATGCAAAACATTTTTTTGATCCGCAGTCTACTCATGATACTTTTTTCCCGATTGTGGTTCAGTTTTGTTGTACGAACACGTACCTTGACGAGGTAGACTCTCAGTTCCAGGATTGCAAGGGTGCGGGATTTGCCTTCTCATTTCTGAATAACGCGAGGATGGGGATTTTCAGTAGTCAAAACTGCCAGATAAAAGATCAATCTAGGCGTAATAGCCGTTTTCGCCATGGTTCCATTATCCAGAAATGAGAAAGTGCATCCCGCACCCTTGCAATCCTGGAAAAGAGTCGACCCCCGTAATGATCGTCGTAAGTCACCGGAGCTAACGAAGATCTTGATCCAAATAACTGTGTAACATTTCTGTTCTGTTCGCTAAGGAGACTGCGGATCTTCACGGTAAATCAAAATTTTCTGCGTTTGTTGAAAGAGTCGGGTGCTACTTGTTAGAAACGTCCCTCCTCCTTGCGTTGTTCCCGGATTGCGTGAACGGCTGGTTCCCGAAGTCGAAAGTTGAAAATGGCCATTCGAAAGTTACGCCCGACTTGCTCGAGTTCTCCCGAAGTTATCTCAAGGTGCAGTTGGCTGCGAGGCAAGGCGAGGGTAGGTACGTTCGATCCCGGATCGCGCATAGATCGGAAGCTTACGGTCGACCGTTTCTCAATTAACTTTCGCGGCCGCAAACGCAACGCAACCCCGAAACTTTCCCTGTAACTTTCAGCAGGATATTCCCCGTAATTCCTGTTGCTCGAGTTTTAAGCTGCCTTAACAGCGGCTTAAAGTTCCTCGAGAGATCACGCCGCGCCGTTCTCTGTACTCAGAGATTACGAGAATGCGGAAGGCCGATTCGGATTCCCGAAACCGAGAAATACCAGCCGTTCCGACTTCCGACGCGTTTCGGCTGCTTTGCGCACCTTGCACGCTCACGGCTCACGGCTCACGGCTCACGGCTCCCGAAAAACGCTTACAATAGTCGAAGCCTGTGGAATCGTTGCGTGTGAAAATTTCAGGTGATTCAGCCTGTAACTGGGTGTTTCAAAATTATATGTCGCGACTACTCTATCGTGATTCTCCATCTCTGGATCTTGAGTTCAATGTGAAATTTTTTTATCATTGCGTCGCGTCGTATATATGTAGTACTCATCAGGGGGAACAGAAGTCTGAAATGCACCCTGTGCATGCCAGTGATTTTACCAAGTTTAATGCTTAAAACCGTTTATTACGAAAATGTCTGGCCGTCAGCAGTTAATATCGGTAGATTTATTTGGATACACCGTCCCCCATGTGTACACCAAGTTTCGTTTAAAAAACGCTTGTTCAGCTCGTGTGCTCCCCTTGTTAGTTTATCTTTCTGTATTCGTGACTCTGCTGCTTCGCTCGATTTCAGTGAGTTTGTATTTTCAACGGTGTCACAAAATGAACACCGAAGGAATTAAATCAGCTTTTAATTATACATTCCGGGTTAAGAATAAGTAGAAGATAGATCTATTTCCTGACACGACTTTTTTCCACCTACCAGATTGCCCATTCGTCCCAGTGAGAAGCGTAACCATTGTCTCTGTTCGATCAGAAATTAAATATCATTCGTTAGTCACAATTACCATACCAAGGGTCACACCCCCATTTCTTTACAACACTACTTTGAATCCCAAATCTTCACAATTGAAATTCACGCGTCGCGTTGTACACACTTCGAAAGCCACATTTCCGGAGTTTCGTCAGTCGAGAGGTACATCATGAGACAATTTACTTTTCTTATTCTTAATACTTCTCTTATCTTCCTCACAATTCGTTACACTATTTCGAAATTTTTATATTCTAAAGTGCGAATTGAGAGATCATTTGAAGAATTAACGGAAAGCAAAGAAGTAAAACGTTTTATTAATATAATCCTTAAAAAGGCGTTTGTTGGGTTGGCTAAACATTCTAATCGCATCGATTAAAGTTCAAAGAAAACTTTCGCTTCATCGAATTAAGTTTTAGGTTTCATTTATTAACATCATCACATATCATCACGGTACAGAATAGAAAAACAATAAGATTCTGTGGTCAATAAAATATGTAGTTCCATATTTTTCTCGATTTTCATACTGACAAGTAAAATTAATGAGTTATACGTTATTATTGTTTGTGAATCTGTTCGATTTTGCAGAGCATACCCTGCGATCGTAAAGCGGTACATACTTCTGCGGACGCAGAAGTTAGTCGAAAACCGAGCAGATTGCTTACTGGGTTCTTACACATTATACCAGGATTTATTGGAGATACAATTGCACCTCTTATGGGCCAGAAACCTATGTACATATGTAAACAATGTATATAAAACCAATTAATCGTTGCTTTAATTAAAAACCATTCCGTTTCGCAGGTTAACGGACGCGTATAGCGTAAATTTACACATTTCTCGATGTAACGCAGTACATACTTCTCATCACATGAGTGGGACTTTCGGATTGAAAATGTACAAAAACTGTATGGTCAAAATTAAATTCCGTCGATCGGAAACTGTTACACGTGTCAGTATTAATTATTATGCATACTGCAACTTAAACAGACTCACTCAGTTAAAGTGAAAGGGTAAATACTAGAGTGACCCCAAAATAAATTATACAGGGGTGTTCGACTACAGGTGGCAGAAAATTTATGGGGTGGTTCTCCATGATAATATAAGAATATAATTGCGATTTCGACTTCGTTATTTAGTTATTAACGATGAAAAATCCGCCTGAAATACGGCAACGCGATCAACAAAAGTATATGTTGATTTGAAAAAGTAATTGATGTACCTAAATTAGAATGTTGATGAGACTTGACTCCACGTGCTATATACAGGGTGTCTACATTCATGGTACAAATTAGGTCAGGTCGATTCTATGGCTGGAAATAAGACGAAAATCAAGCCAGTGGACAGTTGACGCGCCGCACAGTGCGTTGAGTCAATGGGATTTTGGGACAAAAATCATAACAGTATCATTCGGTATCGGGACAGTATTATTTTCTTAGAAACGTATGCCTTCAACGTCATCAACAGGCTCAAAAACAGTTCGAATGAAAGTAAAAACCTTAGTTTTTCTTTCTTCGTGGTTGCTTGGCTCTAACATGCTTATCTCTAACAATAAGATAGATTTGTTAGTGATAGATCGCTCAGAATCCTGAAAAAAAATTATTTTTTAATTGTAAAATGTTGCTTCAAATGATCTCAGGAACCTCCCAGTTCCAGATGTTGAAGGAATTCTGAGACACCCTGTAGATGTGCGTTTCTTATTACCGGTTGGTTCCGAGGAGGAACCTACTCATTTGAAATTCGTTCGTCGTTGAGTACGCATCGTACTCAAAATCAGTATCATCATGTTCGGAGGTAGTTTAGATCAGGTGAGCGATAGAAAAGTCAACTTTCTTTTTACCCGATTCCTGAAATACTTTAGTAACTTTTATATAGAACTTGGTCTTCGATTGGAGTGCGTGACATTCTGTATTATATTATACATAGAATTGAAAAACGTAGAATTGACATGTTCTCATATTAAGCTTTGAGTATTATGCAAGTGTAACAGGTATACCGACGAGATGGGTTCGGACAGGAGTGACGCGTTAACGAAGAATCAATCTAATTCACAAGTTTCGGAGAACAATGAGAAAAGCGAGATCGCCGAGTTTTATAATGGGACGACCGTTCTGGTAACAGGCGGGACAGGTTTCCTGGGGATATTACTCATCGAAAAATTACTCAGGTGATCCTTTTCAAAGACAGACATATTCAACTTTTCATATTAATCTTTCATACTTCGATATTACATGAACAACTATATAATTGTAATTTAAGTAAAAGAAGAAGTCGTGTTGTACGTGTATATTATCCCAGATAGCATTGAGACATCTTAAAGACACCTGTAAGGCGTCTGCCGCAAGACAATTCGGACGTCTGAGAGACGTCGAAACGCCTCCCGAACGTTTCCTGAATGTCTTGTGTTTCCAAACGGTACATCTTAGAGACGTCTTCTGGCGTCTTTTAGGCGTATTTAAGGTGTCTTTTAGTCGACTTGTTGCAGACGTCTTGTAAGAAGACGTCCATAAGAAGTCTTACAGGTCCATAAATGTTAATTGAATATACATATGTGATTCAATCATGTGAAAAGTGACTGAAAAATCACACATATACATACAATGAAGTTTAATTACAGGAAATATAATTAATGTCTCATTAATAACCGAGAGAACATGTACATCAAAACTGACCAAAACATCGTATATTTTCTAAATTTTTATTATTATTCTTACATATTCTGATTTTTGAAATTTAAGTAGGGTAATTATTTGCCAATTTGGAAAACAATCTATATTTTTTATGAACACGTCTATGTTACATAATTACAGGTCCTGTCCAGGCATTAAAACCATGTACATGTTGATAAGACCTAAAAAGGGGAAATCCGTGGAAGAACGATTCAAAGAAACCTTCCAGGGAGTTGTATGTAATAATGTGATGTACTCGAACAAATATACGTATAAATAATGATAGAGTAGCAGTCAATATCTTTTATGAATCTAGATCTACGATAGATTGAAGCAGGAGCAGCCAAATTTTCTAAGCAAAATAGTAATGATAGAGGGTGACGCGGCCGAAGAAGACTTTGGCATGACACCGGAAGTTAGAGCAACGTTGATGGATACGAATATTATTTTCCACGCTGCTGCAACTGTTCGGTTCGACGAAAAACTCCGTGTGGGTGTGAACACGAACGTGAGAACTACAAAATGTTTGTTGTTGTGGGCGAAACAGCTGTCAAACTTGAAGGTACACCAACAATTTTTTTAAACATTTACAATGAAACGATTATCCTGTCTTTGATTAATCCGTTGATAGGCATTCGTCTACGTGTCCACTGCATTCTCGAACTGCGTTAGGAAAACGATCGACGAAATCCATTACCCGCCTCCCATTGATGCCGATAAATTGATAGCATTGGTAGATTGCTTGGACGACAATAGACTCCTAGCAGCAGGACCTTCGTGAGCATTGTTGCAAAAAATGACAGCGGTAGTTACGATAAATTACAATTGTTCTATCTTGTAGATTGCTACAGAATTACCCGAACAACTATATCCTTACGAAAGCAGCCGCAGAGAATGTTGTACTAAAATACGCAGATGATTTTCCAGTAGGGATTGTTCGACCTTCTATTGTCACGTCAACGGCTGAGGAACCACTCACATCGTGGATAAACAATTACTATGGTGCTATCGGTATAGCTCTGGGAGCTGCTCTTGGATTGTTGCATACGCTTCACTGCGTACCCGAGTATAAAGCAGAAATCATACCTGCGGATTATGTTATAGCGAACATTGTTGCTGCTGCTTGGGACATTTGGAATAAGTAAAAATTTTAGTCGCGTATTCATTTTATATTTTATAGGTTCAATTTAAGACAATAGGAACGTTAGAAGAATTTAAAGACACTGTTATACAATTATTATATTAATATATATATATATATATATATATATATATATATATATATATAACACGTTAAGAAAGAAAATAAATTTCTAGTTCCCTCCAGTTTATCGAAATTTAGGTAGAAAAAAGTTTTGATTTTGCATAAAGATCCACTGTCTACTAATTTCTATTTAGCTTCAAGATGCCGTGTATCTTATAAAGTGTAAATGATGGCACAGATAAAAAGGTTAGAAATTGTGATTTTTAAATTTTCATTAGAAATTGTGATTTTTGATTAATCTTTCTCATACTTTACCTAGTACATAAACGGTTCGGTCCAATAATTTAAAAAAACTGTTATTAGTTGTTAAAAGGTGTACATGTAATTTTATCGGCGATCGATTTAGTCTCGATCTAAAGCATTCAATGGTTTTTCAGATTTCTGCCGGTTTTATTGTCTTAATCTTCTTTAGTTCGCGAGACTGATCAGTGTCATTGCATCTTTCCGTTTCCCTAGCGCTTCGCTTGACCGAAATTAACTCTGAAGAAACTGACTGTAAATTATTTTGTAGAAAAGTTGCAGCGAAATTGGAGCAAACGCCGAATATACCGGACGAAGAAAGGATACCTATTTACAACTCGGTGACTTCACCTCAAAATCCAATCGATGTCCAGACGTATGCAAACTGCACTAAACTACATGGCTTAGAAATCCCCTCCGCTAATCAAATTTGGTACTACATGTTATGGCTGAATAGATACTTGATTGTCCATCAAATATGCGTCTTTTTCTTGCACATAATACCGGCGTATATTGTGGACACAATTGCTCGCCTTGTGGGTCAGAAACCTATGTACGTTCGATATTATACGTATAACAATACGCGAAATGAACGAATCGTTATTTTCATTAAAAAATATATATATATTTTTCAGTTTAGTAGATGCGTACAGGAAAATAGGTAAATTTTTGTCCGTAATGCAATATTTCTTGACGCTAGAGTGGGATTTCCGGAACGAAAACGTTCGAAAAATGTGGTCGAAATTAAACGCTGTCGATCGGAAACTTTTTAACTTCAACGTAGAGAACTTGGATTGGCAATGCTATTTATACAACAACTTTAGAGGCATTCGTGTATACTTGCTCAATGATCCACTAAATCAACAATCCCTGGAGGAAGGACGTGCTAAATATGCCAAGTAATATTATATTTAATGTTATAGTACTACAATTTCTATGATTAATAATGCATTCGATTTTATTCGACATAATCTTTTTGCATTTCAGGCTACGTATCGCGCATTACACGGCATTGACATTATATGTGATGTTACTTCTATGGATTGCCGTATCTTCTGTATCATTTCTTTGGTCCTTCTGTCCGTTGTCACATTAGTGTTTAATGCTGCCGGTTTTGTAATTTTTTATTCCAGATTAATTGGTGTCGTTACACGAGGCACTATTGCCTCTTAAAATGCATTGAACTTGAAGATATTGAATAATTATGCCTAATCTCTGATTTGTTATGTAGGATGACCTTATCTTAGAAATTATTTTGTATGAAACTGTTAACTGTTATCCATATTCATTAAAATAAAATACTAAACACAAATCTAGTTGTATTTTTTAATATTTTCATAATATATAGGAGTCCAAAAGAACATCGATTGCTCCCCTGCAAATAGAAATTGGAATAGAATGGAACGCTTTGCTTGCGATCTGCTAAACAGAACGCAGAAACGAGTTCAAAGTTTCCAATCTAGCTTCCTGATTATTTTCAAGAGAAGTAATCTTCGATGACTGAGAAAAAGAGAGACACGAACAGGAATAATCAATATTGAAATGTTAACCCCTTACCCTACAATATCGTATAAAGTATAAGGCTACGCGCACAGTGGATCCGACATCGGACGAAACTGGTGACGTCAGAGGTATCGCGATCCGACATTTTAAATGCGTGGGTAGGCCCGTCTGTGAGACCCTTCTAGTTTAGTCCGACGCGACAGACGAAAAACGAAATGATTTGATTTGATTTTCCTCCGACCATCGTCCGACGTCGCGCGTCGGGTCTCCATGGGGTTTGTCCCACTGAAACCCTTGGCGAAGCACGTGAAAAGGTTCGGCTACTGCGGACCTTGACCGATTCGTCCGATGTCGGGCCCACCGTACCGACATCAACGAACACATGCCTCCCGAGGGCGCTCGAAACGCTCGCGCGCGTGTGCCGAAGTCGGATCTACTGTGCGCGTAGCTTTAGACTCGTGAATCACGAGTCGTGATGAAGATTCTGAACAGAGTCTAATGTATATGTATGCTATGTATTAATGTATTAAACCGAGATAAAAATTCGATTTTGGTTTCGTTAATGTATAGTTATTGGAGAACATGTTGGCATACATGTCCTCTTTTAGGAAATTACAAATTACAAAGAAAGTTCTAATCATTGAAACCGTAAAGTAAATCGTAGGACAAGGGCACATGGGAAATGTATGTTTGCTCACCAATAATTTTTTATTGTTGCAGGAAAGTTTGGAAGAACGGGTACAAGAACTGGAACAGGCGTTACAAGCGGAACGACTCGCTGCGCAACGAGATCGAGCGACGATTACGAAACTTCAACGACAGATTAATAAGGTGAGTTACTTTTTCTTAATACAAGAATAAATATTTCACAATTTTCCTGAGACGTTGCCATTGAACCATCGAGAAGTATGTTCGGTTCATCCGTATCTCTGTGTGTAGCAAAAATGAGTCTCGACATACAGTGTCCAGATGCTCGGAAAAAAACTGTTAAGAATGTATTAGGATGTTGCATATGAAATGTTCGATTTTAGAATGCAACTCTGAAATTTTACTTCTAAATCAAGTTTACTTCAACGTCAACTCGACATTGTCAACGAGACAAGACATTGTCGTGTGTTCCTTTTATATGTATATCTGGAAAAATAACTTATTGACGATAGCATTATGTGATTTTTGGTGAACATCTGGCGATTAATTAACGTAGTATGTAGTCGTTCATGGCAAAAAGAACTACAAAATCAAGATAACAATCTGGTAAATGAAAAACGTGAATGACCAGAACATCTTATCTTTACCGTAATACAATCAAGAAACGTCAAATTTCTAGATAGAATACGTTGGGTATAGAAAATTGCGTTTGTTTAATGTCGCTGTTAAAAATCGGACATTTCATATGCAACAACCTAATATTTAACAAGAAATGGAAACACCCCGGCGCGGCGAAGGAAATGTAGTTCCGTAGCACGATGTTCCGCGAGAAAAACTAGCAAGGAAGGACAAGTAATCCCACGAAGACGCATAAATTCGCGGACGGTCGGGTGTCTCGAATAATCCCGTTTATTCCATTTTAATCTGTTTCCCCGGGAAACTCCGGCGGAGCAGCACATTCGAAATTGTGGGCGAGATCGCGGCCGTGCGAGGGTGGAGAGAATGATGTACGACAGGCCCGTTGTTGGTCTGCGTCTGACGTGGCCGGCCGGCCCTTTTCCGCCGCCCTCCATTTGCAAGCCTATAAAGTATCGTGACAAAAACAACCGCGGGCAAAGAGTGGAAAACCGGAAAATACACTACCGCCGGTAATCTCGCATGATTTATGCGAGCCTCTGGAACGGCGCGGCGCGGCGCGGCACGCCCCGGGACCAGTCCCTCGACTCCGTAGCGTTAAAATTATTTATTTCCCATCGATGAGCCGCATTGATCAATCCGACTCCAACGACAGATTGATCGGCCTGTCCCGACTTGGATCGAATCGGAAAACACGCGAAAACACTATGGAATTTTGAGGATTTGTAATGGATATTTTATTATAAAAATTACAGTTTTCAACTGTGAAAGTTGAGCAGGATACATACATACAAGGTTTTTGTAAACCAAAAATTGAAAGAATTGCGGAGCGAAATCCTCGCCGCTTCGTTATTTCTGAATAATTAGTTAAACAATTGCAAGTTTCACTGCACTCTGTTTAGACATTAGCTCTGCTCATGAGTAACTAGAGTTTCCATTCTATAAAAAATCCAATTCATAGAAATTGTACGAGGAACCACGATGCACTTAGCTGATCGCAGTGCATTTGCATTCCTTATTCTTGGTTCAAAGAACAGCGGAGAAAAAGGACTCCGGTTCCTCGGTCGATGCTAAAGCAAACAGAAATTAGGAAAGCCAAGAAGGAATAGTAATAGGCGAGGCATATAGAACACGCTCGAAATTTCCTCGGTCACGAAGACCGAAACAATTTTCGACGGCACGCAATGGCACCACTTTTGCAGATCGGATCTACCGAATTTCCATCCAAATTAGAAATCACCGCGAGAATTAGAGAGATTCGTTTTCTTATCTCGCCACATGAAACGCGGCCGACGTAGACTAGACTCCGCCATTTTGGCCCAACAATTTCTATTTAACTCGCGATACTCGAGCGTGAACAGAATTTTTAGTGGAATCTACAATCGGAAAAAGAAAAGTTTGATCATCTGATTTTATGTGCGTCGCGTGGAGAACTCGCTTATCCTGGAAATTGTATGAGTTACAACTAGACTGCGAATCTTTATGCAATTGTAGCTTTGGAAAATTTGCAAAAAATGCTAGGACACAAAATGTGCCAGAATTTAGTACGATATTAATTTGTTTCGGATCTAAAGAGATTACTACCACGGAGAATAAGATTCTATTTTAAAAATTAAAAATTGCATAAACATCCGCAGTCTAGTTATAACACAATTTGTTACTACTATATTGTCTATAAATTTTGTTTGATTGTACTCGTTTTATAAAAGGCACGGTCTCTTATTGTAAATTACACGGTTAATGCACGAACGATCGTATAAACTATTCGTTCACGGTATCTGGATTATGTAACCTGGAAAAAATTGTTACATCCTGTTCGAAATGAGAAGCAGTACCACCGTGGATCCGAAGAAAAGGTATAATGCCCTCCAGTCTGAAGATTACAAAGTCGTTTTTCACAGATAAAAAACCGGCCGGAGGAATTGAAGCCACTCTTCAATTAGGTTTCATTCTTTTACGTCTCATCGCGGATTATCCTTCCCGTCCATTCGTCGGGAACTTTTCTTCGGTGATCTTCAAGAAGCAACGAAGTTTAAAGAAGTCCCCTCGTAACTGTCGATAAGAGAGTTTCCCGCAACTTCCTTCCAAGAATTTCACCGACGTTATCCGAGTCTCCGCGTGTCTCTCATCTCTCTCGCTCTCTTTCGTAGCCGGTGCATAAAAAAATTCTGAGGAGAGTTTTACGAAATTTTCAACGATATTTACGTCGCCCGGGAGTTATATTTCGTGCAGCCGCGCCGCGCCGCGCCGCGCCGGAGCAGCTTTCTGCCTTAAATTCTCGGGGACAGTTTTTAAAGACTCTTACCAGTGTTCTTATTAACGGGAGATCCCATTAAAGTCTCAACGTTTCTGGAAGCATCTTATCAAGATCGCCTTCTATTTTTACCACTTGTTAGTAGTCTTGCAAACTGTTATATTTTTAAACGAGCTTCTACAATCTAATTTGCAAACAAAATAATTAAGTGCTCCACTTTGAACGTCGATAATACTCGAACCGTGTTCGATACTGTTCCATAGTACAGGATACTTTTTCTAGAGAAGGGTTGCCGGAGAGAGGGCTGAATGCCGTAACGCGTAACTTATTTTAACGCCACTCGAGCAACACGCGTACCGTGTTCGAAGTGGTTGTAGAGGAAATAGCCTATTATTTGTAATGAATACAGGGCTCGCGAGATAAAGTTGCTTAGGGCGGAGATCGGAAGGGGTCACATCGGATAGAAGGGTTATTCAATTATAATTCTGAATCTTCGACGCCGCCATTAAATGGATGCCCTTCGACAAACTGTTCAAACTCCGGCCAGCTTTCCCGTCCAATCTTCCTTCTACGCTTTCGTTTCGGTAAAGCACGAAAAAACTCATTTTGTTGTCGTTATCCTACCAAACAGCCCCATAACAATCTACCTTTAGAAAACTACCGAGCGATTCACTTGGTTATAGACTGCGGATCTTTATGCAAAATAAAGAAAAAGCCAAATAAAAATTGTATTCTTCTTTGAATTATTCTACTAAGTTGAAACTAATACATTGATGTCCTTAAATATTTTGAACATGTCCACTGCTCTAAATTGTGCGTGCCGATTTTTGTCAGAAAAATGCATAAAATCCGCAGTGTAGTTATAACACATATTAGATTGAAAATTTTGTCGACGAACTCGTATCAGAAATGTGATACTGGCGCAATTGAAACGTCTGAAGAAGGTCCTTTGATTCCGGAATTCCGTCTGAGAAATTACCTCCGCGGCGAGGGACAATTTATTTCGAACAACGCGACGCGAACAAATCCGCGGCCTTGAATCCTGTGTCTTTCTTCCGACAAGGTTAAACATCAGGCAGGGGGTCGCCGCGTCTCGCCATGCGCTCAGTATTGTTCGTTCCTCGTGGCGGGCCGCGTCGACGTGTTCCACGTCAGGGAACGTAAATATATATATTTTTGGACACTCGAAACGGACAAGGCCGATTCATTAGTCGAAAATATAATAAACCCGGGAGACGGTTGGTAGGGCGAGGACCACCGATTCAACGGACTTTGTAAATTCCGGCGCAAACGAGAACAGAGACAAAGCGGGGCTCTCCACGAATTAACCGGCCGTGAAAGTGAATTGAAACGGAGGACAGGCCGGAACGCGGCGCTGGCCCTCGAGCCGAAACGCAGTTTCCAGGCCCGATATTGTTCTGCGTGAATTCTTGGCGAAATGCTAATGCTACCGTATTGCCAATTATTTGCACCGTTTACCGCGGAAAACTCCGTTCGCCATTCCCCTTGCCACGCGGAAACATTTCCGAACGTTTAATTATCCTTCTTAAGGGAGAAGACTTCAGAAGACTCCTTTCTCCAGGATTGCATGGGTGCGGGATTCGCGTTCTCGTTTCTCGATATGTAATACAAAAATGGGGGTTTTCAGTAGTCTAAAATGCTATCGCCCTCAAAAGTCCTTTTTTCCTTTTGCAATATAGGGGGGTCGCTTTTAGTTTTCGAGATATGTGTTCGCATTTTCGTTATTAAATATGGCTACATTCAGGTGGACCACCCTGTATACGTCTCTAATTTCTGTTAGTTGGCACAGAACATTTTCATTTTGCACAGAGGTCCAGAGTTTATCGATGACATATACCAAATCGCACTGTTTCGCAGCTGTGCGTAATTAAATTCCGCAATATGAATGATTTAATCGATTCGAATACCTCGCCTATATCGGAGGAACGTGTCTGCAATGTGCATCCGCCAATCATCGATATTAATGGTCGTTCCTCGGTCCAGAACGTTAGGAATGACCGCCGACACTTTCAGCCCGTTTCGAGATAACGTTAGAGATGGTATCGGTGGCGCGAGTTACCGTTTTCACCGTGTCTCGAAATTTTCCCCTGTTTCTAATTACAGTTATTTTCATAAATCATCGTATCCGGCGTTCATTTATCCAAGATACAAGCGACTGGCGCGGCGCGGCGCGGCGCGGCGCGGCGGCCGGAATGATAGATGGGTAACATCGGAAATCTTTTACGCTCTTAACGCAACCTGCACTTTACGGTATCTTCCGAGGCGATAATGATAGCCGGCGGCGCGGCGTCGCCGTTTAATCTCGGCTTCCGCGATGCACCGGCGAAAAATAACTCCACGCGTGAATCACGTGTTACTTGTGCTCCGGTGAACCGGTGCGATACTCCTGTTCCAGTATGTACATATTTCGAGATCGTGCTACTTGTTACTGGAGATCGTGGTTTTGAACTAGAGGTGTGCGGGACCGGGACGGGACGGGACGGGACGGATTTTGACCGTCTCGGGTGTTCCCAATAATGTTCGTTTTTCCCGAAAAATTTTCGGTATTTCTTAAAATGCTGGGATTCGAAAACGTGTCTTATAACATTCCATCTAAAAATACGAAGTTGACCTTAAAATCTCCGAAACACCTCCACTTACGAAAAAAGTATATGAATTACATAATGTATCCCTTCATACAACTTTTATAGAAAAAGTTTTTTCATACAATGCACACTTTGGAAGTTATTGAGGGTGAACAAGTTGCGTGGACCACCCTGATAATCTTGTTGTTGTTATAATACCATACACGTTAGTCACTATTGCTGGTCGGTAGGTTTAATGGTAGTAACACACTATTTCACGTGTACTTAAATACACGAGCATAAACCTCATTTTACTTTGTACAATAAATTTAAACATCAGTTTGATTAATAAAGTTTATGTTGTACTGTACACGTTCGCGACGGCAGTTCCAGGTGAACTTGATAATTAACAGGGTTCAATTAAGCATAATATCGTAATCTCCTCGACGATCGTTGCGAGGGCCGGCTCCGCGGAAAAACCGAAGCAATTACGGCCGTTTTGGCCGTTGTGTATGCAAATAAGCGCGATTCGGAGGCAACGAGGAGGACGATTCCGGTTTTAAATGCGTCGGCGCGCGATTTTCTTTCGCGGGGTGTGTCATTTTATGAGAAATTTTTACGACCCCCGCGCGCTCCGACGCGACGACGCTAATGAACTGCACGCGTCACGCGAATTAAACCGTTTAATTTCTGGAATTCTAGATCGTGCTAATACACGTAAAACACCCACGGGTATACTAGAGAATCTACTTGAAGCCGACTATTTAATCTCAAAACGAGAGTATTCGTCATAGCCACGGTAACAGTTGAAGAGCTCACAGATTTGAAGATGCCCGGGTAAAAGAACGCATGTTTCAATAAGTATGCGGCGCATGTCCGCTTGAAATATCTGAGGAAGAACCGTTCTAAAAGATTCCTGGTCGGCGCGGCATGCGTGGAAGAAGCACGAAATGCACTCCGCGTTAGAAACGCATTCCTTCCTATCTGTCGCGGCATGCAAAACAACGGAATAAACAAGCAATAACCAGGAGCACGCGCGTTCCGACGCGCGTTGCGACGGGAAAGCCTTGTCCCCTTCGTCTTTAGCTTCCTTTTCCGCCCTTTTCCATATTTCCCTTTTCCATTGTTTATGCTATCGTTTCTCATCCAATATGTTATAGCCAAGTGTAAACGAGGCGGTCGCTAATGACCTCGCTGTTAATGCGACCACGTTAGGATAAACTGTAAAGAAATAAATAATAATTAGACTGCGGATGTTTATGCATTTTCCAATTTTTGTAGATAAATTTTAAGGAAGTGTTGATGTGAACGAGATAAAATCCTATTTTTAATGGGAACAGCCTTTGTAGAACTAAAATAAATAAAATCCTTTTTTGAAAATTTTCGGGAGCCGTAAATGCATAAAGACCCGCAGTCTAATAATAATATTTCACGCGGAGATAAATAAGTACAGACACCTTCGAATACACCGTCGCCTTTTCGTAAATTATTTGACAATGTTCCGTCGAATTTTCATTGTCGAAAAATGGTTTTGGACAGAGCTGTACGTTTCTTGTATCCTTACCTGCGTCTCGTGGCCGACAAGGAGTTCGCCGAACCGTCGCCAGTGTGATTTGCCTTCGGTCCATTTGCAATCGGAAACGACCTTAACTTTCCTGCCGTTTGCGGCAATGCGTTCCATTAACCTAACTGAGAAGCGCTGGGGGACTCTGGCCGGACGTAAGGGAAAGTCTAAGGGAGGAGGGTGAGTTTTAAGAAGAACCGGAATCGCGTTCACGGCAGACTGCTTCCCTGTCCGAGTCTTTCACCGACTCGACCATGCTGCAGCCGAAAAAAGCTTCGCCACTTCCCTTGAACTTCAACGGACGGACAATGGACGCAATTTTTTAGACAAACCCCCCGCTCGGAGGAATTGTTTCGCAACGATTATGGCCGCGTTTCGTCACGGGATATGAAAGCATTTCGAGAAACCGGCTGGTGGATGAATCAGGATTTCTGGGACGCGGTATATTTTTCATGAATAGACAGCGGATTTTATACATTTATAACAAAAATGAGTAGATGTAATTTGAAACGGTGAAAACATTAGGAGAATTTGAAAATACAGTTGTATTTTTGTTAATCTATTAAACATACTAAGAAAAAAAAATTTAAACGACTTCGAAAAAACGCACTAAAAAGTATGAAATAATTTCCATTTAATTGATGTGAATACACACGAACTTCAATACAATACAATCTTTTCGGAGGCGGCGTAAAATTGAAAACTTTTCAAATGACAGATGTTGCTGATTATGATTTCATTGGAATATGTGGTAAACTCGGAAATCAGTAGGTGGGAAGAGAAGATACATTGATATGTGAAAGCATGTAGAAGAATTTAAGGATTTTCGTAATTTCCAGTGTCGAAAATTTTCAATTTTGCGACGCCGCGCCGCCGAAAAGATTGTATTGCATTTAAGTTTGCGTGTATTCGCATAAACTAAATGGAAATTATTTCATACTTTTTGGTGCGTTCTTTCGAAGTCGGTTTAATTTTTTTTTTTTTAACTTATGTATATGAACTCTACGACATTCTCGGTTGAATTGAAAAACTTGGTTGCTACAGCTTTATCGTTTATCGATGCTCGCAAACTGCCAGCCTTGATAAGACGAAGACTATGACGAACTGAAATTTGTATCGTTTCCTTTCTATACATCGAGATAGTAATCGCCTAAACGTGTACATTCCATCGCGATCGTAGATAACTTACGGAAGTAGGTCACTTCTCTTCAGGGGTAGTTTCCCCTTATCCAAAAGAGCGGTCCCCATTTTCGTGCTTTAAAGCAACTTTATGGACAAGCTCGAGACTCGGGCAAAGTCCGATGGCTATTTTACGCACGACCAGGGCGATATCACGGAAAAATGAACTTACGAACGGTGAAATGAACCGGAGAAATGGAAAGGAAGGAATTGGCTGTATCGTATAAAGAAGAGATAAGATACCGAACCGTTTGCACCGTCGGAGTTATGGAGGAAAAGCACTATAAGAATCTCCCCTTGTACACCACCTTCAAAATGAACGATACGAAAGCGACAGATCTCAAAGTAATCGCAAGAATCAATAAAAACTATTTACTGGTCATAACTAGACTGCGGATCTTTATGCAATTATGGCTTCCGAAAATAAAAAAAAATGCTAGGACATGAAATATGACACAATTTAGTACAATTTTAATTCATTTCAGATTTAAAAAGGATACTTCCACGGAAAATAAGATTCTACTGTGTGTATTCCACTTTCTTAAAATTCGTCTAGAAAAATTGAAAATTGCATAAACATCCGCAGACTGGTCATAACACTTTCACGAATTAATTTCTGACACCTAATAATAATTAACAACGCTTAACGCTAAACCTACCGATGCGAGCCTTAAAAGTAACTGGTACATGTTCCCTTCTGAAAATGACAACGCTTATGCAAATTACCACGCTTATATTAACTTACCGTGTTGTTGTTGTATGCGTCAAATCTTCTAATCGAATTTTAAACCTCTTCCCATTGTCCAATCTTGCTTCCGATGACGATAAAAGTAGAAAATAAAATATCTAAATAAAACTTACGTTTTTTATTTACGTCGGTGTTAGATTTAGTGTTAAAATGGCTGACTACGGAAACAGCCACCCTGTCGCTGGAGGAGGTGAAACTCGATTGGCCGGTGCCGAGGAATTTCGTGGACCAAGGTGTAATCGCGGTACATATCTAGGAAATCAGCTGATCGTCGAAGGGCATACGCGCGGCAAGCACGACTTTCACGTTCGGCCTTGTACGTGTTCTTAACAGTGGAGATACGGGTGACAAGGAGGAGGGTAAGGTACGTGGTCAGGTTGCAGGATTCGAGCAGAAACTGATATATGTATGTACGTGGATGTGGCGGCCGTCCGTAAGGGCCGGAGATAAACTTAATTGAATGGCTCGGCCCCGGCGCGAACTGCCGTTTTGTCGTCCGGTTTTCCTCGTTTCTGGTCGGAATCGTAGTGGCGGCACTTCCCTATCGGGGTGATTTACGCCGGCCTTACCCGGATCGCGTGTACTAAACGCTTCGGATCCTTATACGTTATGAGGTGGGTAGGAAAAGTCCCGGCGCGACGTACACGTGGACCCTGAGCTCGATCCATCCTGCTGAATATAAATCCCCTGTTAATGGAAAACGTCGTCGATTTGTTCGATCGGCCGACTGCCCATACATTCTTCCATCCGATTGATTGTCACCGGCCCTTTTTAGTTTTACTCCCGGTTTATTGTCGCTCGAGAAAGTGTCACTCCACTGGGCTTTCCTTCAGAATTACTTCCGGGGGAAAAATATCCACGAGTCGAAACGTCATGTCGCGTCGGAAAGGGCTCGCAACCTTTACGACTTCTTCAACTGGAAGCTCTGAACATTCTACGATGACGGAGCAATGACGATATTCGAACACCCCAGGAAAAAGGTACACATTCGAACAGGGTGGAAGCTTTGCAAAGCCTCGTCGCGTCGTTCGGTTTCCCTATCTGCACGGTGGATGGTCGTCGATGCGCCGCGCCGTTCTCAGCAGGCGTTCTAATCTTTATTGAACGTAAAATCGGCCGTAACGTCGCGGTTGTTCGCTGGTGATCGATAACTTTCATCCGTGATCGTCGCTGCTAGCAATTTGCTTCCAATAAAGATTCCTAAAGGTTAAAGAACGTTAGATACTCGCTCCCTGTGGTACGTGCGCACAGCTTCTGGGCTTTTCGAAGTGGAAAACCGGCCGTCGAGACGGCGCCAGGAACACGCATACACCCGTACATGAATGTATACGCTCGTACATGAATGTCTACACACGTGCATACTCGTGTGCGAATGAATACACACACACACACACGCAGATCTCGGACATTGTTGTCTGTTCCGAGGAATGGAACGGGAAACTGGCGAGGCCGTTGCTCTGATGTATCGTTACGCGCTTACACCCGAAATTGTCTCCGTAAATGAGAATTGGGTTAGGTCAATTACCGTTCCAGATTGCTAGACGCGGCGCGGCGCGGCGCGGCGTTACGTTTATGACCGCTGATCATACGCCGCGATGCAGTTTGAACGTCGTCCACGATTATTACGCGGACTGCTCCCGTTTATTGCGAGAGAGTCTTTCGTTTAAGCTGCGACTGCTCGCTGTTTGCTGTTGAACACGTGTTTCAATTTATTATGTACCAATGGAATGCGAGGCTAGCTTTTTATTTTCAATTTTCTTCTTGTATGTATATGATAAATTATAAATTGTGCTTGATACAGGGTGAGTCACCTAGCGCTATCACCTCAAATATCTTTGTTGTTTTCAAAGATACATTAAACGTCTTCAGGAAAAAGTTGAATGGTAAAATGGGGCTCATACGACACAAGAAAATTTTTGTTTTTATGTCACTTTTTTAGGGATATCAAGGTCACGTTCATTTTTAAAAATGGAACCACCCTTTTTCAACTCTACAATGATAGTCCCTTTCATTACGAATTCAGAGACTAAAATTACTCAAGGTCATTCAACGTCACGGACAGAAAATACGTATAAAACTAAAATATGGAAGCAGAATACCTCCAAATCGCGCATATTCTTGTGATGAACTGGTTCGTAATCGCTTTCGTCGCTTGAAGATATTAGAGTTGATTTATTTTTTGTTACCATGTAGTCGGTTATAAGTTTTTGCGACGACGCGACGCGACGGTCGTATATTAAATCTGTGGCATGGATCAGTATTTACCAGCTTCAACCGCCGACGAGATAATATTAAATGATATTAACTATTAAATAATAGTTCTTAATAAGTCCTTAGGTCCGTGGTACATACACACTGATAAAAAAAAAGTGATGCCAACACCGTTGAGATTGACCTAACCTCGCGGCGGACTTATATATGGCGAACAGAATCTCGATGTTCATATACCGCATAAAAAGAAGACCGCACAAAAACAGGTGTGACTGTACATTGTACATTAAATACAGTTTACCGAGTTCCGAGAACATGCTGGAGAGGCGAGACGCGCGTAAATATCGTCTAGTCGCGAGAGACGTGAAATTCATCACTTTCGACTGTGTTTGCGATTAATCAATTGGTTCGGGCGGCCGCCTTCGGAGTCGATGAAAATGAAAGCAAATATATCTCAAGACACGGTCTTATATAGCAGGACGATAATAATCCGTCATCCGTCAACTAAGAAACGCCGCGGCGCATTAAGTTTCCCGATCGAAATAGATGGGTGGCTCGTACATCATCGAAGAAATGAATTCATCTTCGGTTAATGAGTCCCGTGGTCCCCGCGGTGCCAAGGATACAAGGCAGTACGGAAAGTCGCCTGCTAGCGCAGCGGCGCGGCGCGGCGCGGCGCGGCGGAGGGAAGTCGTAACTTTAATGCGCAGGACGACAGGATAATCATTATTGTACCGCGAGCCGGCCTGCGGGGGCGTAAACAGGATGTTACCCCCGCGTATCCGCTGATCCGCCCCGTCAAGGACGTTAAAATCCCGAATAAAACGCCGCCATGTGTGCCAGCCAGCCAGCCAGCCAGCCGGTTGCCTTCATAAATTTGCCCGCTATTCAGGAAATATGTAGATTTCGTCCGTTGCCTGTGGTCTGCTGAAATTTATACAAATTCGCGACAGCGGAAGCGTTTCATTAAAATATTAGCTACCCGAACTAGTTTCTGCCGTTCTTTCGACAAATAAAAGTCCGAATAGAAAGACGGAAAACATTTGATTCAAAGTACATATTTTGAAAGACTTTGTCTGGTCGTGCAGTTGTAAAATCCGGAACGAGAAGTTGCGTAGTTGCGAATATTTCAGCATTGTGGATCAGAGAAATCGCAATTACTTCTGAATAGCAGTTAAATGGCAATTATACGCGCCCGTTACATTCCAAATCATTAAATCGAGTCTCCGCGACGTACGTTCAATATTTTGATTATCGATTATTCAATTACGCTTCGATTGTGCGAGATCTATAGGACTCGACGTACGCGAGGTCCCTCGTCAGACCTTTCTGCAATAAGCTCGCATCCATAAAGAAGCTTCGTCACGCATAAATTGGACACAGCCTCGCGAATTCCTCGGCCGTTGTTATCCAAACATCGTCGAACTCGTCGATTTTATTTTTATTCAAGAGATAAAAAACTAAACGAAGCAATGAAACCATAGGAACAAACTTTCACGAATAAATACAATCCGTTGTGCACTGACAATAATATATTATAATAATTGTTATCTTTCTCCGACGTATCTTATTGGCGAAACCGGATCTCTGGAAGCAACTTGTCTCGGCAGAAATGTTCGATCGGTTGCGATTGTGCTTGGAGTTGAATAGAAGCACGGTCGTCGGTGGCAAGCCACGACTCGGATCCCAATTTTTCGGTGTACGAGGGAACCACTTGTTCGTTGGGGGGCCTATCGTCGCGCGATAACAATGGGAAACGATAACAGGACGCGAGAACGTTGCTTTTACAGAGGCCTTGCGCTTATAACAAGCCTCTCCAGCCGGGACGGGCGCGGTGGCGTTGACGTATCTCGGATATTTGCATGCGGCCGCGATTTATCTCGGATGTCTCCGCAAAGTGAATCTTAGAATTGCTCGTAGCCGGGTACCGTGAGAGGGATGTATCCTCATCAGTCATTCATTCCCGCGGGAGTCACCTATGAGCAGACTCGAGGCTCCCCGAGCTACCCTTCCTTCCTTCGTTCGTTCGTTCGTTCGTTCGTTCGTTCGTTCGTTTCGCGCCGAGCCGAGCCGAGCCAGGAGATTCCTTAACGATTATCGATTAAACGCCTCGGGAACGATGACCAAGACCGTTCCCGGGAAACTTTACGAGCTTTCACGGCGACACACCGTTCTCCCGGCGATCTTTATCAGGCGACGCGACGCGAGGCCACGCTCCACCCCCCGGGGGTTAATTACTGACAGTGATTTGAACGTCGGTGATCCGTGCCACCGGCAGACCGGAGTTACCTCGGGACCTCGGCGAAAGGAGATTCATTCATGCTAACGGTTTCACTAGAGCTGGTCTATTCAACGACCGGGCAGTTTCATTCAATGACTTTCGCTGAGAGCGCTTAGGGGTCGTTGAACGCTTTGGAAAATGTGCTGATGGACACCCGCTTCGTACGGAGACTGCGGAACTTCATGGAAAATCAAAATTCTCTGCGTCTGTTGAAAGTGTCAGGGGCCACACAGAAATGTCTCTCTTCCCACAGCACAGTGGCCGAAAATGTTAACACTTTGCACTCGAGTGGCGACTCTGAGGCGCCAGTAACAATCAGTGTCGCCAGATCAAGAAAAATCGAGGGGAATACAGGTACATACCCTCTCTCTGATGACCGTGGCACGTTGCGTTACTATGGTCGTCTCAAGTCGTTGTCGGTCAAGATCATTGTCGGTGAAATTCGTTGTCGGTCAAATGTTGTCGGTGAAAACCGTGTCGGTGATTTGCATGGGACCCATATTACTATTTACACTCATCTGTATTCTATGTATAAATTGTAAAAAAACCCAACTGTTGTATGAGAAAACAGGTTGAATTCGATGTGCAGAATGTAGAAAAGATTACATAGAATAAAAATGATTATTTCGGTTGAAAAAAATGTCTTGATTTTCGAATTAAAATAGCTTCGAGTCCAAATGGTTGATCTAGCGGATCGAAACTATTTTAGCATTATTTTAAGACGTAAAATAGGAAGCCATAATAAATAGTTAGACTATAACCAACTGGTTGTAAATTTGTCAACACGATTCATCGTTGTGAAACATCTGTATGCTTGCCGCATGTGCCAATTAAGACGATTCCATAGTCGATTCTCCCGCATGATGAAATATAAAGCTGACGAGCGACAGGCTTGACGACGAGAAACGCGTTATTAAATATTATTTCGCGAAAACTCATGGCACCGTGCAGCCGTTTCATTAACGCCATTAATCACCGGTCATCAAGAGGATTCGATCAATTTACCGTAAGTGGCATAAATCGTCGAAGAAAACGTTGCCCGTGCCTTTACCGATTAATCACGTTGACGCGTTATCCGCGTGCACCGCTGCCCGCGCCAACAACTTCTTCCCCGAGTTCTGTAATTGTTGAAACTCCTTTACGCTCTTCCCTTAATTATTAATCGTCATTGATAAATGGCGTTGCTTGTTCTCCGATAAATAAAGAAGACTCCTTCGCGGACGAGGAACTTCGTTTCTGCAACGCGTTTCCTTGAAAATTTACTTACCGTAAATCTCCTTCGTTGAAGGATACTTTCAAACATCTGTGCATATTTTTCGAAATTGGGAAAAAATTATGATTGAAGATGTAGATACAATCGATGTATTGCTGTGAATGGGCTCTGAAGAAATGTTGAACTCTGACAAAAAAATTCCTTCTTTGTCTGATAAAATTGATCGAAATAAATTTCTCTCATCGAATAACTGTTATGAACGATCGAAATAAACTTCTCGTATCGATAACTGTTATGAGCGATCGAAATAAATTTCTCGTATCGATAACTGTTATGAACGATCGAAATACATTTCTCTCAACGATAACATTTACCAACACAAGAGATAAAATTTTCGGTTTCTTATAATCCTTATTTGTAACCGTCGATGAAATACTTATTGTTATTCCATGACTCTTTTTCTTTTCGGTTATAACAGAGTTAGGGTCCCCTGAGCATAATTGATCACACACACTTCAAATCAGCATAACCTTCTATGAATGGTTGGCATTTGGTCGGAATTGTGAAAAACAATAGTATAAATTAATTTTTACAACTTTTTCAGCTGGGCCAATAACGAAAATTTAAAACACGTGCTTTGTAATCTTGTATCAATTATGTACGTTCTGAAAATTTCCTTGAAATTGGTTAATTGGTTTACGAGAATTATAAGCGATCAAAAGTGGTAAAAATTGCAATTTTTCATGATTTTCGGCCTATCACTGCGGCCTATATTTATATATTATATAGACGTCATTTACTAAACTAATCCTTCTACCCTTACAGAGAAATTGAAGTCGTTTGGTCCATTCATAAAAACAGTGATTCAGATTTAAAGTGTGTGCGATCAGTTATGCTCCTAACTGTAGATGCGTAAAATCCCCAGTCTGCTCGTTACGTCTATATCTCCGTAGCCGAGTAAACCTGCAAAAAGGTTCGCTTACAATAAAAGAAGAAAAACTTTTCAGCGGATGGAGCTAATCTACGGAGAGGAACAGTTTGAATTCGTTCCGCAGTTACTCTGTCAGTGCAACTTTAATTTCGAGCTGTTATTTCTCCTCTCGGCGCGGCGTGGTGGTAACATTCTGTTGGAACTCTCGAAGAGGAAGATAGCCGAGGACCGGCAAAGATCTCGTTTCCGTTCGGCCGTTAGCCCACGGAAGGAATCGAACCTGCTCCCCTTTTCTCGACTCGAGAATAAACGAAACAACAGTCTCACGGAAACCACCGAGCCCCCTATAATCGCGCTAATATTCTTTGTTTGCCGTTTTGCAACTTCTTGGTCCTGTCTGTCGAGGGTCGACCGGAAAGACCGTCTCCGTGATATTCTTCGAATCTGCTACCCTAACTCCGTCTCGAAGTTTAGGCCGGTAAATTAAAATTTCACATCGGCCTGCTCTTCGGAAAACTTTCAACCCTCGTCGTCGCCCTGATACAAGCACCGTGAACGTTCCTCCTCGAAACGAAAGCGAGAGTGAATCTCGGGGACATTTACGCCTCGAAAAATGTGGAAAGATCGTACGTAATAAAAGCGGCGCGCAGCCTCCCCCGCTGGAAAATGTTTCTCCTCTTCGATGTCTTCCGCCGCTTTTCCTCCGTTTTCAAAGAGGAACGCTCTTCCGAGTGTTTGCCATTCGAACGTACGCGTGCGTTCGAAATGAACATTCTAGTTCTTAGGAAAAAATTGTTCGACTGTAGATTTTTTCTGGAGACACTCCTACCACCGAGTTTCTGCTTTAAAATGTTTACTGTTGCTATCCGGATAAATGTTATGCATACTTCGCAGGAGAAACGAACGGAGACGTCGAAGGTCGATGAGGAAAAGGGCGAGGATCGGCTCGCGATAACGTTCCCTCGTTTAAAGTATAAGAGACAGCGGTTTCAACAGCGGTGAATAATAATCGAATGGGAACGCTCGCGGTCCTACGCGCAACAATAAATCTCCGATATCGAGAAACGTAATCATCGGCGTCCGAGCAGACCGTCTACCTCGTCCGGCACCAGAACACGACAATAAACCCCGTGGATCCGCCGTAAAAACCGAGATATACCGATTCACCCACGCGGCCGCGGCCGCTTCAATTATGCGCGGCCACGCGGTGCCCGTGTGCAGTTCGCTCGAAAAGTATCTTGTGCTTTGCCGGCGTCCATTTAATTAACCAATTTTTCCGAGGCTTGATAACACCGCTCGTCGCACGGTCTTCTTTTTTCTGCTCGTTAGGCGAATGGGGGATCCTCTTTTTCTCTTCCTTCCGGCGACCGAACTTCCGGGTTCCCAATTCGACGGTTCTTTCGCTTTCGACGCCTTAGAAAGTAAAACAGACCGACGCGACGCGACGCGTTGTGTTCTGTTCAGTTCCGAGTGATCTCGATATTTTCCCTTTTTACCGCGCTTATATAATATTAGCTTGCTGAGTTGTCGTTGTTGTCGTTGTTGTATGCGTCAAATCTTGTAATCGAATTTTAAACCACTTCCCGATGAGCTGGAGACTTGAAACTTTAAACATAGCTCACGCTACACGCACCAGCGCACCGTGTCACATAGTAGAGGTACGCTGATGCAGCACGCGAGCGCGTTGGAAAAGAAAAATAGGGGCATCAGTAGGTTATAGTGGGGGTGGGGCTATGGTTTAATACCACGGTACATACCACGATTCTGGCATCAGTGGCTCAGTGTGGTTGTGGTGTTCCGTTCATTCAGTTCCATTTTGGGCAATTTCGGACTCCATCAAGAGACGACGCGTCGTCTCTCGGAGTCATCCCCTCATTTTATCACGCGTATTTCCATATCTTGCGTTTCTATATCTTACTATTTCATACCAGTATTACTATATCTTGCGTTCCATTTAAAAAAGACTAAAAAGTAGAAAATAACAAAAATATATAAAAAAACTTTTTAAAAACCACGCTTATAATATAAATAAAAGCGTGGAGCGCTAAATTACATTGACGTAATCTTCGTGGGCGCTCCACGCTTTTATTTATAGTCACTAATGTCTAGAAAATGATTTTCTCCTTTTTAGTGCATTTCAATATAAGCGTGGTTTTTTAAAAGTTTTTTTTTTTAATTATGTTTTGACGTTGTACACCGCGGATTTTTCTAGGAAATAAATATGTATTTCTTTCCATGATGACTTGATAAACTTGAAAACGAGGATTCAAACGAATTATGACTTTTCTCGAAGTCCGAAACCAGGATACCCGGTTAATGAACAATTCCTCCAAAATGCTCGTGGGCGCGGGCGGTGTGAATTGAACGTTGCGCGAGTAGGTAACGATTTATACCCGCAGAACGCTCGGAGTGCATGGGGGAACGACGGAATAAATAAATGTCGAAGTTCAATTCACTCGAGATTCAATTTGATATGCTGAAACGCTCGTCGAAACGAAATACAAATTGTTTCGAGCGGATCGTTTGCAGGAGAATGTTCCGAACTGGCTGTTTTATTATTCGGTGCAGACAGCTTGACGGTAATCGAGAAACGCTGCGAGAACTATTATATGTACCGCGTGCTTGTTCTCGTGAACACGTTTGCTGGAGTTTGCCCTGGTTCCGTGGAGTTTTTAAATTTTTATGTCATTAAATAGTCGATGGAAGTACTGAGAAGTGGAGGGTGAGAACGAACCATTCAAGACTCAATTAATCTACTTTTTATGTACTATTGTTCTAGACACGGTACTCGCAAAGGGGCGCAATTAAGGGTTGCAACGTCCTCGTTCTTTCGAAAGAAGGGAATAGGAAATTTAATACGTCGGCGATCTTCCGAAGAACCAGCCCCTTGCCGAGCGCCGTTAAAATCTTATCAAACTTATAATTAAGAGATTTTTCGGCTGCCCCCCCCCCCCACTGATCTCAACCGTTAATTAACATTTTGTTTGCATCAAAGTTATCGAGTCGGTTCCCGCCCCGCGCGTATCGGGAAATTATTAATAGACCGGCCGATTAATTAAACCCTCGACTACGAATCACCGTTAAGCAATGATAAATAGCGTTTTGTTTATATTAACTTCGTAGTAGCATTATTCGTAATATAATACAACTCCTTTTTATCGTTCTATAATTAATCGATCGATCCATGTGCCTGGAAATATTGGAAATATTTCGGTGATTGTTAAACTGGATACTTCATGCAAACTCACACTTTTGCGAACTTTCACGAAATTGAATAAAATTTCATTTGACTGAGTGGTCCATTGGTTTCAACGATCGGAAAATAAAGTGAGACGGTATTCAATGGGTATAGAGTATTCAATTGGTTTTCATCCTGGCTCTCAATAAACTTTTGTCGATCAAAATTTCATTGTTACATGGCATTCATAACATTGTCGGCATAAATTCGAAAAAAAGTAGATTCTCATTCGAGAAGTAATCCGGCCACTTGTGCCATGATATCGGAAACACCATTTATAATGAAACTGCAACACGAACCCGCATAGATTTCGTCTGTTCCAAGTGACTTCCAGGCGACGAATCAATGCTGGGGGTCCGCGAAAACGAAGAATCGGTTTGAATGAGAACTGCACGGTTCACGGACGCTCGATTCAAGATGGCGGAGCCATGTTCTGAATACAACTAGCGGGCAATTTCCTCCCAGTCGAATTTATTTCAAGTTAAGTCGAACAAACGCCGCGCCGCTCGGCGACAGACGCGGCGACTGAGGGAGAAGAGTGTTCGACAGTCGCGAAAGGTAAACGGAAATAAGAGAAAATAGGAGAGAAAGCGAGAGAGGCAGAGGGATCGGAAGGCAGACAGACGGGCGTCGATAAACGACTTTGACCGATAGAGACGGAACGGACGCGTATGAAGAGAATCGAAGTTCACGAAGACAGGAAATTCTGAGCAGGAAATAAGCGTGATAGCGGAGACGATTGGAACGCGCAAACAGTGCTCCCTAGGACGACCGAGCTGGAAATTTAGCGAATTTTCGCAGTGGTGAATTCTACAATCCTTAAAAGAGAAGATCAGTTGGAGACACGCTTCTCCTCTGTTAAATTAAAGGGATACCGAATTAGAACCGAAATTCTAGTTTATTTACGAAACAAGATATTATTCTGTGACCTCGCTGTGTGTTAAATGATCAGAACAAACAACCAGTGTCTAATACGGGTCCCATGGAAATCACCGGCACAGATTTCCCCGACACGGTTTTCACCGACTCCAGATTTGACCGACAACGACTTGAGACGACCACAGTAATAACCAACAGTAACATTGTTCGACAACAACGTTAGCCGACTGCGTATATTCAACAAATACTCGGAAATCGTACACAATACACCACCACAAGTTTCTTGCGGGCATTAGCACACAATATTAGATCACAATAAATTTAATGTAATTAATGTTTTTGCACAACAACAACAGAGAAACACGAGGAAATAAAATCAGAATATTCGGTGGAAAACCAGTAAGAGGAAACGGAGTGGCGAATAGAAAGCAAAATACATACATATATAGGAGAAATTCGATGAAATCATATGTGTGGAAATAAGAGCGGGTCGACAGCAGCAAACGCTTTGAAAATGTAGGACCGTATTACGAGAGGTGCTCTTTTGAACTCGGCGAAAAAATGAAAACTGCATGAATTGCTGTCACGGGAGGAGAAAGCTTTGATTTCTGTGTCCGTTCGTGTATAACAGCGTGGAAAAAGAAATGACAAACATACATCCTTACAGGGGGATGAAAAGGGACCGTTTCGCAAAAGATAACTTGTTATTTATTTGAAAATGACGATCGGTAAAAGTGCTAAGATGTTCTTTAATTTTGAACAGAGAGAGAGAGAGAGAGAGAGAGAGAGAGAGAGAATAAGGTTTCTTACAATAAAATAATGTTCCTTTTAACATATGTAGATGAGGGCTAAGCAAGTTCTGCCTGAAACATAGATTACAAAACATTATTCCACCACTTTGATCTATTAGAAAATGGTTCGCGCATCTCCCGAGGAATCTCAGTGCAGCAAGGTGTGTTTAGAAACAGCGCGGCACTCTATCTGGGATCGTAGAACGTCTCGCTTAACCGGGGCGCGAGTATCGCGACGCTTGGCAGAGCCGGGAATATTCCCGCGTGATAAAAACAGAGGCAATTTGGCAAAACGTCGGCTTGATGGTGGCAGACACGAGGGTAACGCGGCGTGCAGGAGGCTCGAGAGGAGCCTCAGGAAACGCGACAGGAAACACGGCAAGAACTCGTGAAAGGGGGTGGCTCAAGGAAGAGGTTGGATTGCGGGGGTGGAAAAGAGGGTCGTAAGGAGGAGGGCATGGGGTGGAGAGGATATCTTCTTGCAAAGTGGGATGTAAATTGCTCGCACGTACATTAGTCATCATCAGTCGCAGCCTACCCTGGCCTAACTTTGTGTTGCCCCTCTCTCTTTCTCTTCCTACGCGTTGCCTCTCCCCTGTCATCATCGTTTCCCACGTACTCTTTCGTTTGATTGGCCCCATTTTGTCGATCCTCATCGTTTCGCGGTTTCGGGAATTGTCCTTTGGAATTTCCTCTGTCGATCCTTCTTATTAGAGCAGGCTTGTCACGAACACTGCTTTATTTGGTGCATCATCACTAGATTGCGGATGTTTGTGCAATTTTTAATTTTTCTTGACAAATTTTAAGAAAGCGGAATCATGTAAAATGTTATTTTCAGTGGTGATCTGAAATATTATAAGGAATTTTATTTTCTAGCATTTTTTGAAAATCCTTTCAAGCCAATAAATGCATAAAGATCCGCAGTATAATTATCACTATACCTACCAGCACCGGTTCCAGATCTTTTATTTCACAATTATTGAAATTATAAAGATGCTTTCTGTTTTTTAAAAGTTCGTTTTTTAAAAAAGTGATCGCTCTCGCTCGAATTGACATACAATAATAGACGATCCACAATGTCAATGTGGCTATGAGACTCAGGATATTGACCATGGTGCTATGGCAGTGTCCCACATTTGAAGAACGGAGGTTAGAAAGAATTTATCAGGCAATTACAGAAACTGCATCTTCTCATTCTGCTCCCATGTAATGTACGATTCTCCAGACCTACGGTGGAAATATGTAAACTGACGACCTACTCGTTTCTGAATGATTGCGAGTTAAAGATTCAAGAAAACAGTAAAGAGTTACGGATAGAGAACAGATTCCGTTCGACTTTCTCACGGGAATTTCCTCAAGATCGCCTCTGTTAGGAAGCGTCCTGGATAACCTTTCGTATCATAAGTGGAACCTTTTAACGAAGACCGAGCTCTCGTCGGTTCATCACGAAGTTTCACCTTCCTAGCAGCTCCTTGATTACGCATCAGATTCGTCTGCGTTTGACTCCATTCCTAGAGGCTCCTTGACTTCGCGTCAGGTTCGTCCGCGTACCTTAACTAACAAAGTGAGACCATATTCACAGGGTAACAACTCTTCGCCGGCCACTCGTGCTGCTCGCGGCCCTGACTCGTAACAACATCTTTAAAACTGCTTGTGTGGTGGCCTACGATTGTTTAGAATTTGTATTGTATTATATAAAGTATCATAATGTATTGAAATGTCTGTACAGTACTGCAAAATAATCTCTACCTTGAGATTCAAATTGCATTAAATTTCAAAAAATGGGATCTAGTCCCTCCTCTCGGAATGCTAATTTTGTTTATCACGACTGCTTCGTCTTTTTTTCCAGTGGCGATTCATGGTCCCGTTGGTGATACACAAAGTGACGAGATTGGCCGGGGCGCGAAAATGTCATCGGAGAATGTGTTTCTTTCGGGAGCCGGGGACTGTATTGTTAATTAGAAGCCGTCGAAGTTGGCGATTCCATTCAGTCCCCGTGTTGAAATTAACATTTCACCTCGGTGCGGCGCGGCGCGGCGCGGCGCGGCGCGGCGTCGAGTGGTGCCCTCGGGATACGACACTTTATTCGATTCGCGGATATAACGGGGGTGTGCGTAACGCGGTTATTTGGAAAACAGCGTGATACCGGCCTGCGGATGTTTATGCGAGCGAGGATTTATGGGGATGGTCGAATTTAAATGTAAATCAATTGATTTGATTGCTCGTTGACTTACTTGACCGGCTGTCTTTTTACAATCGAGCAAACGGAACAGTTTTATAATTCACGTTATTCGGTGATTCTTTTCGAAAGAAGTACTAATAGCAGGAGATTAAATAACATTTCAATTTGAATAAAAATTCAATTTCGATAAATTATTATCGAAACGATTTCTAGCTCGCACGTTTAATCTCCCGAGTCCGACGGAATACGTTTTACGATCGCAGTTATTTGAAAATTCTCCGGCCAGATGAATCGCCGCGAATTACACTCGGATATTACGTCGATAAATAAGAAAAGCTACACACTGAGATTCTCCGATAGCTAGTAAAAGTTTTGATGCGTCGTATCGGAATGGACCTAACCCTTGGCGGGGAGGAAACGAATTAGCATGAAAATGTGCGAGATCGGAGGATGTTGAATTTGAGCTGGTCGCTTGAAGGCCGGCGAACAGGTCGATATATGTTAATCCTCGGATATTTATGTGAGACACAGGAAAGCCTTATTGATGACCTTACCGCGGCGCTACACGCATAAAGCCCGCCTCGCGGCGATGAAAAACGACGAAACCCTACCACGAAAAAATGAAGCGAAAGCAATGGCGAAATATATAGGTGTATTCTTTTTCTCTCTTTCTCTCATTCTCTCTTTCTATATACGATACAGACGAAAATTCACACAGATTTCTGCCAGTGTCACGGGGTTCAGCCATCGATCCTGCCAGTGCCCGTCGCCGAGGAAAAGATTAATACGCTTCCGATGATCTCTGGCAGACGGTGCTTGCGCCTGACGATCGGTTCTGACAAATCAACGGTAATTCCTACCGAATCATTCCCTTTCCGCGCCTATGCGAAAAAGAGAAATGCAATTATACGGCAATAGTTACGCGAAGTTATCCACATATTGGATAATTTAAAATTTTACATTTTGATTTCCCTTATTTTTCGAATTATTATTCTCGGTACGCTCTCGAGTCCATATGTATTCACGCAACTTCGCGATCAACGGGGAGGCGGCCGCCTAAGTAAGAAGGGTTGAACAAAATGGGGTTGAAGGTAACAAATTACGTCGACAGTTAATAAAACCATGATAGAAACTGAAGGGAGCGACGCGAACGAGACTCCGGTGACGGAAAAGGGAATTCGGTACGAGAATATGCGAGGCTGCATCGAAGAAATAGAATTATCATTTCCTGTCTGCCGATTATTCCGCTTTGATTGCGTTATCGTCGGTCAGAATGTACATTTGCAATACAATAAGTTTCTGTTATGACGATTCAAAGGGCCAGACGCCGAATTGTTAAAATATGCATGGAATAATTATCCTAAATGCAAGGAGGCCATCTCGCGGAATAATTACTTGGATCCTCGGGACGCGTAAATTATAATTAGCCGGGTCTTTCGGCGAACGAGTTTTACATACACGGTCGCGTCGTGCAAACATCTCGTCAGGAATTTAAGTAAAGTGATTCTCATGCTTCACCGGAAAAAACATTCGAGTCGTCGTATAAACATGCCGTAAACATTCTGCGAGCCCTCTGTCTGACTCTGTGTGTTTCCCTGTACTCGCCGTAGTCTGCTATCAAATAAACTAACCCCCCCCCCACCCCCCGTTAGGTACACTTCCATCCCCCTCAACGTGCACGCATACAACGACAAGAAACGACTACAGTTAAATCTGAAATTCATCAAGCACGAGCTTTATTTTGAAATCTGTATACGGGGAAAAAGATTTTATGGAAAATTGAGATTCACTTGTCATCGAAGAAACAGGAAAACATACGAAATATTCGAACCCGATGGGCAACATACGGTCGTCATTCAATTTCCCTTCATCCCTGCATTCTCGAATCACCCCTCAAAATTTCATCAGAACCCTCCAACTACCAAACGTAGGCTCCCCTTGTCAGTCAATCTGAATCACGCTCTTTTCCCAGAATCCCCATTTCCTAAACATCTTGACGACTTTAAGAACATAAAAAGACTGGCCAATATTCGATATTAGTCGAAATCGTCTCGAGGCTCGAGGTCGTTTCAAGGCCAGTCTGCGATTTGTTTTATACATCGAAATAGTCTCACATATATGTATGCATGTACAATGTACATATATTTTTTGTACAGATCGCGCGGCCAACAAACTAATTCTTCTAGCACTTCAAAGAACAGTCCTTGGAGCTCGTTTTAACAAAGTTTATCCAATCCGATGGTCGCACGGAGACTTTTTCGATGAAAACAGCCTCTCGCGCAGCTGGATCCCACATTAGTCTTCGAAAAGGCAAATGCTGCGACTCTTTTTCCGCGGAACTCGCGTAATTTCGCGATCGCAATTGCGCATCAAAAGACCGGCGTGCTACCCAGCGTGCCCTACCCAAAGAGCGTCTCGCTCCTCACTTGGCGTATTCGGCATAATTTATGCTATCCCGTCGAAATGAATTCGCGTAACAAGTTTACGCGGTGTCTACGACAAACAGCGAGCACACGACACGGACACCGTTCCCACGTTGAAATTCAAATTTCGATGGCGCGGCGGTGCGTGCGCGCCGCATAATTTCCATCAGCCAAGCCTCGGGATCTGTTTTGAAAGGATTACGGGGGGTGTGCGAGGGGAACGAGGAGGACGAATACGCATTCACTGTGAACCCATGAACCGTGGGTCGTCCAAGGCCGCTCTTTGTTGTTCCGCGGACGGATCGTAAGGGTAGATCGCCGATGAATCGATGTTAACCGCGCGCATGATACGAATCTGCATAAATAATCATCGCTTTTTCAACGACCGCGGCTGTCTTCCCACCAACCCCCGCGCGAAATCTCGTTAGCCCACTTTGAGATACAAATTTTTTTCCTAACTCGATTAGCGAGGAAGACAAGCGAGCGCCCGCTCAGTTCGCCAACAGTAATTTCCTTTGCAAATTTCGGGCTGATGCACGCCGCACACGTTCCGCGTGTATTAGCAATTCCGTTGAATTCTTTTCCCCACCCCTGCCCTCTTCTTGACAGCTATGTTTCAAGCGTGGAAATTCACCTATTTTCTGCAAACGCGAACCGTGGTGAAATGCTCGACTTCTCTTCTATGTTTTACGTTGGATTTCGCAAGATTTTGTGCGCCCCAATGCCATACACGAATAACTGGTTCGATCTATTTATTTCTGGTAGTACAGTCTATTCCGAGTGCCCTAACCACGCACGTACCCCATCAATTTTCAATTGGATTCAAATCTGGTGAATTCCCAGGCCAGTCCCAGCGATTTAGTTTCTCTCCTCTGAACTAACATCCGTGGATACAGTCAAGTACTCAATCATAATATTTTACTTACCAAAGTCTCAAATAATACTGTGTCCGCATGAATTCGAACAGTAATTTGCTTCTTTCGTTCTCCTCCTTCCTGTCACAATTCCCCCTTGCGTATTCGTTCATCTTTTGAATACGTGTATTATAAATTAGACACTTTCAATTCCCAGATTCGTCGAGAACGTCCACATATTGACCACATATCGACGAGAACTTTTTCCGTTTAACTTCAACTCGCTCAATTATTAATTGATCTCTGTCGAGAAAAGGAAAACGGGACAATTCCACCAGTTAGCTGTTAACGAGGGAAAAGGAATTGCACTCTATAAACCGGCGCTCCTCCAACCCCCATTATAGTCTGCACCCCCCACGAAGTTGTGACGCTAATCGATACTTATAACCGAGGAGCCAATGATTGATAACAAAAAATCGGACAAGAAGAAATGCAATCTTCTCGATAATACCAGACGTTTCTGGAGGGCTCTGTCCCCGCCCCTCCTCCCACCGTACTCGTTCGCCCGATTGTTTTTCATCGTATTAATGATCGATATCGCAACGAGACACAGGCTCGTCGTCGTCGTCGTCGTCGTCGAGGCGACATTGTACCTTTAGACTGTTTGCGACGTCGCGGCGCCATGAAATCCGGAGGGTAGCGTCCCTTCTCTGCGTTTCGTTCTTTCGACTCCTTGCGTTCTCTCTCTCTCTCTCCCTCATTCTTTCTCCTCCGTTTCTACGCTCGACCCCTACGCTCGCGCCATCCTTCATCCCCGACGCCTTTGAATTTACTTCTATCGCCTACGGTGCTCTCCTCGTGTATTGATATATCGCTGTCCTGATTCGTGTTACAACGCAGGTCATTGGATGAGGGAACGAAACCCGTTTCGATAAATTTAATCCCTGTCGGTCGCGTCTACCGACCCACTCCCCGAGAATTTTTTCCTTGCTTCGTCGTGAAATTTCTACTGGAAACGGAGAAGAGGTCAAAATACAATACCGGCCGAAAGCTTTGCATTACTGCACGGTAGACCGGATCGAAAAAGCACTTTTATCGAAAACGCAAGTTGTGGATAGTCGCCCTAATGGCAGGATCGAAATCTCACCAAACGCACAGCATCACCTTTCTTGAGAGAAACAGAAATATCCTAGAAAAATGCAAAGAAGATTTTCCTCGCGGCCGTGTTTATGTTTACGGGCACCTCTTTAATCTCCGAAACGTTGCACTTCTATCAGAACGAAAGACAAGGAACGACGGACGTGATATCGTGAAGGTTTTCAATCGTTTGAGACGATACTTTGCGGCGAGAGGGGTTTTGCGTGGCTGCGTTTGATAATTTTAAAATGTACTCTCGCCGTTTTCACCCCCGTCGCGCGTGTCGGCAGGTATCTCTCGTGACGAGGGTTGCGCTCGGCTCGGCTCGGCTCGGCTCGGCTCGGCTCGGCTCGGCTCGGCTCGGCTCGGCTCGGCTCCACTCGGCTAGACTCGGGGCGGCATAGGACAGTAAAAACGTCGTAAAACCGCTTCCAAGGATTACGTCGGGGAAAACCGTGGAAATTCACGCGTATTTAAGTACAGGACGATCGTTATCGTTGCATAAACTTTACTTTCATTTGTCGCCGGCAGAGTTTTAACATTGTACAGCCAGGGAGCAGATAAAATTTACTATCGGCGCGGTTGCACGCGCCTTTCCAAAACTTTCCGCGGCGAACGTTGTTTGGACAGCGAAATTGTTTTCCCCTGCGGGATGAGCGAAATGTAATCTGGCAAAAATGCCGCTGGAATGAAGTGCTACCACCTAAGATTTAATTAGATCCACTGGAGCACGGAATATCGTCACGAATTTTAATTAAACTTAACGCGAACGTCTGAACGCGACCGCGACCTGTTTGGAAATACATATTGTGCAATGTACAGTTAATAATCATTTTTACTTGCTTTGGATGCGAGTTGATGCGACACTAGACTGCGGATCTGTGTGCAATATAAAACTGCATGGGGTTGCATCGTTTATAACGAGTAAAAGCCAAACAGAGATATTGCGCGTTCTTCCTTTAGCAATTTCGAAATTGAAACAGTGAGTCGACTCATAAAGAGTTAATGCAGAGGAGGAAGAGATAGTGTAAAGAACAAATGCAGAATCCTATTAACATTTCGATAATGAAAAGCAACCCCAAAGTTTGCTCGAATGATAAAGGGATATTTAATCGCTTAAAGCGACTCCGAATATCAAACGTAATTTTAAGAAAATGAAATATACAAGATATAAGAGTCGGAGAGATTTTTTTAAGAGAAATTTGCCGCGTACTTGGAGGGAAACTATCCGTGTCCGCGACTCGCGATTCGAAAAGGTCTCTCGCGTGCTCGAGACACGCGCGTTTATATCAAGCATAGCGTTCGCCGTTTCCCTCCCGTCCATAAATCCTCGGGGAAGGAAATTTTATCGGTCACGGTACACGGTCTTCAAACAAAAGAAAACAACACGGGTCGCCGCGCCGCGCGAGACCGCAACATGAAAGGGAGGAAAAGCGGAAGCCGGTGGCCTTCCACCGTGAGAGGGTCGCAAACGTATCAGAAGGGTTAAACCGGATAGGCCCGCGGATATATGCATCGCGGAGGGCGCGAAACCCTTTAATGGATTTCGACTGGTGTGTGGGTGCCCCGGTTCGGTATTTAGCGAGAGCGACGCGTTCCCGATAATCGAGTGAAATTCATGCGAACGCAGTTGCGCGTTGCGCCAGGCCTGCTGCAACAATTGTCGTCATCACTCGGTAATTGCTGTCCTGCTTCGCCGCCTAAGGCGAATACGGCACGAGATGTATAGAATATTTTATATTATTGTGTAAAACGTTCAGACTTCAATTCCCTTTAAGATCCACTCCTTGCGAACTGCAATCCAATATTTGTTAGAAAAGATTGCTTTTTCTTTCCGAACGTAAGAAATACCTTTTCAAGAATATCATAATATTCAATCATAACTGTAATTTTGATGTCGCGATTGATTCTATTATAAATGTTATCAATATTCAAACGCATTTATTAGGTTGTTGCAATTGGAATGACCGTTTTTCACATTTGAAACTTCCCACCTTTGTAGTTTAGTTTTTCCACGACAGATAGGGTTGAAGTTGTGTTGAACAGCCGGCATTAGTCAATAGACGTGGTGTAATATTCTTTCACGATAATGCTCGGCCAAATATTGCGAAAGAAACAGTAAAAAAATTAGCAGAGTTGTGAAGTGTCAAGTTCTTCCTCGCCCTCTTTATTCGCCTGACCTAGAATCACGATGGAAGAAGCGCATTGATGTCGATGGAAATTATTTCAATTAATGGATTATGAATAAAGCTTGTAAAAAAAAAACTTTATGTTACAGATTCAAAACGGCCGTTTCATTTGCAACAACCTAATAATTATACCGTTTCTCCTGTCGTGTCAATGAATTGAACTACACCGGTTGAATTGCAACGCGTTACGCACGGTTCCGTAAACTGTAAATAATTCCACTCCGTCGATCTATTGTTAGCTGATTATCGACGACACGCGACACGAACACCATCTAAATTGCATTATTGCCACAGGCATATTGCGTTTACGTGCTGTTACAAACCGAACGCAATCTTACGCCTCAAGTAACCGCGTGATTACATCTCAATTAATCACAAGTCCGCCTGGGCACGGTTCGAATCATCACCGGGGAACAGTGAACGATGACTGCGTTATCCGCGCGTGTTGATCAAAGGACTATCGTTGATTCAAGATCGATTAAGTTTCACCCGGCGCGGCGCGTCGCGGCGCGGCGCGGCGCACGTTCCAATGATTCCTCAAATCCTCGAACCGGTGATTGCGGTACGAATATTCGACAAATCGTAGGAACCAATTAATTGGATAGTCAAAGGGATTATTACTAATTCAATCAAACTCCGTATCGCGAGAAGATCGAGTTGTGGGTAGATTCTAATTACAAGGGACGTTATAAGGGAAAGTTTCCTACACGATACTTTTTCTTTTATCATTTATTCTTTGTCAATGTACCGGCTAATGAAAAATAAAACTACGCTTCGTAGAATTCAAATTACTATTTATTACGCGAAGGATTTTATTATATTGGGTTGTATCGTAAGTTCATAGGGTTTTTTTATTAATACTTTTTATTGAATATTACAATAATTATAATAGATTAATCAATTATGTATTTTCCGTCATTGTTTATGACCACCACCCATCCATCGACCAGTTTCTTGATGCCGTTTTGCCAAAAATTTCCGGGCCCGGACTCAAATTCCATTTCATGTTATGTTATGCTACGCAAGACTACGTTATTCAAGAGAACGATTGGAACACGCTTGTAGAGCGAAAAAATCACTTTAGAATGGTGTACACAATTTTTACGTTTTAAAAAAGTATGTAAATTGATTCAGGACAAAAGCGAAAATAAAACCTCTACGACCTTATATGTTACAACCCAATATTAAAGCCGAAATAAGATTTTAAATGACTTCTATTTTGAACATTGACATATCCAATGCAAATCAAATTTCATATCGCAATATTGTTCATAGATTATTCGTACAATGAATACGGTTACAATGAAGTGTAATTAGCATTCTAGCGTTACCGACAATGATTTAACTCCGGATATTATTACTGCCGATACAACGCAAATAATATGAGGTGATCGTGACCGAAAATACCCATCGGGTACCCCAAAAGTCCCAGGGGATAGTCGGGAGGATTTTACAGTTCATAAAGAGCGAAGGTTCTGTGTCACCATTGCGGACACCCTCGCACTATTCATTTTTCCATAACAATAGACGCGCGCACGAAGGAGGCAAGAGACCGAAAACTCTCGTGGGACACTAAATCGTAGCCCACTAACCCATTCTAATCATTCGTACCGCAGGCCTAAGTAATGACTAATGACTGAGCCACATTAGGGGTTGGAACAATGCGCGTTGCGGTTTACGGCAGCACAGTTGATCGGTACATAACTTTGCACTCTGACTGACCCGCGTCGTTTCCGCGTGTTGCATCAAATCCCGGAACAGTGTGCTCATCGTTTTGGAACGATGAACAGCCGCGTATGTACAACTAAACGGCGATTTATGCTCGACAGAAGTTCGACCGCGATCGTCTTCGTAGTACATACGTACTTACCCGTTTCTGTTTTTTGATCAATGAGCCGCTCGTTTGCCAAATCGATTAACTCCATAAAACAGAAAGTGGAGAAATATGATGAAACGTGATGAATATGCATTGTTTTTCAAAATTCCATTTAAACTAAAAATTGGAAGAAACATTGTATAATGCATAAATACAGGTGTAGCTTTCATGTAAAGACATGTAGAACGAATAAGATAGAATAGCCTTGGTGTGATCGTCATTAATATCACAACTTTTGGGTGACTAAGGGAGTTAATCGATCTGACAAGTGAAAAAAAGTAATAACATCAAAATCAGTCTTCAAATTATATTTTTTATTGCAGAAAAAGTTCATTATTTTACATTTTCTGAAAGATTTTTCGCAAAAATGAAAAACACCTGTGTTCCCTTACACAATATATTATTATTATTATTTGTTATCGATTCATCAGCAATATAAATGATGTCTTCTTCGTCAGCTGTATTTGAGGTCCGTCATATCGATTTGTTCTTAAGTTTTTGTAGTAAATATGCTTAATAGGAGGAATGAATTTTAACAGATTCATCGTATCTTTCCTCTTTTCTCTGGTCACAGTTCCACCTATAGGATATAGCAAATCGATGAATAATTTTTCGTATGAAATTTCGTGTGACCCAATTTCGATTTCATTTTGAATTCGTTGAAAATTGTCTAGTCTTGTTATTAATTATTTGTCTTTAAAACGCTCTGACAAAGCATTCAGAGTACATATTACGAAGTGTTACGTTCCGAATTGCCCAGTACAACAATGCTGTACGATTAAATTAACAGGAAAATCTGAGTCGCGAGGAAGAAGCGATATCACTACTTTTCGACCAGATAAAGCCAATATCTGCTATCAGTATTGATTAATTCGTTCGACACGAATATTATGTCACTCGGTAGTTTGCAGAAACATCTGCAATTCAAACGAGCCGCGATATGAAGCAAACAATTCGGCGGCGGTGTTTAGTCAGCGTTAATTGCCTCTTAAAATTCCTCGTCAAAAGTTGATTGGTCAGTGGTAAACTCGATGAAAATGCATTGTTTGATGTACCACCATGCGCGATGCTAATTTCGAAACGTTGATAACGGACACATGGAAATTTCTACAGGAAATTTCGAAATTGCGCACTTTTTCGTCGTTTGACTGTTTCAAAAAACTGAACCACCACATTTTAGAAACTCCTCGTTCTATCTATACTGCTACTGAAATCGAGAATTATTGCCTGCGAATAACATTTCAATCGAAACACTCGGCAAAGATCGTCGCACGGTTTCCGGCGCGATAAAACTTGGAAAAATACGTTGATTAAACGTAACGTAAACAATATAGAAAAATATTCCCGAAATTTTTATTCCGGATCGCCCAATCGAAATATTGGTAAAATATCACGGCGGACGGTTTTCGTTATCGCGAAAACATCGGGGGAGAACTTTGTACAAGCTGGCGTTTTTAATAGCTCCGCACACGTGTTCGAAAAACCGGCAGAAGTCAAAATAGAATTTCAACGATCGGAATTCTGGTTGAGGCGGGACGCTGTGTGTTCTCTATTTTCTTTTCGCCCGACAATTCGCGCGCGGACCGGGATAAAAATGCTGGCGGAAGTGTTTCTAGTATTTCAATTCGTGCCGATACTCTTCGACACAGAAAAAAAACAAGCCCGACGACGATAAATTGTTGTACGGGCCAGACAATGGGCGTAAACTGTTCGTCGGTTCCATGATACGAAAGTCCGTGTCGAGAACGCGCGCGAGAGACGAACTTCCCTATAAATTTCACGGGTCTCGCTTGTTTCCCGTTCTTGCCGGGTGGTCCTGTCGAATATGTACCTGGAAATTATAAGAAGTTCTTCAATTGTTATAAACAACATGAAACTGATGCTAAAAAGACTGAAGACATACCGAGGAAGGAAAAAGCTAGAATCTAAATGCACAACAGTCAAAAATGATGGTGTTTGGTAAAGGTAGGAGGAGCAAGAAGAAGGGGGAGTGGAAATAGGGGGAAGAAGCAATTGAGGAAGCGCAAGAATTAAAGTACTTGGGGGTAGAGTAAGATGTGGAAATATGGAAGAAGGGAATAAATATTGGAGAAAGGAAGAAGAGAGAATGCGAGAAACACGTGGGGAAGCTAAAGCATCTGGCAGAAGATGTAAACAAAATAAAAGAGTGGGAGAAATAGTAGACTGGCTCAGGAGTATCGAGAAAAAAAGAAAAGAAATAATCAAAAAGAGAGAGGGAGAGGCAATGCTAGATGTAAGACATTAGGATAGACTAACATTGATTATATGTAGATAATAAGGCATAGGATGGATGGATGGAGGGAGGGATGGGTGGGTGACGTAAAAGAACTGTAAACCAAGTCCAATTTCTTGGACTTGGGAAGTAAAGAAAGAGAAATAAAATAAAATGTAAAACAAATACACACACAACGACAAATTCAACGTATCCACGCGTGTTATTCGGCTTGATAATTACGTCGCCAGCTGCGCAGTGTTTTATCATTGTCCACGTATGATAATGGCCACCTGCTACGAAAATATTTTCCATGTACGAGCATATATGTATGCGACCAGGGCGTGTCCTTCTCCGGGTTAGCAACACCGATGCTTTTATTCTTGGTCGCAACCCTAACCGGAGGGGGGCTCGAATGATGCTTCCCGAATAATTGCCGGGGCAGTAATGACAATTATGTAGGTTTTCTGCGCGGTTATTCATTTCCGGCCATGCGTGCGACGCGAGATTACCTGAAGGGAATCCCAAACAGCCAACTAAGAGATATACGCTTCCGCTTCGTTTAGCTTGTGATTAATTCCAATGGAGTAGCAGAAATTTTCCCTCTATTTGAATTTCGGAAACCAACCCCGTTCTACGGTGTGTACATTTCGTTGGGGCGATGATAACGTATGCGATAATATGGAAATCGTTGTCCGAACATTGCCACGTTGTTCGAACCACTAATGCGATACAGATAACTGTTTATTAGAGAGGAAAAATTTCAAGAAACGTAGGGATATAAACACCCTTTTATTAAACTTTGCCCCTTTGATGATATCTCTCGTTGCTTTACGCGTCTGCAAAGTTCTGTCAAAATTCGAGGGGGCCTTTAAATGACGTCTCTTGTCGGTGTTTCCGCCATCAATCTAGTTCTCAGAGACAAGCGAGTTGGAGAAAGTACACAATCCGAGTCGTTGCTGAAGTTCCTGTCGGCGGTGTACACGAGTCGGTGAATACGTATGCACATTAGGGTGGTCCTTATTTTTCAACTTCCGAATTTTCTTGGTCGCACGAAAATTTCAAAATTAATAGCTCGATTGGACAATGGACAATGGAAATCATGGTTTTTTCTCCATTATATAGTGCATCGTACATATACATTTCTACATACCGGTTTTATACTATATTTCTATATAGTCTATACATTGTATATCGTTTCTACAATACATGTATATCTCTGTACATATATTCTATGTATACTGGGTGTCCCAAAATTCCTGCACATCCCGGAAATGGGAGGTTCCTGAAACGATTTTCGGGATGTGCAGGAATTTCGGGACACCCTGTATATCGTTTCAATATACCATATAAAATTTTGCTTCAGTTTCAATTCCAAGGTAATTCGTTCAAAGTAATAGCACAGATTCCGCAAAACGGTGGTTAACGATTCTCTATACGCGCCTTGAAATTTCAAGCGAAACCCGAAGATCGCCACGGACCGGTTCTGAACCGGGGGTTGTTCCGGCTATCTCGAGACCGCACCCCCGCGCACGTGGAACAACCATCGACGCCCCCACGTTTTATATACGCCTGAAGGTTTTTATCGGAGAGGGTGCACTCCGGGCCCCCTTTAATTAATGGCGAGGCGCGCACGATCATGCGGAGGAGGAACCGGGATGAACAGTTCCCGGCTCCGACGAATTATTTGGAGAAGCACCGCACCGGTTTCCTGGGGTGGCCCTGGCCAAGAATAAAAGGGGTGTCGTTCGCCTGACCCGTCGAGGGACGTGTTTTCCGTGTGTGTCCCCGTTTAGGAAATTTACCATAATTTCCGGGAAACGCGCGAGTGACAGGTGTTCCCGGGGTTGTGCTGTTTCACTTGGAATATGTATTTTTTTGTCTGTTTGGTCCATGCAACGCATGGTCGCCCGGAGATAAAAAGCTCGATGCTTTTGATATAACCCTTGATGAATTACACTGTCCAACAGCCAAAAAATATTTCGATTCCCACTATGCGATTCTTGTAGAGTTTTTCGCGCTGATTCCGAATCTGGCCTTAATTTTTCTCCTATACGTACAGTTTTTGAGAAAATGGAGTTTTAAAAAAAGACATATTTTTCAACTTTGAACAAATATTGTGATGTTATTATAAAAGATATTGAATTGTTCTTTACAGCAAAAGATTCCTTAGACTTTCCCGAATACAGTGATATATAATATTAATGCATTATGATTGTTTAAACATGTTTAAACAATCATTAAAGACGGAGAGACACCACTTTCGCACCAATTTTTGACGATATTTTTGAATTTATCTAAAGAAATAAGGGTTCAGCGGAAAATCGAACTATACCACGCGATAGAGCAGACTTTTATCTTGAGAAACCCCCCCTTGAAGTTTTTGCGAAATCGACGTTTTTACCGAACCAGAAAGCAAAATATCTTCGCCCGACGTGCGTTGACGCCAGTGGCGCTCGGGACGGGATACAGCGCGCGACGGGATCGGAGCGGCGAACGACCGTTCTAGTGGTGAGCGCCACTGGCCGCAACTCATGTCGGGCGAAGATATTTTGCTTTCTGGTTCGGTAAAAACGTCGATTTCGCAAAAACTTCAAGGGGGGGTTTCTCAAGATAGAAGTCTGCTCTATCGCGTGGTATAGTTCGATTTTCCGCTGGACCCTTATTTTTTGAGATAAATTGAAAAATATCCTCAAAAATTGGTGCAAAAGTGGTGTCTCTCCGTCTTTAAACGTTGTTTAAACATGTTTAAACAATGATAATGCATTAATATTATATATCACTGGATTCGGGAAAGTCTACAGAATCTTTTGCTGTAAAGAACAATTGAATATCTTTTATAATAACATCATAATATTTGTTTAAAGTTGAAAAATATGTCTTTTTTTAAAACTCCATTTTCTCAAAAACTGTACGTATAGGAGAAAAATTAAGGCCAGATTCGGAATCAGCGCGAAAAACTCTACAAGAATCGCATAGTGGGAATCGAAATACAAAAAAAAAGTTGAAATTTGTTGGACAGTGTTATTAGATCCGACGAACGGACGCTGCCGCCGTTTTTCTCATTTGTTCCCTCTTCTGGGGTTGTAATACGAATTAATAGCGTATATGTATTCGTATTCGGACCCCTCTCTCTTTTTCTGGATCATTTGTATTCGACTATTAGCGCGGATATCTGCATTTTTTTCAATTAATTACTGGACTGCCGAGCTCCGTGCAAAATGAAAATCAGGAATTCGATAGAAATTTCTTTCTTTATTAACGAATCTGATTCATTTTTTTGATAAATGCACCAAATCCACAGGTGCAATGGAAGTAAAAGAACTATTTTTCTTATTGTTTCAGGTACGTGTTGCGCGAGAATAAAAGTTCCCTTCCGCCGAGGTAAGTAATAATACACCTAAACGTTGAACAGGACGTTTGACCGTTGCAGAGAAACGGTTAATCGTGATGGATCAGCGTCGATTATATCAGGCAATGCATCTTTCGGCAGCGCAGATAGCTATTAAACGGCGGTTATGGCAATATGGTCGATCGATTTTTTTCCGGGTAACAAATAAAGCGGCCGTGGTCCCTGCGAGTAGAAAGGAAAATTATTCAAAGGGCTTCTCTTCCCCTTCGTTCGCCCTTCAACCACCCCCGCAAACCCCCCTAATACTTGGTCGGTCGTGTCCGCGCGCGCGTGTACGCGTGTACGCGTGTACGCGTGTACGTACGTATGGGGGGCTTGCGGCGAGCACTGGCATAAGCACAGTGCATATGGGTATCGGAAACGTGCGTAGATCACGCGGGATTATTCGGACACCCCTATGTGCCCTAAGCTCCGCTGGATGCATGCTAATTGCCATGAAGACGTACACTCAGCCGCATTATGATGCGCATACGTCACCGTTCCCGGTGCTCCTCCGCTCCGGTGCATTGTTATGCGTCGGAACAAGTCGCGGAGGACTTAACACGTTACCTGCGTTAAGTTACCGCCGAGGTACGTCTCACGTTACCAACGCGCACGAGGATCCGGTGAACAGGTTGCTGGATGAGATACACGTTCCGAGGTTTCCTTGGACAAGCCGATAGAGATCTGCCAGGATTTCATCGGATCTCTTGCAAAGTGCAGCAGTGCCTCGATGCAGGGTAGAACGTGAATCAACTACGGCTGTTACTTTTCCGAAGCTTCGACTCTTCGATGATTCGAAGGAAGTGTCCGAAGTTTCGAAGTGTTTGAATCGAAAAGCTTCGAAACTCCGTTTCTTTTAAACCTTCGAGTGCTGTGCCGGAGTCATTTTTGACTGGGAGCATCCAAATTGTCATTTAAGCACTCAATTTCTGGCAATTAAACTAACCGAATATGTAGCTGTCTTTGTTAGGAAATTTTTAAAAATTTTTCATTAGAGCTGTGGACGGTCCTAAGCATAGCCAATTTGGTACAGCGCAGTTGAGATTTTCTCAATCCTCCTGGAACTCTGCCGCGCCAGCATTTTCCAGCTAGCATTCCGCCTTTTATACCTCGCTCGATCATGATCGGGAAAGAAGAGGGAAACAGAGGTAACGGAAAATCCACCCCTTCTCTCGCAGTACTTCGAGGGTGAAACAGTCCCGAAAACAGCAGAGTCAATGAAAAGTGCGACACAGTGTTCAGGGATGAACGTGCAGTGGATAGAAAATCGTAGCTTCAAGGAATCCTCGTCGGTGTGGCGCGGCGTTTTCCTCTCGGAGATTACATGCTCCTTGGTGTTTCAATTTAATAATCGTGGAAACCACTTCCGTGCAAGTGGAAAATTTCGTCTCGTACCTGAACGTTGTTACAGAAATCTTGGCTGTTTCGCGGTCACCTTTCATCCTGAACATAACCTCCTCCCTCCTCCACCGGTGTCTTGTTCAACTATTAAAAGCAGACTACACCGGGAACTTCGCTTTCCGTTATTCACTAACACGGGGTAATCCCCGTAAATTAATTTTCCTTGCGGCCAATTTTCGACGTATAATAATACGATGATGCATATCTTCATCTATTGTTGGAGCATTCTTGTACACAGTCTCTTTTAGCACACCCCAGAAGAAGAAATCCAGTGGATTTAAATCAGGCGAACGTGCTGGTCATGAAACAGTTCCACCTCGTCCAATCCATCGGTTTGGAAACCTGGAATCCAACATTTCTCTTGCTACTCGTGCATAATGAGTAGGACAGCCGCAGCCGTCACGTTGATACCACGTGTCATAGTGGTTTTGCGCAGGAACATCTTCCAACAACACTGGCAGATCTTCTGGCAAAAATTGAGCATGTTTTTGTCGTGTCATCGTTCCGGTAGGGTAAGGTTGATGGTTTTTTATTTGGTGAAAACCCCAAAGCGACGCGACGGGAGATAATTGTCATTTGAAATGCAATCACAATTGAATATACGTAAAGGCACCGTACTTATTTGTACACCTAATAAGTATCCAAGTATAACGACGTCTGCAGCTGGTGGAAAAGATTTTCCTCTCGAGTTGAGCACCTCAAACGCAAAAAAAAAGGTACTTGGAAGCAAGGGATCAAGTTTGTTTCGACGTGAATTCTTCGATGTCCCGCCGCGCCGCGCCGCGCCGCGCCGGTGAATCGGGCTCTCATCCTCTCTAATTGTTTCGCCGGAGAAGTCTCGGGTCCGGGAGGGTATCCCTCAAAACGCGGAATGCTACGCAAATTCCGAATCCGACCAAATTACCCCGCGCAGGCATCAACATTCAGAGACTTGGCCGGGGCCCGGGGCTTCTGTATCGATGATACATAAGCGAATGGAAGAGGAGAGGCAAAGCGCCTTTCATCCTGGACCCCGGGTATGGCAAGCGCAGAGCTTTCCAATAAACGGAGAGATCTTGGCTTTGTGACTGCCAGAAGACAGATAAGGTATGCCGAAGGAAGGGTCCTTAGCAAGGACTTCCACCGAGAGGCCGCGCGCATATTAAATTGTTTGCCTCGCAATGTCGCCCTCCGAGTGGCTCCTTCCAGCCACTATCGCGATATTGGCAACCTGTTAATATACTTTGCGGAATGGGCATATCGATCCACAGGATACCACCGGGTTTCCCCGTGGAAATGCGTATTCACCGTGAGTCGGTGTTGTACCCCGTGAACCTTCGGTCTGGACCCTCGGGCCTGAAGCCTTGCTATCATTTAATTAGTCTCCCGACGTTCTTACCCCCTTCTTAGAGAGAGATTCTAAGGTTCTTTCACGCTAAGCTCCATCCGCAAAGCCATAGTCTGGACCCTTAAGAGGAGATACCCTTTTTTTTCGGTGGGAAAAATCGACACCTTTTTCACAGGGCCTTGCAGCTTCAGGCTGCATAGAAACGCCTCTGGAAAATCTCAAGTTGAAATTGATAATCCCTCCTGGAAGTTATCAGTTGCTGAAGCGTGTGCGGTTCGGTATTTCAAGTTCTAATTCACACGATTCGCACGATTCAGCCAGCACTAGACCAATCAACTTCTATTATCATTTGATCTACAATCAGAACCATCGATTGTATAGACTTTTTTCTTCAATGCCAAAAGTATCAGCAATTTTTGTAGTCGATAGAGATTGCTACGATTAGTACGCGATGTAACCAACACTGAAGATAAAAGATAAGTATACGACAGAATTGGGTATTAATCACTTAAAATTTTAACCAAGATTGATTGATTAATGTGTACGATTAAAAAAGGTAATCATCGAAAAGTCGGAGACTGATTTAATCAATTGTTGAAGTTAATCGCCACACGGTCTATCCTTAAATTGTAATAAGGAGGGAGGGAGAGAGAGAGAGAGAGAGACAGAGAGCGGAGATGGAGAATTGACAGAAATATATCTGAACGGAAACTCAGTTTACATTTTTTTCAGTATTCATACAGATTTGATTCTGTATTTCATTTCGAGTTAATCATTAATCAATCATCCGATTGACGATTACAATTGAAAAGAACGTAATCGTCAACCGCAATTAACGACTAAAGTAGGAGTTTAATTGTTAATTGCGATTAACGATTCAAGTAGATATTTATCCGTGAATCGTTGATTAGATTTTAGAAAATGTTTCGAAATTTTCCATTCGTCAACTTTTGATCCGTATAGAAAGGGATGAACGTCCTGCCGCGAAACCTTTCGGATGGTCTAGAAAAGGGGTTGTTCGGCTTGCCAAGGGGTTCAATAAGGACCTCTGGATCGTTGGTAGGCCAAAAAACAAGGAATCCCTCGCCTGAAACAGGAGCCGCGCGGTAACCATTAGCAATTTGTAAACGTCGCGGATCTTCAATATTCCGTGGGCCGGGCAAGCTTATATTAGAGGCGTCGGACAGCGAAAAATTCGCGTTATAAATATAAAGCGCGGTGCCGGCGTCGTCGTCGATCTCGGGAAATTTCTACGGTGTCACGGGGTTCGAATATTCCACGGCAGCAACGAAATGAGTTCGTGGCCCTTTTTTTCGCTCGTGGATCGCGGCCGATAATAAATCACACCGAGGACCGGGCTTGCCCGACGATTCTTTCTAGGCACGTCGAATATTCCGAGCGAGAAGGACCACGCTAACCTTACCCCACCCCTAATCAGTTTTAAAAAGCCATAAAGCGCATTAACCGACTCCGATATTACGGGCCGATCGAACTTATGAATTTATTACGGTGGAGTAAACGAGATTACCGGCTCGTAAGCGGAATCGCGCCGGTGTAATCGTCTTGCCGCGCCGCGCCGCGCCGTCTGCTTAATTACCGTGGTGCCTTCCACGGTTAAATGATGCGAGGATCTACCTGGAGCGGTTTAACTGGCCGTTCCCGGCTCGAATTGTTTGCCTTAATTCGAGACGACGGATTAATATCGTTTAATTATATGCTTTTATGTACTGCTTGTTTACGCGCCCCGTCAGCCGACTACATATTTTCATCTCGCGTAAGTAACTCTTGTTTTTCTGTTTCGCAGTGGTTCATGGTTTACCGACGACGAATGTTCAGACGCTATCTGCAATGTTTAATCCATAGTTATTGCTGCTAAATATACACCACCGGCCAAAAGTTTGGGTAATATATCGATCAAAATTTGGAATGATGCATCGTTATTATACCAAATATTAACCAGTTGAATAATATTTTACCACGTTTTTATTATTATCTCGCTTTCTTGTCTGTTTGTTTGTCTGTTCGGTAGAAATTTTGCAATTGATTTTAAACTAACTTCCCGATGAGGTAGAGATTTGAAATTTTAAACATAGCTCAGAACTGGATGACAATGCAATATTCAAAAAAAAAGGTCCTGCGAAGTATCAAAGGGTATGGAAGTTGTACACTGTATCAAATGAAAAAGATTACTTACTGCTTCATCCAATTCCGATTATGCGTCGCTTCTGGGAGAGGGGCCTATCATTTTTCAAGCGGTTCGGAGCCGGTGAAATCCGCGTGTGGGAGCACGCGGACTCGCGTGGAGCCGGCTTGACGCGTCGCGTCGGGTCGGGTCGGGTCGCTCCGAGTCGAGTCGCGTCGCGTCGCGTCGCGTCGCTTTGGGGACGCACGCAAGCGCACAGAGACGGGAAATTCTCCCCGAGGGTTGGAGTGAGTCAGACGGCGAGGGAGGCCAGGCCAGGCTGTTAATCGGCGATAGGCAGTCAGTCGGTCGGCAACCAGCGCGCCACACGGACGTCAGAGCCCGCGTCATCTACTCGCTTCCACGCACGCCGGTTCCCTGATATCGCGCGTCACGTCTTTAGAGAGCGTCCGTCAACTTTCGTCGTGATCCGGAGACACCGATGCTCGCCAGTCGAACCTATCCTCGAGTCGCGATGTCGGATCGGTCGGGTGTCTAGGTTTCCCTCGAGTCGAATGAGAGATGAGACACCACCCCCGCTGCCGGGTTTCCCGATGAGGTCCCTGGAGCGTCTGACGTTCGATTAAGTCGCTTTGGAACTCGGATGCCGGAGCTGCAAGTTTAAATGAGGATCGTCTAGAGCTCACGGCCGCGATCAAAGTGGAGTGTCTGGCAGAATTAGACCCGCGAGAATCGAGCGGCTCCGCCAGTCGTAGAACAGAGGATAACAACGCCGATGCCCACTCGACAGGGACTCGAATGACGAGGATCGTCGAGCGGGATATGAGAACGAGGCCAACGAACGGAAGTTGACAGGCGACTGTCCGTCTTCGCCGAGGATGATGAGTGAGACGTTCAGCTGATGGTGCAAGAAAGAAAGAAAGAAAGAAAGAGAGAGAGAGAGAGAGAGAGAGAGAGAGAGAGAGAGAGAGAGCTTGATACAAAAACGCTTGACAACAAAGATTGTTGCCTTAGTCCCGTAGAGGACCTACGCGCTAAGCGGTATAATCGAGCAGTCTAGTGAGAATCTACCTCCTCGAGACATCTATTATTTTTTGCATGTATTTTCTACGACCGGAAGGAACCGTGTTAGCCATCATAAGCCCCATCCACCCCCGTCGACATAGGTCTTCCAGAAACACGAGCGTCCCTAAGCCTGTCCTTCCGTCTGCGTGTGTAGCCTGGACGCCGGAAATCGTCTCCTACGCAAGATCCTCCGCGTTCTTGAACGATTCATCCTTTGGGATCCTCTCGGAGAGGAAGGATCGCGCCAGCAGCAACCACGACAACAACAACAACAACAACAACAACAACAACAACAACAACAACGAAGAACGTCGACGAGTCTCGGCGAGCGTCACGTTCGTCGATCGACCGGTTACGTTGCAGCTGCAACGATTTCGGAACAGCTGCGACAACACTGTCCGGAGGGTGGCGGTGGACGTTCGGGGTTGCTTCCGCGATCGTCGTCGAAGGTGACAGGAGAGACGGGATCAGGGCTGGCGGAGAAAGAGCTGGTGCAGGATAAGGAGACGTTGGAAAAGAAGGAGGTGGAGGCTGGTGGCAGTAGTGTCGATAGTGGTAGTGGTGTTGTTGGTGATAGTGAACGAACTAGCCGCGTGCAGGATAAAAATAACGCCGCGGCCGGCAGCAACGGGAATAGCAGTGGTGTCCGTGGACTATCGTACAGGGGTGGTACGTTGCGACTTCTGAAGGGACTGGTCGAGGGCCCGATAGGCAGGGTGGCCGCACGAGTGCACCGTTGGGGAACAGCAGGAGGGGTCAATCCCTCTGCACCCTCAGGACGGGGGGAATGTCCCGGTGGAGAGGGTACCCCCCGTCGGAACGTCCTCGACGCCACGAAGAATTGCCGGCTGATGGGCGCCAACCTCACTAAGCAAAGCAGGGTGAGTCGTTTTCGGACGATCATGCCGCGTGCGCTCCTTTCACTCGGAACCGTCACGCGTGCTGCCGACTACGTTTTCTTCCTCGTTCTTTCCTTCTTCTTTTTGTTACTCGTTCCTCTTCTGTTCTCTTTTTCGTTCCTTCTTCCGTCTTTCGGTCCAACCCTCGTTACCCTGCTAGGCTGTCCGCGAAAGACGATCCTCTAGAATTGGGGTAGCGTTTCGTGCGAACTCCACGCCAGCCTGACTTTGATCGAGCTCTTCTCTGTCTCCGTGGACGATCCTGTATTTTCAGTATTTGTCGGTGTCCGGGGATTTTATAATTGATCGATTATAGTTCTGTTTTCTTTGTTGATAAACGAAGAAAGTATACCACCAGCGGAAGGATCCGCATTGTTTCATACAATGGTTTATACAAAGTTGGACAAAGTTCATACAAAAAGAAAACATAAAGGAAGCGGAAAATGTGTATTGCAAACGGACGGTTATTCCCTCTCCGTTTCGTACGCGAAGAAATATGAATATTAAAGAAAACAAAGAGAGGTACACTTTCCTGTCTCCCCGCTGCTCTCCGAACTATTATAAAACATTCAGGGACGAAATGCGATATGTATTTGGTCGGGTCGTGAGTAACTCCAGCCTCGGCGGAAGGAAATGCATTTTTCCGGAAAGTGCTTCTGACAATAAAAGAAGATTCGTGCAGTAGCATTCTACAAAAAATAATTAGACAGATTGCAACGTTCGCAGACAAATTTTCTTAGAAGCGATGCATGCGCAATAAACTGCAGGATAGAAAAACTAGTAAATTACTTTATTAGCCACTCCCGAGGTCTATTTCTCAGCGCCTTAGAATTCGCAACGAGCAAAGGCCAACAGTAATGTTCGGCATAAATAAAAACAAGGAGCGGCATTTTTCCGCGCGGAATAAAGCGCCGCAGAAAAATGCGTCAAAGTTTTTTACAACCTCTAGACCGGCATTAAGATCCGCGAGTATCGGGGATAAAACAACGGCGCGCATTATCATATCCATTTCGCAACACGAAATGGGGCGGGTAATTTGTTCGCGGCGCGGTGCGGCGGTGCGGCGGTGCGGCATGGCATGACATTTCCCTTGCAAAGATCGGTCCGCCCCGTGAACTTGTTTGGATATTCGTCTCACGCCATAAACGATAATCGGTAGAAAAGTTCCGCGGAGTTTCAGAACTGCACGGTGAGACCATAACCATTCTCGCGCGAGTGGAATCGTCGCGAGTGCGCGAACTCTCTCTCTCTCTCTCTCTCTCTCTCTCTCTCTCTCTCTCTCTCTCTCTCTCTCGCCTCTACTCCGGTCTCCGATTCCCTCGAAGGTTCTCCGCGAGCTCAGACCCGGTGATCCCGAAAAAAAGTTGCGCAATAATCGAGCTTACGCTTCCCGCGACGAAGTTCGACTCGACTCGATTGAACGTTGCGATTCCACGCACCGCGCACCGCGCACCGCGCACCGCACCGAACACGTGTATTTCAGAATTGTAACAAATTAATTAATTTACGCGCAACATTCCACGATGGAGGAGGGAATTAAAGGGAATTTCTGCTTTTTCTGTTGCTGCCCGGGCGATTTTATTCCGCGCCGATGGAAAAATCGCGGGCGAAGCGACGCTTCCGGAGTTCCGAGTAACGGTGAACCGGAGGAAATTAATTATTCGCGAGGGAGGAAGCGTTTTCAAATTTTCACGAGAAGAGAGGTTCTCTTTTTTTGTTGTTGCGGAAGCTGGCGTCGAAAAGCGAAGTTGGAAGTTCAAAAAATTTGTGGAGAATGCTCCTCTGGGAGAAATGTCGTTTGCAGCTGGCTTAACAAAGTTTCGTGGAACAAAAATGCTTATTTAATAATATACCTGATCCAGCAAGAATGAGTTGAATTAAAAAAATGTTAGAGAATTTAAAAATGCTGTTGTTATTTTCAGCTTGTTGAACAGTTACTGGCGATGTTAATTTCGCCCAAAAATCCGCGCAAATGATAAAACGAGGCGGTCCGATGTTCGTGGAACATTCGGTGTTTCGTTCGGCGTGCGGTTTCAATTTTCGCGATAGGAAATGGCTATCCGGAGGCTTCCAGTGTAGCGAAAGACAGTAGCTTCGATGAGAGAGGCGATACAGATGTCGAACCGAAAAGAAAGCAAAAAGGTAGCGAGGAAGCTCACGGGCCATTTAAGCTCTCCCGCAGGTATGTATCAACGCGCGCCCGGATATCTACGTTCATGAGAGACACCCATTCACCGGTCGTTTTCAGCACCGATGAATGAAGCATTCATACTTTCATGCAGACCGCGTTCGCAAAAGTCTGGGTTTACTTTGATGATCTGAATCGCTCGCGCGATTCCGTTCTACCCTCCGCGTTCCCTTATGCGTTTCGCCGATTCTCGTTAATGCACACGCCTTTTTCATTCTTTCTTCCACCGCTACGATCACCCCACTGTAATCGAGCTTGTCGAAATAATGGACGTTATGTGCACAAATCGAACCTGTCTATACAAACCTAACGATCGAATCGTTCGTTCAATGTAAATATTGAAACGCGCGTTCGCAAAAGATTCAAGCGTTTTTCAGTCTACAGTGAAAGGCTCGATTAAAAATTTCCGAAAGCTTGCGGGATTAACACGAAACATTTTCCAGAATGGGAATATTTAGTGTTGTGGAAGTGGAATGTCTTGATTTTAAATGATCGAATATTTTGCAATTTATCGGGTACTTTCGACTTCGTTTTACTTTGCTCAACAGTTCAAAAATATGTATTAGGTTGTTGAAAATGAAATGGCCGTTTTGAATCTTTAACATAAACTTTTATTTTACAAGCTTTACTCATATTCCATTAACTGATTTGTATCTCCGGAACGAAATGTTTCAAACCAACGCCTTATGGTCCGATCACCTGCTATACCTTCACCGAAAGCGGCATTTATGTTTCTCGCTGCTTCGAACGCAGTATGTCCAAGTTTGAACTCGTACAAGTAAATTATACGAATTCCCTTTTTTTTCATGGTGAACGGAAATCGATTCTGAATCGTGTATACTATACAATATCAGTAATCTTGTGCACGCAAATTCATGTACGAGATATGTACTTTTCAAATTGTACAACTTCAAGCCCATCTGTCGTGCAAAAACTTAACTACAAAGGCGGGAAGTTTCAAATGTGAAAAACGGTCATTACAATTGCAACAACCTAATACTTTGATAGCAACTGATTGAGAAATAAGCATTCATAGACGAGCCACTCAACGATTAGTGATTCGTTGTTCAATTTCACGTAAGACGTCGCCGTTCCTTTTACCGCGATTACATGGCAGCTAATAAATTCCATCATCGGCGATACAGCCGTGTAAGATCGTTCCCCAGAACCAAGAAATAAAGGAGCAGAAGGAAGCGACCGTGAAATCGTTGCCCGGGCCGTTTACCAGAACTAAACGATTACCCCGTAACAATAGGAAGCTAAAGCACAGAATGGACCGTAAAGCCAGAAAAGAGAAAGGCGACTCGTATCCACTACAACGAACAGTGATATTAACGCGTGCAACGACCCTGCGGGTTCGTATTCGCATAACGAGTCGCTCAAACGTTCTTTCTCGCCATTCGTAAACGCAGCCTGGTGCTAGCACTCGTCAAAACATTCGTCAAAGGATCCCGTGCCGCCGCGCCGCGCCGCGCCGATACAAAAGTCATTGGAGAATGTTTCGTTGCTGACTGCAGTCTGTCGCTACAACGAATGACCAGAATTCAGAACTTAAAGATCCACTTGTTGTTATCTGTAATGTTCGTTTCCATCCGGTCTTCCATACTTTGACAATTCCTCCGCGGGAGGAATGCCCGTTCGCAAACAACGCGGATCTATCCACGAGGCGAAAAAGTACACACGGTGCTCGTATTGCACTGGTAGTAGCCAGGTTCGGAGGTGCTAATTATTCTGTTTGAACAGTTGCGCCTGCGGACCGATCGTTTGTCGTCGCTACCCCTCGCCCCTCGCCCCTCGGTACATGTGTAACGTTTCTTTGCAGACTTTTATGATCTATAATGATCGGAAAAGAATGGGTGCGTTTGCTATTCCACCTTTTCATTCTTTTCCAACTAATCTGGAATGTCTGGTGTCTAGTTAAACGCTTTCCTACCGTGTAACACGATCAGAAAATTTCTGAATAAGGTTGTTTTTTATATTATGTATCTTCCAAGGCAGTACGTGTACAAACTTTTTAAACAACTCTTTCTACATCCAGCCTTTTTAAACAGTTTTTTTATTGTCATTTTAGAAGAGTCAACTAAATAATACGTAAAAATCGAGCAACGATCAGATCTAAAGGGTCTGGAATTCTTCAGGCGGTTTCATAATCGCTGAACGGCGAGTCGGCCCTTTAATAGAGGCGGCTAATTGTCTCCGAGGAGGTCATAACAGAGCGACTAGCACCGGAATGACTATCGCATTGACAGTCCCTTCGGGCCATCCCTCAGATCCTCGAAGGTGCGAAGCCTGCAAGATTTATCGCGATTCGTAGGTAGCGACGAGTGGCGAGGATCAGCGGCACGTGACCAAGCTATCAATCCCCTTTGCTTCCCGGAACGTTCACCTGCCTTTCCAGCTTTTACTTTCCCTTTCTCGAGCGGGGAAATCCGGATCGAGGGCGAGAGCATTTCGTCGGCGGTGAATTATTCAGTGTCTTCCTCTCTCTTTCTCTCTCTTTCTCTCTCTCCGGAACGCGACGCGACGCGGGGAGAACAACGATTCGCGGCAGATCGCTCGCAGTTGTTCATTAATTATTTGTTGCTCGATCACCGAGCACCACCAAAACCCCTCTTCTAACTCGATGACCGTCGATTGGCCGACGGCAGAGTTCCTTCTCGCAGCTTCCTCGGCAAGCACGTGCCCCGAATAAAAGACACGCGAACGCCACTGAGTGAGTCACCAGGGACTTTGAACCGCGGATGCAGTCCGCACCCGCCGAAAAAAACTGGGAATACTAATGGGGAAAAGGTGAGAGGAATGATTGCTCGACAGCAACCACTGGGTTAGCGAGGCTCCGTTCACCCTTCTCGAGTTTTCGACATTTGTAAATAGGCTGCGGATCTTTATGCATTTATAGCAAAATTGAGAAGATGGAATTCAAAATTGTGTCGAACAATTTTGAAACTTCAAGATGTCAATACAGGGTGGGGCATTTAAATGGGAACGCCTAAATATCTTGGTTATTATTAGTCGCACAAAAAATCTCCACAGAATAAAGTTGTACTGTTGCATGGGGCGAATTTGATGATGGTAAAAATGTTTTCTCTAGGTCATTTTTTTTTACAAGATTTCAAGGTCATCGATATTTTTTTAAATGGAACGTCCTATCTTTTATATCGTAGATCCATAGAGTATCAAATTCTGAGTATAAAAGTGTTGTCCTTCATGTGATGATATCGTGTACATACCTTCTATAAAAAATCAATTCAAAAGGTAATTTTGAAATAGAAACCTCCTCTAACCTTTCCATTACTAGCTTTGCAATAACAGGAGAAATTGGGGACTATTTGTAAACTTTGATAATTTCGTAAAAAAATGATTATTTTGTCTAACCAACTAACCCACAACAAGGCCGCCATAAAATCATGAAAAGCATGCTCGCGGGGGTTGATGCAATCAAATTCTTTGAAGTAGATCGGAGTACGGGTTTATCGTGAAGGTTTCGAAAAAGTCCGGCGCGGTTTCTTCTTTTCAAATGGAGTTGCTTGTGAAGGGGGATGATTAATTGGTGGCGTGTAATCGAACGTGAAAGGAGAAGCCTTGGGGGGCGTGGATGACGATTGAAACGAAGAAGTTGTTGGAGCGCGGCGACGATTGGTTAATCGATCTGTGAATCCTTTCGATGCACAGATTGGTTACCGGCGAATCTTGTTACGGTCTTTCGTTTTTCGCACGGAGCACGTGTCCGGGATGAAACTCACGCGCGGCTATCGATCGACTTGCCCACCGTCCACCTCGTTGTGTAAGCTGTGCTATTCCTTTTAGAATATGTTAAGCTCCCCCATTACTCTCCAACAGTGTTACCCACACAAGTCGCAATCGCCTTCGGCAATTTAACGAGTGAAGAAACCTCGTTTACCGTAATTAAATATTAATTATCAGTAGACTGCGGATCTACATGCGATTCGAACATTTGTAGACGAATTTTAAGAAACTCGATTTAAATAAAATCTCATTTTCCGTGGTAGTAGCCGTTTTAGATCTGAAATAAATTAGAGTCGCACTAAATTCTGCCATATTCTATATCCTAGTATTATTAGAACATTTTTAAAAGCCATAATCGCACAAAGATCCGCAGTCTAATTATGTATATCAGCTACGCTGCGCTGCGTGGCGGACGTACGTGTACATCTTGCAAAGGACAACCATTTTATTCTGCCATAATATCGCGTGTATGTACCACCGAACTCAATTAAAACTTTTGATTTAATAGCGTTGACGGGTTACGAGCCGCTATAAACGCGCAAGCATCCGCAATTTAGTTATCGGGAATCTGTGTTTACCAGATCCCGAACTAAATTTCGCAAAGTTACGAAACAGTTCGCCGGGTCGTTTCATTTTTGCTTGTAAGGCTGTGAATGAATGCGGACGACGCTTCAATGATGTTTTTATGAAAGAGATAGTAAGTTTGCGATAGAGAACGGGCGACGCTGATCGAGACTGTCGAATCAAATGCGAATTTCAAGATTTCTTCGTTCGTATGCACTCTTCTTGTTGGATGCGCGTGCTTCGCATGCGACCGACCCACCCTCAGACATCGATCGGCGCCGCGCCGCGCCGGCCGCGGCCGGCCGGTTCTATACGCTTGAATGGCAAGAACGGGACTGGATGGATCCACTTTTTGAATGTCTTATTTCTACATCCGGTTGGCTCGGTTTTTCGCCGCTTAGAAAAACGATCGCCAAAAGTCCGCGCGCGATTTCCCTTGCTCGACTTTCATCTCGAGATTTCACGCGCCAGAAGCGTGATAGAAGAAGAGATAGACGACTACACCGAACCTCGCTCCTTTCCTTTTTTGACACGTACAGAAGAAGGATTATGCGCAAATCGTGCCATCTTCGAGATGATCCTTTCCCCTTTCACCTATAACTCCTTTTCACGCTACGTAACTTTGAACTCGTACGTATGTACATTCTGTCAAGAAAGTTCCGGGAATCGATCATTTAAAAAGCCCGCTTAAAGGGATTGTTGAAATTCTTTTTGTCGCCAAGTTGGCACAACTATCTGTCCTCTATACTCACGCGGAGTTTGAGCGTCACTTGTCATTTAGTTTGTTTACAGTGCGCCATTCTGTCAGTTCATCTGAACTGTGTTTTGCGAAAAGACCATGTATACACTGTGTCCATACTGGAACAAAGAAAATATAATCGATTAAGCTGAAGTATGGAACACGAAAGGATTTAATAACAATGATCCGGTCTTTCGATCCAGACTTCGAATAAGATTCTCCAGCTCTGGAATCGAACTTTTCGAGATTCTGGAAGGCCACGTCTGTTTTTATACGAAACTTTCAATGTGTTTTCTATTAGGGGGGAGAATCGCATCTTTTAAACTTCCCCGGTCGGTACCATTAAAATCCCCACGCGGAAAGGGAAAGTTCGAAAGTCAAACGTGTCAGCTTCCGCCTCCCCCTGTGCAACCCCTAGCAATGGCGGCTTTCGTTGATTCGCAACTCGCAAGGAAGGACAAGGAGATCGCATTACGCCCCAAGGAGAAGCAACCCCCGAATAGAAGAATGGCGTTCGAGGGGCGAGGGGTGGGGGGGGGGGAGAGGGTGCAGAGAACGTTCGCCGGGATTTAAGGCTCCATAAATCCGGACGGACCATCCCTTAAGCCCCTCTACGCGGTGGTCAGTCGGCTTTTACCAGATTGTATTCCGCGATATCTTTCGCGTGGACCCTCGCTTAAACGTCTTTCACCTGACTCTCTCTTTAATAGAGCCTCCTTCCGGTTGCAACCACTAGAACACCATTGTCGATTATTTTCTTTGGAAAAACGTAGGGGCTGTTCTGCTTTTCTAGGCCGTTTCTGCACGAATTTTTATAGAATTTTTTTGATTAGTTTCAGTGATAGTAGTCTTTGTAGTTCTGGAATTGGTAAAAATCGTACTAAATTTCGTGAAATTTTCTATTCTAGCATTTTGAAGTTTTTTGGAACCCATAAATGCATAAAGAGCCGCAGTCAAGTGATCACTGATCAGCTTGGATTATTCTGCTGTTAGCGGTTCGATCGGAAATCTTTTTAGCTAAAATATAAGTACTATGTAAGTATAGCGAGTAAGGGGAATTCGAAGGATACGAGCGGGAATCCTGCGAGATCCTGTGGAGCGTCGCGAAGTAACGGAAGCATTCCCGATGCATTCCGAGGGAATTGAAACGTTGAGGGAATGAAGCGACGGTTTCCCGAGTCCTGGGGATCCTTCGGCGAATATTCGACTCGCGGAGCAACCGATACCGATTCCGGAGGCTCGGATAATTTATTAGCCCGTAGGCATAATGGCCGGCCAGAGTTAAATCGCGTGAAATACTGGTTTCGGCACATTGGTCGAACGCAATTATTGATAGGGCCGACCGAAGCTGGGGGCCGACTCTAGCCGCGCACAGAATCAAAAGGGTGCAATCAATGTACCGTGCAACGCTTCGATTTAAATTCATGAATAATTCCTCCCACCACCAGCTGGTCGAAGATCGACGAGCTGTTCTCCATCCTCTTCCAGGGGGTTTCGTTCTCTTTTTTCTTTTTTGCCTCCGGCTCCGCAGTTGAACATCTTGCATCTAGGTTTAATCAAGAAAATCTCCGAAATCAGCCTAACCCCCGCAATCGTTTAAATTCCGGAGAACGATCGAGGTCACCGACTTCGCGAACGTAAAATTATTATAGAAACTTCAAATTTGTAAAAAAATAATCAACTTTTCGTGCGTACTCGAGCGGCAATGTGTTTTACCGTTCTACCGATAAAATCGCCGGCAGTGGAGCTACGGAGAATTATTTTTGTTTTTGATTGTTCGACCGCGCGGATGCGTGTGAACGAATGCATAAACGCTGATGTAATAAGATCGGCGCGGTTCAAATCGCGCGCGCGGTCGAAAACGCGCGGTTTCCGCCGTGTCTGAACAGGCTCTTAACGTCGCGCGTCGGTCCAAGCGGAAGTGTGCGCGGTTGCGTACGCAATCAGTTTTTCCATTAATTTCCGATATTACATGAAAAATGGAAAAGGCGGGGAGATTAAACTGCTGAATCGCTGAACGGTGGTGGTTCTCATCGTTTTGTTTCTCATTGCTTCTAGTTCAGTGATTTTCTATTTGAAAAAAGGTAACAACTAGGGGTGTGCGAGTACTCGAAATTTCGGGATCGAGTCGGGATCCCGAAAGTTTATAAAGTTCGGGTACCCGCAATTTCGAGTATTGGTAATCGAGTCGAGTCGGGGTCCCGAAAGTTTGCAATATTGGAAATGGTGGAAATGCGATTGTAAACGGCTACCTATATTTGCAGAAACAGCAAGACACAGATGGAAGTAAAATGTCTGACAGAGAGTTTGTGGACACGGCGAGTATTTGTCCTGAAATTAATGTAGAAATTGGACGTATCTTTAAAAACAACAAAGATATTCAAGGTGATCAAGTTAGGTGAAATACTTTCGGGATCCCGACTCAACCCGACTCGACCCGAGGCTCGGATACCACCCGCACACCCCTAGGAACAACCATTTACATTTACTATTAAAATAATTATAATAAATGGAGACAGTTCTACTACTTCGTACTTGCATACAGTTCCGCAGTTTAGTAATACCCTGCCTGCAATGAGCAAATAAACTCGCGCGCACCTCTCGATTCTTGCAAACCGATTTACCTTTTCCCGTGAAAAAGAGAAACCGGCGCGGCTCAGTGTGCAACATCGGTAACGTTTCATTCAATTCCGCGACCGTTCCGATCGACAGATTTGCATAAACGATTCCCGTTCCTCATTTCAGGCCGTTTCCTTCTGATTTAAACGCAAGAAAACTCGAGGCTCCGGGCCCGCCATAAAATCTGCAACGGCGATTCCTTCTGGAATCGCGGACGAATGGAACGCGGCTCCGGAAGCCGGAGCAAAGAAAGGAGCCGGTTATCGCTGCAGATCAGCGTTATCCTAACGGGAAAGCGAATCGTAAATAGAGCGTATTTGCCTGGAACAGTCCTAACAGAAGTTTTATTTGCTCGTTAAGCTCCTTCCTTCTTCGATTTTTTTCTTTACGATTCATTTCGCGTTCCGTGGATGTTACCCGAGGGGCAATAAAACCCGCTCGCTTATGCTCGTTCGAGCCCGAAAAACGTCGACAGAGGCCCGATAAAATTTTCCGCGCGTCCACCGCACCGGAGCCCGGAAATTATCGAGGGAAGCGTTGCGGATTCGAAAAAAGTGAAACACCCGGATAAAAAACCAACGATCTCGAACGGGCAGATATTTGCATGTGAATCGAAGGAAATGGGGAGCACCGGTTGCTTGGTAGTCACTATGGAGGGCAGTGGGACGCTCCTGGATGACGATTGGGAAAACTGGTTCAATAGGAATCGAATGATCTTGCACCAGCGTGTATGTAGGGGAGCGTTAAAAGAATGGGACATATCTTGTATACACCGCCGCGCCGCGCCGGTGAATAAATCTTCTTCTACGAATAATGGAGCTCGACTCTTACCATTTTGAATCTGATGAAACTTCTCTAATGAAAATTTAACCATCGCGTTTCTGACGTGAAACAATCCGAACCATGCGGATGATGAGAATGTGCGACGTTTTAAATGACAGGAACATCGATTTGTTTGTTACAGCGAGAGGCTACGCAACGAGATGTGGACCGCGAACGACGACAACGAATGGAAGCCGAAGCTCGTGTCCGCGATGCTACGGCTGAAGCCGAGAGAGCACGCTCGAGAGTCCATCATCTACAGAGAGAACTGGCCAGGTAAGAGAACTTTATATGTATTATGACACTATCTTTCAAATGATTCAACATTTCATTTATTTATTCATATTTTAATTTCGACTGAAAATGAAAATGAAAAGAATCATTTATTTCTACTACGAAGATCGGTTGTCTGGTTATAAATAATGGCTTGACGTTTTTAAATAGAAATGGCATATCCGCTGGCCACGTCTACAATATCCGCGATCCTGTGAAAACGAAGCTACCAGCTTCATCTCGAATTCCGTCGGCGCGGCGCGGCGTATCAATCGCTCTTTTAATTTCGCAGCGTCGGCCACGATATTTGCGCAATACGCTTCAATTTAATTAAAGCCCGGTAAGCTTATACATAGTGAAAACACTCGAAATCGTTAGTATGGAAAAATCCGTGGAATACAAATCCGGAGAGGCTCGGATTGAACGTGAATATTTTTGTTCGCCGATCGTGCATAATGGAACACGTAAACCCAATCAATTTCTCGCTGCTTCGATTCCAGCATCCCGGCGTTTGTTCGGCTTTTATTAACAATAACAACTGCCATGTTAAAATAATTGAGAGTAAACAACGCGCGGAAAATAAAACGATGTAATTCCGTGCAGTCACTGCGGAAACGTAACGATACTTACTCGCTTATGCTGCTGCGCGTGCAAATTACAAAATTAAAAAACCATTAAAACCGCGTGGATGGAACGCAGCCAGTGTTTGCGCTGCGTATAGGTTTTCTTAATTTCTGAATAATTTTGCTGCAATGATTTCAAATTTATTCTTGGTCACGTAACGGGGGACATAACTGTCAACATAAATGTACATTTACTCGGTTCATTATAATCCATTCAATGAACTATCTGATTTCGTTTTATTTCGCGCGAGGATTAAAAACTGAACATGTGAACTCTCTTCGCGACTGCGAGTTAATCGAATCCAGAGGTGGGCATTATTTGGCGAAACAAATATTTCAAATACTATTTAATATTAAATTCGGAAAATGTATATCATGAATTATACATGATCGATTTTATCAATTTCAAATCAAGATCTCCAATCAAAACCGTACCTCTGGAGAACAAACCAAGTGTCTCTTTGTGCAACCAGTTATGCGTTTTCCGCTAGAGCTGCGCGGCTTACAGATTACAGAGTATCCATTTGCCACTCCAATGCAGTCTTCAGCGCCCCTTTGAGACTGACGCTCGAACCCGATCTCAATTCCACGATCCCAATGTTGATCCTCGGGATCCAAATTCAAGTGCTAATAGAACCGACGCGACGTCGCGATCGCTCAATTTCAACAAGGCACGCCGGCGGTTATCTTGCAGTAAGAGACACCGAAGATTGTAAGTCGATGGCGCGGCGCGGCGCGGCGGTTGCCAAACGTCCGGCAATAATTCGGCGCGCTTGTTCGACATCGATTTCTCGTTGCCGTCTGCGTCTTTTGGGGGGTTCGGTTCGTCTCGTCCCCTCTTGTGTCCCTCTTTCCCTCTGTTTCGTCGCTCGGCACCCGCGAAAATCGCTTATTTCATCGAGCCCCGCAGACAGCAGTTTATTTTCCCGGGGCCCTCTCGCCGGAAAAGTACCGGCCGCGATATAACGTATAAATAATGAGACCGCGTTTCCCACGCAATAACTAGCGGATTTCATGGTAAATCATCGGGTATTGGCGTTCTTCCAATAACGTATCGCGACTAGGCACGGTCACCCCCGCGGATATATTATCACGGTGTATCGAGGTAGCCGAGATTACAATCCTCCAATACCTATCTACGTATCTACACGACACACGCATACACACGCACGACCGCTCCGAGAATCGAACGCAACGGATCGTGAAAAATCGGCGCCGCGCCGCGCCGCGCCGGTATCGTTTACATTCACTTTTTCTTGTTTATCGAATATACCCGGAGTCGGATTAATGGAATTTGTTAATTGAACGTTCCGTTCGGGGAATTTCTCTCTGTTTGCCAGACTCGTTAGCGGAAAGGATCACGATATTTTCGGGCCTCGCTCGCACGCGTTGTTGGTCAGCATGTTTCCAGTTGTCGATGATCGTGTGATCACGATTCAGTGGCTGGTATCGGGAAATACTTCTGTGGTTCCTCTCCTGGAGATATGTTCGGATTCGTTGAAAAACATTTGCTAGATTGCGATAACTAGACTGCAGATGTTTATGCAATTTTCAATTTTTAATGGGAAAACAGCCTTTGTAGATCCAAAACAAATCAAAATCTTACTAAACTCTATCGAATTTTATATTCTAGCAAGGACCCGAAAACTGTGTTGTAACCAAAAATTTCTCTCATCGATAACTGCTTTGAGCAATCGAAACAGTTTGTCTTGATCGATAACAGTTATCGAAGAGGATCCAATTGTTTGGACACTGATAACTGTTACTTGTAACCGAAAAGTATAAAAATCGATATTTTTTAATCATTTTGTTCTTCGAATTTTTTTCTTGATATTTTTTGTACATTACCCTATATAGGGCGCACTACTTTTATTTCTCTGCGATTAGGGTGACAAAGCGATGACAGTAAAAGGATAGGATCGGTTGAATTGCCGTAGTGACCGAGGGCGTTAAGATAATTAAAAATTGCTGATTTCACGTCCGGAATCGATGGGAACGGAAAGTGCTTACGAGTGACATGTGATTCGAAGGCCACAAGAGGTCGGCGATAATTCTTCCATATTGGCTCTTTCCCAGCGACAAATCTCGCCGTGGAAAATGGTACCCGGCGGATATATTACAGCGGATATTGGAAGGCGGAGCCGCGACATTAAATCCTAAGAGGTTGTTCGATCCGATAAAGGGTTACGCTCGGAAACGGATCGCTAAGCTGACTGCTGCTGCGCCAGAAACTAATTACAAAGGAGCCGTTCGTCTTTCTAATGTTCGTAGGTTATGACATTTGTCCAAGTTCTAGAATATGAAAAATCTAAGACGTCGTTTCACTCGAAATATTAGATGTACAAATTAATTCGTGCACTTATCGATCATTCAAAAACAACTTGCAAAGTAGCTAATGTACCTTCAACATGGTGCTCGACGAATTCCGAAAGCCAGGAATTAATTTGCACACCTAACAATTGCGTAAGAAAATAATTGATTCTCGTACATTGAGGATTTCAGTGATTTCGAATTGAAGACTGATTTGACGCAACATGCAATTTGAAAAATGAATATTATTCAGCAGAACGGTTGTGATTGAAGTGGTCGTCAGCGAGGCGATCATAACAAAGATCTGGACCACCGGTGGCCAATAAAAAGCGAGTTAAAACGGTCCATTAACAATTCTTATCGGTTCCTTATTTTACGCCTGGCAGCATGTAACTGGATGTAACGGCTGGCAGGAATTTATGGACCCGTAGTGCAGTACTTGCCGCGGAAGATTAGAGAAATCGATTTCTTTGCTTTCCCTCTTGCACGCGCATAACTATAAATCCATGGGGGAAGAAGGGGGAGACGCGAAAATAAAAGAGAAGAAACGTTTCTGCATCGGTTATCCGTTATTAACGCCGCGATTCTAAAAAGAAAAAGCAAACGATACCGATATCGAAGAGCGAGAACCTGCCCCCGCGCGATCCAATAATCAAATAATGGCTTAATTATCTGCGATTCGTTGGTCATGTCGAATTATACGATCCGAGTGTTAAATGGGGTATTAAGTGCGGTGTATAAAATATAACGATGGAACACGCGGCGGCATGTCGCGTAAATGAACAAAATTTAATTCTCTCGCGATTGTTATCTCGCGCGCGCGAATGCCGCGGAAGAGAGGGACTCGATTTCGAAAATTTTAATGGTTAAACTGCTCCGGAAACGAGGCAACTAATTGTTTTTCCGCGAGGCCGTGCAGTTTGTAATTCATATTTATGATTTAGCGCAGTCGGCTGTGAATCTCGTTTTAATGATCTACGATCTGCGCGTTATTTTCTATAATGCGGGGTTGTCGAATTATTGATCGTGCTGCGAAGCTGTCCGCAATCTGCAGTCTACGATATTGTCTACTGTATTAGTTGCAAGAATCAGTATAGGCATATTTAAACGTCTTTTAAATTGCATTCACTGAAATGTTTGATTGTAGAAGCTAGAACATATTCGACTTTAACACAATTATAATACCAACAGAAAGTAACTTGAACACGAACGCATACATGAATGGTAAATCGCGTAGGATCAATCAACTCAACCGCAAGACTATCGATCTGGAGAATGCACATTCAAGATGGCGGTACCTCTTTTCTGACTAAAGCCCGTGCAACGAGTCGGGTGAATAGCTAGGAACGAATGCACGACCGCTTAGGGTAAACGTACCTATTACTGCGGTATTTTTTCGTAATGGGATTACAATACATAAAAATAAATATTTTGCCCTGAATAAAATAATTCAATCAGATTGTATTCTCCTATTGTTATAAAGGGTCTTCGCGTTTCAGAGAAAATAAATTTTGTTGACGAACAAGTTAATGATTTCGGCGCCACGGGTTCGATCAAATGTTACTCACAAGCAATTTTACAATTTAAATTGTTCTCAACGTTTCGATCCAAATGTGGACCACTTTCAAGAGAAAATTTGCGTCTGTAAAATACTGTATACTATAATAATTCTTTGACAAAACCGGGTGATACCAATAAAACTTTGACATATTGCTATGTGTAAAGGAATTATATGTATAAATTCACTGATGGAACTTTTAAGAAAACTGATTAACACCATGCCGGTAGACGTTACACTGAAGCCAGAACCGACGTAAGAACAAAAGAGCGACGCGTATGTATGTATATCGACGATAGCCAATCAGAACACAGAGATCAGATCGATATGTTCTCAAATCTATAATTGGCGGCAAATATGAATCAAAGCCCGTCCACCATACTTCACACTTGCTCGTGTACCATGTAGATGTTATGGTACATTAATAAATTGACATTCAAAATATTTGAACCAAACATTACATACAATTTCCCTTGTATGTGAGAACGCTAGGTGTTTAATTAATGGGCGAAAAACCAAATAATCGAACTTGTTATGTGGATTGGAGAAATTTTGTTGAAATTGGGAAGTTGAAAAATTAAATTTTGACCAGAAAAAGCAGGCTCCTGGACCACTGCGCGGTGATCGCCGTTTGCAAAGTCAGTTATCCATCAAAGGGGTGAAAGGAGGATAAGGAAGATCGGGGGGCAACGATCATTAGCATAACGACGCGCGAAAGACATCCTCGGGAGCGTCTGCATGGCGTTCGGTGCGAGCTATAGGTCCGTGAGAAGCGCGTCAGTGGTTTTGTCGTTTGAACGCGGCCTGCAGCATACGTTGGCGTCTCGTTCATCGTGGCAGAATGCCACGGGCAACCCCCGACCCGGACTCTCGGCCATGTCCTGTTTCCGAGATGCGTTGCACGTGACTCGTCGAGAAAGGGGATTGCGTAGCCCCGGTTCAACGTGCTCTTTCGCTTGTCTGCGCCGCGCCGCGCCGCGCCGCGCCGTTGCGTTGGACGCCACACGCTGATGACACACCTCGCGTTTTTGTCGCGGCAGCAACTTTGGCCTGTGTCGCTCGACGAGCCTCTCTGTCCTCTTCGAATCACGCTTCCAAGTAACCTCGATGCGTATCACCACACGCGACGTTTCTTCGGGACTTCAAAATCTGCAGGATTGTCCCGGCAGATACATACATTCGGTGTATATTTTTAGTGATACGCGGTACTCTCTCGCCCAATCTTCTCCGTAACTGTCGCAAATGTCTCTACCGCAACTGTCCAAATGTTCGATATCCAAAAGATTGCGACTTCATAACTTTTATTTTCAGTTTAATAAGTAGACTGAAAATTTTCAAAAAAGGGTGCAATAGAAAATTCGACACGGTACAATTTTGATTTTGTTGGGATCTGCAAAGTCTACTACCACTGGAAATAACATTGTATTTTGTTTGACTTTAACAGCGCCAATCGAAGTGAACTACTATTTCCTTGATATCTATTCGCGAGGTTTTCCGCTAACCATATCGATACAGTTCATTGTATATGGGAATAAACGCGGCCAGATGTAATTTCATTGATAAAGAAGCGAAGTATTTTAGAACGGCCTCTCTTCTGGCTTGTAAGTACGTCTGCGTACGATTTTTGCTCAATGCCAACCCCGAGCGAAACGAATTTTTATCGCGAACCCCATTTGGCACCGGTATCGTATTTCCCGCAGCCAATAACCCTCGGAGACCGGAATAGTATGCGTTATATCGTGGAAGTTTGAATTTTATCAAAAAACTTCTTGGCCCCTTGCCGGACAATAACGTTACATCGATTGGATTATTCATAAGCTCGTTTCTCGAGCGATACTCCCTCTCGTGAGCACTCGCAGTTCATATATCAGAGAAGTCGGACGCCAAGCCGATCATCTAACATAGTCGAATTTGCATTATCACTAGTCTGCGAATCTTGATTCGTGTAGGTTATATACGAGGGTTAATCTGTTAAAAATAATCGGTGCAAGTCCTCCGCTGTATATGGAACAATATCTGCTTGCCAAAATTCTCGACTGGGTAGACGAGGGAGAGGAGGGGATAAGAGAAAATTGGTAATTCAAAGGAACCGGCGCGGCGGCGCGGCGGCGCGGCGGCGCGGCGGTAGACGCAGCATTAAATCACTCATGACATCGATCCGCACCCTTTTCTCGAAACAATGTTACCATGCCCACGCTGTTCTACCGCGAATCAAGTTCGACCGAGCAGAAATGAACACGGAATTTGTCTCTGTCCTCGTCCCTCTACCCACCCCTAACAGGTCTAACCCCTTTTCATTCGAGTCCGAGACTATGCCTGGGGGATGACAATCGTGGAGAGCCTGCCGGAAAGTTTGCCGTGCAACGATACCGGAGGCTCGTAGGCCAAGGAATTACCGAAACACTTAACAAACATGAAACCATTTAGCGGAGAGCGACGACGCAACGATACCTGACAGATGAAGATGTCTAATAGAACCGTGTCTCGTTAAAATGCAGTTCGGAACTTGCTCGGAACCGTCGCGACGCGACGCGACGGCTGGGAGAACTTGAAATTACTCGGGAATCACGCGCAGACATCCGAACATCCCGAGGGTAGCCCGTAGTCATTTATTTGCGACGGAACTGCGGGAACCTCGTTCACGCGAAATTCGGTTTCGTTAACTAACGACCGGAGACGTACACCCCGTTCATTGTATAACTTCTAATTTTCGGTTATGAGACTTTGACGTGGTCACCACCGGCCTCATGGCGGAACTTCACCACTGCGTTCACGTTTGTTGCAATTAAATCAAACATTCCCGTACCTACGTACCGGAAGAATGTTGCGGTCAAAATAAATGACTCGAGTAGACTGCGAGCTTTCTCGGTTTATAGTTTGTAGTACCTTTGTCTCTTGTAACTCTGTGTGGAAAGACTTTAACACTTATTAGGGTAACACTTTTTCTTGATGTCATTTTTTTTAATTATTTTAGAACGCTCTTTTTCGTCGAAAAAGGACGAAACCAACCTGAAAAAGGTAGCTATAGCAGACAAAAAACGCGTACGTGTTCATCGTATACATATACAAAATACATGCCCAACTCTGGATTGTTGATACATACTAGGAAGTACATACACGGTCAACTTGTGATACACACTTTGCCGTATATTACGCGTATACACGATTACATCTCATAAATTAGAGGCGGTTTATCAATTCCCGAGATACCAAACCTGTCTACGTTACACTTTTTCCGCCTGAAACAACTTGTAGGAAATCCTACGAGTGCTCGATCGTAAATATCCTGATCTATGAGCGTGCCATCGCGAGTATTCAGTCTCGCAGCCTATAGCTGCCTGTATCGAAACGAGATAATGCCGCCATTGAACGCTACTGTCCGAGGACTTCCAATACCCCATCCTTCAACTCCAGAGTCGTGTCAGTATCGAGTCTTATCGATTCGGCAGTCGTTATCGGTTCCCACTATGTATTTACCGATACGTCACTTCCTTATTTTACGTAATCGACAGACGTTTCCATTGGATCGGACAACCCGTAGAGCGTCGCTATTTCAATCCTCGAAACCTGTGGGCACTTCGGTAACTACTTCCCTGTCGTATCGATTACTACCGCTTTCTTTCTTACCGTTCCGTTAGAATACGCCATTAACCGGGTACCCAATTCCAATTTTTTAAATATTTTCCTTGACCGATTGCTAGAGAGAGAGAATAAGAACAACCGTAAAAGAATTAGACCGCGGATTTTTATGAAAAATAAAAATTGTCTGCGTCATTTGCAAGAGACTGGAGCCAGATAGACGTTTAATTCTTACTTGAATAATTTCAAGAAAGTGAAAACGCGAAATTAGCATTATTAGATCATTGTAACTTTTTCACTGTTTTAAACGGCACCTACCCGTTTTTGTTATAAATGCATAAAACCCGCAGTCTAGCGATAATCGTGATCGAAGTCCAGAGTAAAATCAAAGATTTTAGTCCGGGATCGCGTCCGCCCGATTTCGTCGGGCTTTATGTTAAACGGGTTGCATTACGAATTTATTCCCGTATATAAATTTCGGCTCTGTTCCACCGGCCATAAAACACTGCGCTGGATTTCGCGTAATGCCACTTTATCTCGCATATCCGGAGCCACTCGACGATACTTTCGCTTTGTACCATGTAGAAGCCCCCTGACAGAGATTCGCGAAAATCGTAAAGTGGAAGACGTATTACGATCAATCGCGACTGGTATCTGGTGGAAAGTCGATAACAGCCCTACACGACTGTTATATGTATCTGCCGTGCTGCCGACGGAAATGACAGTCTACAGACAGCAATAACGGTGCCCGCCCTTTTGGATGCCGGCGGCATCCATCCCCCGGGTTTGCGTCTCAATTCACCTGAACATCCCGGCGCGGCGCGGCGCGGCGGGACGTCATACACGTATCCGATAAATCTATGCCGTTTTATTGCGCCTCTAAACGAAATTATAGCCTATCCGCGCCTCTACTTTTCGTGCATCGAATCGCGTCGGGATCGCTACACCGTAATTCCATCGCGTATCAGTTTCCCTCGAATATCGTTTAACGGAGCGGCGCATCCACTTCGGTGACGTTCAGCGATCAGCAATTAATACGATTCGAGGGGGGCTTGATTCACGAAACGTTGTTAACAATCACGCCGAATTCAGCCCTCCTCAGATCACTGCGGATCGTCCCGGTCTGATTCATAGTTTTGTTGATATACAGCTATTGGAGAACATCTCGGCATACAATTTGTATCAATATTCTCTTTTTTTAGGAAATTACGATCTACAAAAAAAGTTCCAGTCACTAAAATCGTAAAATAAGTCGTAAGGCAAGGGGTTAAAGGAAAGAAACTTTTGGGACAACCTAATATTAAATTGCAGACCTCTCTTTTGTTTTGGCAACATCGACGCTAGGTTTAACTCTTGTTGCGTCAATTTGGCACCAAAAAGGAACGAAATAAGTCGGAGAATCTAGAAATGTTCAACATCGAAGAGCACGTTATAAAACCTCGAATCATCCTTTGGGCAATCCCCGAAAATTGTAAAACACCGTGCGTGTGCTCGAACAAATATTCACGAGCTCCTGAGATTTTCCCAGCGCCATAGAATTCAATCTCGCTTCATCCCCTAATAAATCGCCGGAACAAAGCATAAACCCTCGTTTCCCGTTGGAAAAAGCTAGACTGCGAGTCTTGTCGTCTCGAGGCTGCCGGCCAAAGAAATAAACACTGGATCCTTCGCGGGATCGCGGTGAACGCTGATGGATCCTAATCATACTTTACCCTCGTCACGCTTTCGAGGGAAAGAAAAAGGGAGGCCGTCCGAACCGAACGGGTTGAAGGATCAATCCAACGCGCCGCGCAGCGTGATTCCTCGCGTTCGTTCCAGGAAGAAGGGGAGAGAGAACGCCGCGCCGCGTCGGGCTCACGCACCGAGTAACACGCAACCAGAATGCGTCCGGCCGGACATTTTTGTTTTCGAGAATGCAACGCGACATGATGCATTACAACCAGCCGGATATACCAACCGACGGGTCTCTGTCCTGAATGAATAATCGCGCCGGTTAACGCGACACACGTATCGCTGACCGTCCCTGCTGGTCCTTTTCCTTGCTCGACTCGCCGCTCTCCCCACCCTTTCTTCAATCTCCTGCCAACAGAGAACTCGATCTCCTTCAAATCTCATAGGTGACTATACATATAATAGTGATGCATTAATTGTATTCAATTACTTGTGCATAGTGTGAAATCAATCGGATTGAATAGCATTCCGCCTAATCAAACGCCCATGTTCGAGAAGTATTAATAATTGGAGGAATCAGATATTAATACGATTCGAACGTCACTGCATTCGTTCGTGCCGCAGCGGTTAGTTGACCCAACGATATATCAAGCGTAATTTATTGTTTAGCTCCCGATTAATCACACGAATAATGAAAACCGATGGAAATTGTGGAGCTAGTCGTGAAAATAAATTAATTTCATACAACACGACTGTTGCATCCGTTCTCAACTGAAACGATTCAATTGTTTCTATGTAGACCAATTTATTGTTCGCACTACGTATACGAATCGGATTCGTACATCTGTGCTTTCGGACTCGCACAAATCGGTCAGAAAGATTCGACAGAATTTTCATTCTGCATCAAAATATTCAAAGTCAATTTTCTTGAAAAGTAGAACAATATCAAAGACAACCGAACAGAATGTCGGGCTTTCCTTTGGTTCGTCGACAACCCATTTCACCGACACTGTTTTCATCGACACAATTTCACCGACAGTAACTTTCGTCGACGCTATGTTTCCATCGACACGGTCAAGAATGTCACGATCCAACACTACGTGTTTCAAGCGGACGTCTCAACCAAAGATCGCACCAGAGTTAATTAGCTCAGCGTCGAAAATCTGCATTGTGCAACGAACGCGGGCCGACAGGAACCGCTCGACGCGACGATCCTAATGCCGCCGCGCCGCGCCACGCCGCGCTGTTTAGAACAGCAAGTACGAGAGCGAGCGGCAATTTCTCGGCTAAGTACGCGGGCCGCAATTTATGAACGGGCTGCACGAAATGTCATCATGGGATGCGGGGACGGGGGCCGCGTGCACATTTCGATCTTCATTCCCGCGCGTTAATGCACATTTCGGGCTATAATCGCACAGCGAATTTTCGACTTTCGATCGTCTCGCGCAAATGACGCCGCGCCGGTATATCTGCGAAATAACGCGGTCCCGGCGCGGCGCGGCGCGGCGTGCAACAGCTGCACAGGTCGCTTGATGCACCCGCTCGCCGATCTCCCATTCTTTCTCACCCTCATCCTTTTTGCACTTTCCACGGGTCTTTTTCTTTTTTTGCGCGTCCCCGCTCGTCCGTCTCGCTGCATACTCTCTATTTTAACTCTTTCTCCCTTGTTTCGCTAGATTTCACTCGACGCCCATTTCCTTCGCCGTGTTTTTACCTTTTCCGCCACCCCTGCCTCTTCTACCTCATCCTCTCTCCTTCTCTTCTTACCTTTTCTCTCTGCCTTGCTCCTGTTGTTATGACGAAGCCGGAGGTCGGAGATGTTCAGCAAACGTTTGTGGATCTTCTCCCTTCGCGGCGCTAACGTTCAGAGTATTGTCTACGCGTGTTTGTATATTGTATTCTCCTTCGTAGACCATTTCGTCGCCGGTCACCTTCGCTGGAACAAACTCTTCTGCGCCTTCTCTTGTGGTTGATTCGCGCTTCTGCGATCGTTGATATTAACAGAGTCTAACAAATATGAATGTTATGCCTTTCTTTTTAGATAAAATTAAATTTGATTCCTTTGTAATCAATGTTTAAGCATTGAAATAAATGTAGACATACAGAAAATGTACATTTACTTTTCTCTTCTGCGACATTTTTCGGGATAAAGACGCGTTAATCACTGCAACTGTAAAGAAAACTGTACGGCAAAGGGATTAACCTTTCGCATGCTGATTTCTCATAAACCTTCCCGAAGAAACGCTGCGTCCAATGGCTCAAACCCCAGGTTTCTACGTTCAGGCGTTATGGAGATGACCGATTACAAACGTACGGACATATTTACATTTTTATTTATATAGATTGTAATGTAAAAGAACATTTCTATGCTTTCTTTCAATTATTGAAAACCCGGTTAATAGGCTTTCGGTAGGTAAACTGTTAATCTTAAATGTAATAAGGGGATTATTTGTCAGAGGAGTGGGTAATTAAGGGCCTAAACGTGAAGCAGCGAGAAAGGCCCTTCTCCCGGGGGTGAACATTCGCGTGTTCCCTCTCGACGCGCCTATTTAGCAGTCATTGTTCCTCAGCGTTGTTAATGGGTCCACTCGTGGCTCGCTGGAAACGCGGCCAGCGTGGTTGTTCAGGCTGAATGGAAAATTCAATTTCGTCTCTGGTCGCGCGAAAGTAACGCGCGGCCCGCTCGTAAAAAAAACACAATGGCCCTGCACGGGGTTGGAATGTTTAATTTCTGCACGACGCCGCCGACGCCGACGACAGAAGATTCTCCGTTAAACGGGTTGCGTCGTCGTTGCGTCGCGTCGCGTCGCGTCCGGACCCGGGACCTCCGGAGCCGGCCGAGAATCACGCGCGGGCGAGTGCACTTAACAAGCCTGTTAGGTAATTTCCGCTGGGCTAGCGGGGCGCGATGTTTGCCCATGATTTTAAAGCGACGCGACGCGACGCGACGGTGGCTCGTACAGAGAGCTCGTCGCACGGCTCGCGTCGATACGCTCGTTCGAGAGGACAACGAACGCGCGATGACGGAGCCGACGATCGATTTCTTTCGGTGACGCCAACTCGCTCACCGCAAAGTCGCGACGTAAGCTCGTCATGGGGTTTTATTGCGCGCATCCGCTTTGTATCCTTGAGAAATTTCGCTGAGAAACGCCTATTTGCCGCAAACTTTTACTCCCGAACGGCGAAGCTTTTTCAGCACAATCGGCAATACCTGTGGAACCATTCTCGTAAAGATGTATCCGTGAGGAATTATTCACGAAATTGATTTCTTTGGATATATACATTACATACTATTGAAAATGTGCTCTAAAGAATAACGATTTTTATAAATTTATTTATTTAATGTTGTTTCAATATCAAAGGTCATTAGCAGGACGGTACATTTTATTACAATATTTTATACATATTTGTATCTTTGATATACTGGGCAAGACCGGCGATATACTCCTCAGAACCTAACAGAATGGGTAAGGATCCAGGCAACTTAGCATTTTGCTTAACAAAAGTGAATGGGTTATTTCCGAGTGCCCAATTCTGATTGTAGAAATGAAAGTTTCAATTTGACGATCTACTGGACTTGGAAATTTTTGCCACTCAAGATCCGCTCCTTCATTATGATATTTTTCTATGTAATTCCTTTTAATTTTAGTCTGATATAATGAATGGGTGATTTGTTTCATTTTTGTGTCGCAGGCCGCTAATTTGGCTGCTCTATCAGCGTTTTCATTATCCTGTATACTGTGTACATATACCCATATGCGATGGAATCCAGCAAAAGTTATAACTTTCTTGTATTTCCTGAATACATTCATCGGTTATTTCCAACTCTTCAATGGCCATAGCAGCACTCGTTGAGTCTGTAAAAATTGTGTATCTATTCCCAGTAGACTTTTCGATTACTTCTAGTGCTTTGAATAAAGCTAAGATCTCGCAACATACCTAATTGTAGGATAACGAAACATCGTTAAATTGTTCAAATAATGTTGAACTAGGTAGTAAAACATGTGCTACCGTTAGTCAGAATCACTATGGAAATCGTGCTGTAATTGGATGAAATTGTCGGAAGATTGTACCATGGGGAAAAGTTTGCGCATGAAATAAAATTGTAGTTTCCAATTAACGTTGGCGGAGAACGTTGTGTATCGGAACGGGGCGAAACTATTTTAGGAACGGTAGGTGGAAAACGCAAGTTCGTTAAATTGCAGACTAGAGTTTGCATCGGCATAGAAGGAGGCTGAACTATTTCCGATTCCGTGAGAGGAGGCCGGGTTAGGCAGAAACTCGTACGGCGCGCGGATAGCCAGCGCGAACGCGGAAATGATCGGTGAAAATTATTCAATTCCAAAGACCGCGGTGGAAATGGGAATTTCGATGGTAACGATCGAAAATTGCCACGGAATTACGACCCGTCCGCGTGTCGACGCCCATTAACGTCCAATTAGCTGCCATTTCCTCCCGACACTTTTCATTTTTCCGCGTAATTGCGAATCCTCCGCGCAATTATGCCGTAAAATATGACGGGCGACGCGTGTGTCGTTAAAATATCATCGAATGATATCCACACGGTGTCTTTTAGAACATTATATGTAATTACGCCCGTCGGAATTTTCCATAAAATTTCGCTTGACCGTTATAATTAACACATAATCCACCAATTTATTGCATTATTTTTGAAAGTCTATGTGTGCGTGGGCTGGATATTCTTTAATGGATCCTTCAACAGCAACAGAAACTTGAGGCACAAACTAACAACAACTCATCCTCATTAACGCGATCTAATCATTTTGTTTTCGATTATTGTGTAAAACAAGAAGATTTTTAAGCTTCCTTGAAACATTAACACATTCCCGCATACTTTCTTCCAAAAATGTTACTTCGCTGCCACGTGAAATTTCACAATATTGCGCTAAAGGAAATTTGCAATACTCGATTCGTAGGAATCGAAAGTATAAATTGGCTTCCGGGACATTTGAAGCCGGCGGAAAAATCAATTTGGTGGGACCGTAAGATATTTTTTTCGGCCACATCGAGCCAGCTGCGCGACGCGGCGATCGAAAAATTTCGCTGTGCAATTTGTCCAGAGATCGGCGAACAATGCGTGGTCGGGAACAGAGAACGAAAACTCCTGTAAAACCAAATTTAACAGCTGACGGTGGATTCGATGGCGGTCTACGATTCGTCCGGCATTGTTCTATTCCCGGGACACGTTCGGCGTTATTGCATTTCGCGGGATCGGGCCCCGCTATTGCGCTCTATGACGGCGCCGTTCAATTTATTTTACCGAATACAGTTTTACGAGTGCCTGTTAAGCACGGTTACCATCGCATTGTATTAGCCAGATACACGGCACCGTTTATTACAGGTTTTATGACCGGCGGCGTAGCCCTTCTCTATTCTCCTGTCCCTTTCATACTCTCTCTCTCTCTCTCTCTCTCTCTCTCTCTCTCTCTCTCTCTCTCTCTCTCTCTCTCTCTCTCTCTCTCTCTCTCTCTCTCTCGCTCTCTCTCTTGCTTCCTTTTGTCATCGCTCGGCTCTCTCGTAAACCAGCCGCGCGTGTATCGACGGTCCACGAAACGTAATCGACAGTGATCGTTTACGAATCCGATGAATCGAACGGTTTCCGCGTTGATTAGGCACGCAGCTTCGCCTAAAGGGAAAAGCAATATAGGGTGAACTCTGCCATAACGAAGAATACGTCCTTTCTACAGGGTGAGTCAGAAGAAACATAACACTTGTATATATTGGTCAGATTCAGTATTTCAACCTATCATTATTTCGGCCACTGTACGTCAAATGTAAATCGAATATTTAGCCTACGGTCAGCCACGGAAGTCTGTACTCCGTCCAACGAGACGAGACAGCAATCGGAACAATTTAATATCCGTTAGTTAAGTCCTCCGTTAAATAAGCACTCGCTTGTAATCCGATTATAACATCAGATAACAATTATCGTAGGAATAATACGCTCGGAAAATCGGATTGGAAATTTGTATGTTCCGAATTCGGTGAATTTATTCCGCGGATATAAAGGTTGTAGAATGGTCGACATTTTAATTGCAAAGTCGATTACAATGCGAGCGTGTCAAAGAAAATCCCGTTTTCGACACTGCGCCGGCAAATTCGTCGTCACCCGCATCGTTAACAATTCCCGGATGGAATTGTGCGTAGTCGATTCCCAGGCCGCTCTATCAGTCCTATTTGATCAAAGCTGTCACGAGCGATAATAATCGGCCGCTCGGTAGATTGAAAATTGGGGTAGATTTCGTTTCTCATAATAGGATCGACCCGCGAATGACACGCGATTCCATTCGATAAACGAAAACCTTTGTGGGAAAACAATCCTGCGAGCATCGGCCGATTATTATCGCCCTTCGTCGAGGCTACTACGGCATCAACCAAGATAAACCATCAATTCCCATGCACCATGGAGTACGTTCCATTTCACGAGCGTCACGTGTTTGATCCGTGAAATGTGAAATTTTCGTGCTCGCGGCCCTGTTAAATTGATCCCGGCCAGGCTGCGACCGACACCATGCGGACTATAACTGATCCTGCGAATCGAGAATCGTGCAAAAATGCGCCGACTCGTCTAAACAATGGTATAATTAATTCTTGGAGAAGTGAGCATGATTGTCAGGAAAATTATTTGCAGTAAGAGCGAATCTTTAACGATTCTTAATTCATTGACTGATTCATTGATATTCTTAAACTCTTTCCATCCGCATACTGTTTCAAAGTGCGACCAGTCATTTTTGTCATAAATAATAGCTTGGGAATAGTTTAAAGAAGGCTGGATACAAAAAACAGCTCGATGTTTTGGGTGCCTCATGAGTTAACATTGAAAAATTTAATGAATCGAATTTCAATTTCCGAGTCGTTGCTAACACGAATCAAAATCGAACCTTTTTTCGAACCAGTACGACAATAAAATCACGTGCCGTAGTGAGGGGATTATGGTTTCACCTCAAAAATGACAAAAGGTGGTTGATCAAAACGGCACAAATACTTGATTTAATAAATTTGATTTAAAATATGGAAAAAGCTTGATTCATTTCTGCATTAAAATACGAAGAAACTTTTTCCCCAACCCGATATAAAATAAAACACGCATTCCACCAGCATTTTCGTATCCCCTGCTGGAGCATCACAGTTACAAAAGGCCGAACGGAATCCTCAGCCGCGAATCCAGCACCGGAGAAGCTTTTGCCACCTAAAACAAAGTCCCCGTCCAATAAACTAGCCATTATCGTGTCACCAGTTTCCATCGAGTCATGCTCGCCATCAACATTTACTCTCGCCTTCTGAGAAAAGGCTCTCGCGTCCCACCCTCGGCCCACAAACCCCGTTTATCTTCGCTGTCACTGGAACATCGCCCCCGTGCAATCCGTACGAATGCATTGCGAGACACGCTTTACCCTATATTTCAGTGAATTTCCACGGGCCGCAAATTATGCACTTCTACGGCTCTGAAAGACGAACAGGCTTCCGTCCGATTGGAAACTGCCTTGGCTTCGATCCTTTCTCGACGGAAACTGGATCGCGTATTTCCCGTTTCTCTATTTTTGCTTCTCGAATGCTGCGAACTTGCTGAACAGCGTTGCGACATTAGAGTGTTGAATGCATTAGGAGAGACCTAATGAAAGAACTCTGCCGCGTAAAACGTCCTTTTCCCCGGAGACCATGAAATTAGGCGAACGATGATTCCAGCTGTCGCAACCCCAAATTCTTTTCGTTCCTGGATCACGCGATCGGGCTTCGGCGAACGATTCTGTTCGAAAGGGAATCTTGGCGTGGGCGACAGTGGCCGGCGCGGCGCGGCGCGGCGCGGCGGTGACCGGCGCGGCGTCGAGTAATTATTGTTTACACGTTAGATCGCACGCGAGCGATAGAGGGGCACGCACGTTTACGCGCGCGTGAGCTGTGCAAACGCAGACGGTGGCTAAGGTAAACAGGTATCCGCGAATATATTATTGAATCGCGTGGGGCGGGTGTTAAAGCCACCCTTGCGGCGATGGCGTGTGCGCCTTTGTGTGCCGGCGCCATTATCGTCCGCCGAAATTACTATTACGCGTCGGCGAGGATCAACCTCTGCGAGGATGTCTCCTCGTTTCTCCTCGCACGCGAGATCTCTTCGCACCGACGCGACGCGCGACGCGCGACGAGACTATTATTGCTCCGTGGTGGTTTTGTTGCGAACGTTTAACGGCGTGTCCTAATGGCCACAGCGATTAAAAATATGTACTGCGTGTCGCCGTGCTGGCTATCTTACGTTAAACGCGACCGACGCGACCATTTCACCCGCTTCGCCACTTGTTTCAACAATGGCCTCCATAGTTGCGAGATTAAATGCGCAACGTGTCTTGTGTTCCCTCATCTATGAAATAATATAATCAATTCTCTCAGTATTAGAGGAGTGTGAGAACCCGAAAATGTCAGGTTCGACAAAAATGTGTTACGTCCTAAGGCGGACGTTTGAAAGATGAATATTTTCGTTTAAAGATTTGAATTGAAGATAAAACGCAGTTTTGAACCTACGCGGTGGATCCATCAGCCCTGGGAACGCGGCGAGCACGAATGCTCCGTTGTTAAACAAAATGGTGCATATATTATCAAATAAACTTGATTGTTGGTAAAATTTTTGTTATTTTCAATTTGATCAAAAAATGGGCGGAGACTTTTCGAACAATCGAAATAAAAGAAATATGTAATATATGTGTATGTGCACATGGTAGAAAACATATGCAATATGCAAAATAATATTTGCATATCGAAATATGTATTTACGTAAACATTCGCAACTATACTTATCATACTCAACATCAGGATTTTCTTATTTCATAGAGAACAGAAATGGAGGGACGTAAAGAAAGGAGTACATATTGCCGCGAGTTTATCTGGAATTCAAGTAGTTCAGGCACGTTATATCGCAGGCCGCCGAGAATCACTCGGTTTCCACTCTCAAGTAGATGGATACGACCGCTCAGACATACTTTTATCTATCTTTCTCTCACTAAAACAAACTATCTTATAGCTGAACAATACATTTTTTCCGAATTCTCTGTTACTACTTGTGACCCCAGAACTTTCTCCTATCATCTTCAACAACTCGTTCAGTTTGTAAAGATTGCAAAGACTGTATTCTCTGTAAAAATAATCAAGCGATGTTTCGATGATCGCTCGACTATTTTTCTATCCAATTATTTAACCCACTATCCAAAAACAAAACCTTGAACCGTATTTAACGTCTACCAGAGTACAGTAAAAGCTCCTTCGTTGTCCAAAGGCCGGGGGGCTGAGCGGACAACGAGCGTGCCCGGACACTATTTTTGATTTATGACTGCGTCTAGATATCGCGCCGACCGCGCCGAGCGACTTCAATAGGAAGCCGAACATAGAGAAGGACAGAATGAGATACGGATCGGGTGACCGAAGCGTGTCGCCGTCGCCGGCACAGTTTAAAGGCCCACATTGTTGCTGTTGCTCGTTGCCTTCGAAACCTTGACCGTCGATTAAACCACTAAATACAGTTGAAATTATATCGTGTTTGGTGTCATTTTAATCAGAGAAATGCCAGAAATAAGTTAGTGAAAGTCCCATAAAGAAATAATGAAAATTAAGAAGTTTGAAAATTCGGTTTCCTCGAGTCAATGTTGTGGTGTTCACACCGATATACCCGAGCCGACATCAATCGACGCCGCCTACGGAGCGACTCGGCGTTGACAGGCAGTGGAATGGGTAGGCACTGGACAACGATCGTGCCCTTGATTTTGGACAACGAAGGAGCGATTACTGTAACACGAAAATCCACAAATTCGGTCCGCAGCGATCGCAGCGATAAATCTAATCATTTCCAAGGGGACGTTTCTATCGCGAAAAGAGGAGGAGACGACCGGTTGGTTTTTTTCCAATTTATCGCTGAAGAATCGACGACATTTAGCAACCACGAGCCGCCTTGTAACAATACATCTTCCTGGACCGTGTTCACCGTTGAAAAATGCCCACGATCCGACTCGATTCACCGAAACGAGATTAATGGTCCGCCGAGAATGTTTTCTGTCGCTGAAAGAAGTAGTCGGGGCGAGGAGAAGAGAAACACGAGGTCTTGATCAATCCTCTACGAACCGGCCAACACGAGCCCGCCGATAATTGCCAGCCCTGTGCTCGGATACAATAGGACTATCGGTGAATTATGTTTAGTGGAACGAACAATTCTCTCTCACCACGAACCCGCATTCTGCACGCTCTCGCCGTTAAAACCTATCGACCGAGCAAAGAATCGTTCTTTTCTCTCTCTCTCTCTCTCTCTCTCTCTCGAGAGAGAGAGAGAGAGAGAGAGAGAGAGAGCTGCGATGCAAATACAACCACTGGCAGAATGTTTCCGATCGGGAGGCATTCACACGGATTTTAGAGAAAACATTCACGATTTAGAAGTATAAAATATTACTTCGTGGAGTTCAAACTGATGGGAAATGAAAAGGGACTTATGAAGGAATGAAAAACAACAAAATAACATAAGCTTCCATTTATTGTAACAAAGAAACGAGAAAAATGAACAAATTGTTACACGGAAAAAAGTTGCCGATTAAACAGAACAGCTGGAAGAAAGTTTCAGATTCGATTTACACTGTCCAACACCAAATAAATTGAATGTAAATCGATTACTATTATATTTCTATTCGCAATTCCGACCAAATGCATTTTTTCGACGCGTCAACATACTTTCCGTTGCCACTGTACGTGCCCATAATTTTGAAAGAGTGACCGAAGTCATATACACATATTTAGGCTTCTCTGATAATTATGGACACAAATGCTATTGGTATAGTGATCCTAATAAAGATGACTGGAACTCTCAGACGCAGCTCTTAAATAGTTGGAATAATTTTACTAGAAACGGTACTAGAAACTTCTCTAGCTGAAACTTCTCTAACTGAACTTAAAAAATAATCGGTTGTGGAGAAAGATTGGGGATTCGCAGTGTAAGGTGATCCGTGGAATCTGAAGAAAAGCGCGGAGGATATTCCTACGCAAACTGAATTCCCAAGACTGTAATCTTGATGATCCACCGTATAACAAGCTCGGTGGCAATCGCTGTTCTGTTTGCGCTTATAATTACTGTTTGCGTAGCATTGTTCTTAAGCCCGGTACCTAGAACGGCACCCCAGTTGATAAGTTACCGGGAATCACCGTGGAAAGTCCCCCATTTCGTCGGTCGGATCGACCGCGGGGTAAAAGTCTAATGAAGGAGGTTACGAGGTTACTCCTGGATCCTCCTGAATTATTTGCGTTAACCTCGTCAGAGGGATGGGACTGGTTCGTTTGTTAGCATTCATGGGCCATTCGTATAAATTTTCAGTCTGTTTTACGGGAACTCCAACGGGGATGACCGTTTCGACGCCGTTCCCCAAAATTACCGCGTGTATTCAACTTTACGATACGCTCAAATGATGCCGGTTAACCCACGTGTCAATTTGACGTAGTCTTCCCGAAATAAAGTAAAAAATAGTTCCGTTGTTTGCAGATAAATTTGTCTGAAACTTCGTGACTTTTATGTTTTTAATGCGAAACACAACCGAAAAACCTAAGAAAATTTGCGGCAAACTTTTCAGTTCTTTTGTTATCGCAGTCGCTGACGCGATCATTTTTAAGGAAACAAAGGAGTTTTGACAGGATTTACGCAACGACCTAATAAACGACGAGATGAGAATGCGACGAGCGGATGACTACGGCGGGGGTGGAACGATAACGGGATAAGAACCGAGCGCATAAAGCGTTGTCGCCTAATAAAGCCGCCGCCGCCGCCGCGCCGCGCGGTTTATCTTTCGTTAAGGCCGATCGGACAGTTCAATCTGCCGAAGACCATTTTCATGATCGTTTTGAGAGGACATTAAGAGTTAAGGCAAACTGGAAACTTTAACGAGCGGAGTTTTAAGCCGATTAAACGTCCTCGAACTCCTCAAATGTACACAGACTTCCTCGGGACTGAACAAGCAAGTTCGCCAGGACAATCAGCTTATTCGCGGAGTTTCTTTTCAAGATCCGATGTGTACACAAATGAATCTTCTATGAGAGGACGTGACGGCGAAAGGAAAACCGGGTGGCCGCGTCGAGACTGAGCGCAAAGTAATTGGAATCGAGAAACCGTTCGTTGTACATTGTCCGCGCCAGAACTTTAATTATTACATATTGGAAATAATGGGGTTAACACTTTGTCAAATCATCTATGACTGTTGCGGATAGACTCGTAGGTACATCCCTTGAAGTCTAATAATAAGAAACCAACAGCTCTGGACCAAGAGGCCGAGGAAATGATAATTATACATAAAAACTGTTAACTGATATAGTAAGAATACATAATTTATCTAATTCTCGAATAATAAACTAAATTTATTATATGTATTTATTATTATTGTTTACATTACACTTTGTGCTTTATACAGATACCATAGATTGTGAATTTCCAAGAAGGATCAGCTGAACCAAGCCGAATGTGTTCCATTTACGATGAAATGTCGATAGAAGGAGGTTTTCTTCGAATTTTCACGGTCCGAGAGGGTTGAAACGTTGATCGCGAGGGATGCAGGCTTCCCGTCGAGAAATTTACGAGATTCCGTGGAAGTTCGTCCCGGCGCGCGGCGGCGCACAGTGTCACGAAATGCCTATTTTTTGGACAAAATTCAATAACTTTTGTTCTGTTTATGATAGAGACATGAAACAAAGTGGGTTTTTTCATTTATATTGAAAGCAATCTCAACATGATACTATTATAAATATAGTAATTTATTTAAACATTGTAAAACGATATTTATAAACAAAATTTTGTTTTATTGCTGGTTTTCAGTAGATGAATTCTCAGTTCAGTTCTTCCGAAACTGAAACTTCGTTTTAAACTCCTATAACATTCGCCTCCTCGACACACATACACTCTTTGTTTGCTATGTCTGCCGCAACTGACTAAAAGTAGGACTATTCGCTCTGGTCTAAACATTCTTTAATCATAATTCGCTTTTATAAACAAATGAGTAGTCATACTTAATCAAAGCTTACGAGTACATACAAAGCATACGAGGTGCAGTTGCATTACTCGTCTTCATAATCTGAATCTTGCTGACCAGTTCTTGCTACATATTTTGTTAAATAACTCTGTTTTTCGCCAGATTTCGCAATTAAAATTTACATAATATCAAAATATACTATCTTACTAATACAACGCAAAAAAATCGCCGAGACGTTTTGAAACCTTTTTTTTTTATCCTCTACTAAAGATTAGGGGAACCAATAAAATTTAATGGTTTCATTTCAGGTTAATTATTAAATAGTGCATAAGTATTACAAAATTTTTGAAGATAAATTATAATTAGCCAACCCTTACCCATCATTTTCTAAAAAGATTATTTCTTACAAATGTCTTTTGTTCATAATACAACGTAAACAACTTGCGCTATGAACTGATGTACTATTTCATCTTCCAAATTTTCGTTTACAGATTCGCTCGTAATTAGTTTCCTACTGGATTTTTTTATTTTTTTTTTCAATAAATGATTTATTTGGACATTTTGACATAGTATGAACATAGTTTTCAATCGACATGAAGCAGTGACTTTTCCGATTTTTGTCAATGGCTCGTGACACTGTGCGGCGCGGCGCGGCGTGGCAGTCAAAGCGTTGACGATTTCCCGGATCATAATCGGTATAGCCGGTTCGCATAAAACGTGGCTCTCGAGCACGCGATTAAAGAACAAAACTGTATCCATTCGAAAAGTTCGCCCCTCACGGAAGACGGTGCGTGGCGATGGCAGAGCCGAGTGCCGCTAAGTAATTGCCAATTAATCTTCATTAAACCCTTCCGCGTGACTGCAGATGGCTCCGGTGATAGAAAACAATTGCACGTTGCCCCGAAAGTCGGCAGTTAGTTGGAAAGTTGGCTCTCGGGAAACGCTAGAAGGAAGGCATGGTCGAGAGCGAGCGAGCGAGCGCGCGCGGGGCCGGGGTCGCCCCGCGCTGAGCGAATGGAAACGAGAAGGGAAACGGGGAAAGGGTGTTGCCAAGCGTTGAGGAAAGCCCTCGGTTCGTCTCCCTCGAAAAGCTTAAATCGGCTTCGTATCTCAGCATCCCCGGGACCCTCCTCTTGTATCTCTAATCAGATCATTAAGCCCGCGGAGCGTGCGCATGAAGAAATTTCTCGAGGAAAGTCGCGACCGTCACGCGCGAATCACCGCCCCGTTCCAAAGAAACGGATAATCGAATCAACATCGAACGGGGGCCCGTGAATTTCTTTTTCCTCGCGATCGCATCCCTTCGCGCCAGCCCCCGGTAAACCTTTTGGCACACGGCGAATCATTAGCTCGGGCTGATTTCAAGCCTTTGGCGGGGGTGGTCCCATTTCGAGGCGTCGACCATTTACGACCATTTACGACCATTTATGACATCAAAAATAATTCGGTTATTAATAGACAGCGGATGTTTATGCGAATGCATATTTTTATAGAAAGTAGGTAAAGTTATGGACCTGGACAGAAATCTACGTTGACTGTAGAGGATTTTGAAAATACATATAGTTTTTATTTTGCACATTTGCATACTGCATATATTTTATATATTGCATACCTTTCACATATCCCGAATATTCTCGGGAGAAACCCGGGATGTTCGGAATCCCGTCCCGACATGATACGAGGCTTCCCATCCCGTTCCCGGCATCAGGATTCGGGAATTCCCGGGTTCCCGCACACCTCTATTATATATGCACCTATCTTTATTATTATATTATTTAACTTATCGTGTATGTTTCCATGCTGAATCAAGATTCATCGGTCGGCGCCATTCGGCAAAAGAGATTTCGTCGTTTCGCATTATGCAAAAATGTATCGATACGAGCGAGACGGTGTTCCACCGTTCGTCTCATTTATCGGCGTAATTGAATTTTCAGATAGCAATAATTCATGGTCGAGTTGACACGCCGAAAGCAAACGAAACGAACGTAACAACGGTCTCTAGTTCGCGCGGAAACAGGCGAAAGCGATCCCTGGGGGAGGGGGCTCTTTCAATTAGAATCTTTTCGACGGGAATTAAAATTGGACTGTTCCTTGAACCGTGTCTGATTTGTTGCAGGATGGAGGAGTCGTCCCGGGGGTTGCTGCAACACAAGCACAGGGCCGAGCAGCTGAAGCAAGAGAAGACTTCGCTCACGCTTTCTTACGAGGTAAGGAAGCGAAGTAGTGAAATAAGAAGTTATTTCATCCTCCTGTACACGTGGATCAGGAACAATGAATTCCAACACCCGAAAATATGTTCACTCGATCTCGGCTTAAATATACAGGGTGTTTATTTTATATTGAACACCTAAATTATTTCCGCTACTATTAAACGTAAGAATAAAAAAATTTTACAAAAAAAATTAAACCGACTTCGAAAAAATGCACTAAAAGGTATGAAAGTTCGTGTGTATTCACATCAATTAAATGGAAATTATTTCATACTTTTTAGTGCATTTTTCTAGTGCGTTTTTTCGAAGTCTCGCGGTTTAATTTCTTTTTATAAAATTTTCTGCAATAGAGAGCTGTTCGAGAAAATACTTGAAGGTAAAAAGATAGAGGGTACCGACAAGTTTCAAGTTGGCCCCGACCAACCGAGTAAACAAAACCGAGTCGGGGAAGATCGGCTTCGTCGCTGGGCCCAGTATCGTGGTAATTGAAAATTCGCGTGCAGGGATCGATTGCTGGCCATCGGAGTCGAGAGCAGCTGCCAGAGGATAGAATTATCGAGCGCAGTTGCGAGGTAACTTTCCGACAGAAAATCGGCAGCCATTCGGAACAGAAGGTTCTGTCGAGGGGCGGTCGGGGGGAAATGGCGGTGTCGAGCGTGTGACGCGGCGGCGTAGGAGAAATGTTGTTCGCTTCGAAAGTAAAATCGAACGGCTAGAGAGAACTCTTGGCAGGCGTGTGTTCGGTTCCTCGTAGCCGATAGAGGGATTTTCAGGGGTTCTGGCATATATCGGTGGGGCCGACGCCGACATTGAACCGGGCTTGGGGGAAGGGGGATCGAGTGACGATCGATAATAAACGGTATTTCGTGGGGGCAGTGATGCACACCCCTCGGTCCTGAATCTACGACTCTTTTAGAAGCAAACCGGCCGTGAACGAGATAGTGCGTACATTCTAAGGGTTCTCGGTAAATGCCGAGCGTTTACTGTTCCTCCCTTTTCATTGCGCCAAAGCGTCGCAGTCGCGCCATGGCCGCTCCGCGTTACTTTGTTAAGTCACAGGAATATTGGCCGTTGGCAAATACCGTGGACCAGCAGCGTATCGTCGGTTATTGCGAGCCGGCCCGCAATATGAACTGGAAATTGTTGTACTCGGTGGGAACGTGTACAGCGCTCTCCAAAAACCCTGTGACACAGAGGGACGCGTTCTGTTTTACGGGGGCACACCGCGTTACCCTTTAAACTCACTCCCTCCGCTGTACAATGAAATTCTGTATGCGCTCGTCCAGCACCTTTATTATAAGTATATGTATACGTGTTGTGTGTTCGCAAAGCCAAGGATCGAGAACGACTGACTGTCGGATTACTGATTACATCATCCCAGTAATACATGACCAACAAAAACATCCTCTAAACAGGAGCCAAGTTCCTATGGCCGTAAAAAGTTGTGAGATCAAACAAAATACGGCCAAGTTCGTTAGTTCAGAAATACCTCTTGCAATACTGAAAAAAGTGAACATAACAGATGGCGTCGTTGCTTGCTTCATATACAATACATGTGTTATTTCCTACATATTATTCCTTAAGCTTCCCCTTTCTTAACCATGCCATTGGTATTCTTAAAAACTACTCTGGATTTGCACAGAGCACATTAATCGAGAACGAAACGAACTTTTCGGACAACCTAATAAATAGTTCTGATAAGCACGGGCAGATAACGAGGCGGCGCCCTTCGGATTCTCTCACATGCCGATCCAAAACGACCGAGCGTTTATTGTCGGCGGCCGTTTTCGTTTTTGTACCGAGGGACACACGATGACACCGCCGTAAAAAGCTTTTCCCCTTCGTCCAATAACAACCGTTCCGTTCCGGTACGGGCCACTGGCCCGTTATTGTGTCTCGCGTGCGAGTTGTCATGCACGATTGTTCCTGGCAGCGACACAAGGCTATAGACAATGGTCTTCTTGAACGCCACCGGTCGACGCGACGCGCCCTCCGATGGACCCTGTATCGAATAATACAATTTCTGTTTCGTTCGCTCTCGAGCAACCAACCCTTGGACACTCGATCTCGATACGATTAAACAAATCGCGAGAGGTATATGAACCTATCCGACCAATGACAGCGCGGACGTTTCGCTATGACGTTTCCATTAGCTCCTCGATAACTTCTACCGGGGCCTCGTGTCGCGAAACAATCGTCGGCTAATTTTCTTTCGCTTTCCATTGCAATTTTTAGATATACAGTCGCCGCGGAACGTATGTTGACACGTCTCATAAATGCATATCTTCTATTTTAAATCAATATTCCAAATTCCAACCATATTTATTATATTGTTAACTCCGATTCAAGAACACTCGGTTTCATACTTCGTTTTTCCACTGATTTTCATTCAATCCACACACTTAGATTGCTATATATGTATTACTCTTATGCGTCCCCTGTTAGAATATGCTTCAATTATACGGTCTCCGAAAAGCTTTAAATACGAAATCATGCTCGGTGAAAATCGTGTCGGGGAAATTTATGTCTGTGATTTCCATGGGACCCAAATGCTCCTGTACATAACAAAATATTAGCTTTTCACCATTCCTCGCGATCGATGCAGACAATTTTTATATGGCACAAATATCCGCCCGTTCCAGAATTAAGCCCCGCGTTCAGCCCTTATTCCGCCGCGCCGTCTATCATTCCCTCGCCGCCGAGTGCAAATACGTCTTCGTGGTTCGATGCATCTCAAGCTGTCACGCTGTAGGTTCTCCGAGACCCTGGCGCTTTCTCAAGCCGTTAACCGCCGCGGTGACACCGCTTCAAAATTAGATTAGAAATTTCACGAGGTCGATGCGTGCAATTTAGAGGCGCGGAAGCGGCAGTCTGTCTCCCGTCGGTGCGCGACGATAAATTACCAGTGGGAGACTCGGGTAGAGCAAAGAGCGAGAGAGGCAGAGAGTATTAGAGATGGAGAAAATCTGATGGAGAGAGAGAGAGAGAGAGAGAAAGAGAAATGGCATCGAGGAGTCAGATGTGCCGCGGGGAGAATTCCAAGAAGCGGCCAGTTTGTATTTTTATTTTCCCCCGCGTGCGGGATGACAGAAAATCGTTGGTCTCCCTTCACTTTCGGAAGAAGGGGGTGTAGACATTAGCAAGGGCCGCCTGGCTGGCACGACTGTTATAAATCAGACACACGCACCCTCTATTAGCACCCCTGTCTCCGACAGGTCTCCGCAGCCCTAATTTAACGTTAAACGCCTTTCTGCTAATAACGCTCGGTCGTGTTATTAACTCCTGCTACGCGTTGCAGCGATCATGCTTGCAAAAGAACTACGTCCAGCTATGATGAAATCTCGATCCTCTCGGAAGACGCCGCGCCGCGCCGCGCCGCACAGTGGTCCGGATCGCAGAATTTATACAGCCAAGACCAAACATTTTTTTTACACCCTCTACAATATTATTATTTCATGATCAATTGGAAATAATATTAAAATGAAGTATGAACGCAATCGCTCACGATGTTGATTTTTCCGTGCATTCTTCGATTTCTTGTAGTCTACAGTCTACGATAATGACCGAAAGAATGGATGATGAATGAAATTGTATCACTCTCTGTTTGCAAACAGGCACGCGTGCACCAGTACCAAGCGCAGATCTCGAAGTTGCAGCTAGAGAACGAGTCGATGAGGGGTCAGCTGCGTGGTTTGGAGGCTGCATGTGCTGGTGAAGTGCATGCTGCACTGGTGGCACGTCTGGCGACCTTGGAAACCGAACACGCCGCTTTGGCACGGGACGCCGACGCTCAACGTCGCCAATACGAACGGTGCCTGGACGACGTCGCCAACCAGGTGGTCCGCGCCCTTCTATCCCAAAAGGTTCATTGCTATGCTCTCGTTACCACGTCCTCGTCTTCTCTATTCTCTTTTCTCCTTCTTCTTTACTATATCTCCGCGTCTATCTCCAAACGATTTAATTGAACAAGGAATTTATACAGTAATCTTTCACGTTTCTTTTTGGAACTTGTAACTACCATATACTAAATCTGTAAACCCTGATTGTAATCCTACATCTACCACCGAGCATCGACTCTCTAATAGTATAGGATTGCATTCTGAGGACGTGTGCAGAGTGATAAAAAAAAGGTCCGACACTTACAGGCATGTTGTATGTAGTACCCATCGAGACGAGTAGAACTGACACAGGTCCTAAAAGCATATCATCAAGTATTAGTTCAAGATTAACATTTACGTATTGAACGCGCGCGCATTGCGTTACATTTTTTATTCGTACCCTACACGTTCTCGCATTCTTTCACAAATAATACAACAATTACACGACTTTTAATAGATCTTTTTATGAGCGTACCACATGGTTGAACGTCATCGACCGATCATCCTCGTCATCGATCCCGTTTAATCCACCCGCATCTGCTGTGCTGGAACATCGTAAAGCTACAAATCTATGTCGCATACAACAACCGTATCGATTACGCACAGCTATTGTATAGATATACACAGAATTGGGCAAAAATTTCGAATGTGGTGGTTTTATTCGCTCAATTATTCGTGGAAAGTCTTGGAATAATTTTCTGCCACGTCGACGAAAGCGTCGGTAGCCGTGGCCAAGCGATGCAATAAAACACTAAACACGGCCGGGCAAACCGACCTGGCGCCCAGTCAGGTATGTCGGTGTGAAACCACTACTAATTCAACTGCAAAACTTGTTTACTTTTCATAACTTTTTCATGGAAGTGGCGCCAGCTAGTTCGCGACGTTCTTCCGATTAAAATGACACTAAACTCGATGGAAGAATCTGGACCGTGTCTAGTGCTTTTATTCGTAAAATTACTCCTGGATTTATTCGAAGTCTTCCAATAATTTTACGAATAAAACCTCTAGACATAGTCGAAATTGTATCGCGCTTAGTATCATTTTGATCGAAAGAATGCCAGAAATAAATTGGCGCAACTCCCATAAAAAAATTATGAAAAACAAAAAAGTTTTGCAATTGTATTAGTAGTGGTTTCACACCGATATACCTGACTGACTGGGCGTCACGTCGGGTTGTCAGGCCGTGTTTGTTGCACCACTTGGCTACGGCTACCGACGCCGCGCCGTCGCGTCGTCGACCTGGCAGAAAATTATTCGAAGGATTTATTCGAAGACTTTCCACGAATAATTGCACGAATAAAAAAACCACTTTATTCGGAATTTTTATGCGAATAAAATTTGTTACCCAAGTCTGTATACATATACGTCACTAAGGAAACCAGCATTGCTTCAAAATAATAAACGTCAGAATTATTAGCTAGAACTCTAACATACGTCTTTCTACGAACTAAGATTAGTCAACGCAACGTCTAGTTCCGCAGTAGTAGTCTCTAACACAGCGCTCGGATTTACTTAGTCGCGACGCGACGGCCGAGTTTCGAAAGCTACGCCCCACAGTGGGCCAGATCGTATAAGTAGAAGAAAAAAATCTAAAATTATATTTATATCAATGGCAATGCTGCTGCCTATGTGTGTATTTTGTTAATTTAAATCGATTGCGACAAAAATTAAATCAATGGAATCGTTAGTTTACAAAATATGTTGAAATTTATATTTTTTATAAAACTCATAACTTACCGATATATGGTTATTCGTGTCATAATGTTCGACATAACGTGTTCCAATTCGTCATAATGTTTTCCATTATCGATATAACATTATGACTGGCAAGATTTCCCGAAATATGAACAATAATAATCTGAACCACCAAATTGAAATAAATCTGTAGTTCTGTACTTACTTTCAACTCTGCTGAATTCACGTTGTTATGAATATAAAAGTGTTTGATCATTGCTATACATATAATCGCAACACACGTTCTTAAAGTCAATATTTCGCAGGAAACGCTCGAGAAACGTTAAACAACGCAACGCGGCATTTGCCTTCGTCATAGGGGAATGTGCGTATAGTACATACAATAAAATATTCACCAATGCTTACATTTGTTTACCTTCAATTTGGGACTTTTTTTCCTCCTCGTACTTATACGATCTGGCCCACTGTGCGCCCGCCCCTCGACCCGGCCGGGCCGCGCGCCTCGCTCCCCGTGGTGACGGTGACCCTAGTTCTCCTAGACGCCACGAATAGCGAGTATGAAACGCGCCTGACGAGCTCCGAACCAGTGTCGCCAGAAGATGCACAAATGGACATCTCTTTCCTCTCCTTCTTTTCCCCTTCCACTATCCCATTCCAGCACCATGCGCACACTCCAACGTCCCCCGCTAAGGCCGTAGACCACGGTACACGGTACACGGTACTGCCCGTGCCGTAGACTGGTCCGGTCATCACAGAGGGGGTGGTACTTGTATTCCCCTCGATTTTCTCGATATGGCGACACTGCTCCGAACTAGGGCCGCCACGGGGAGCGAGACGCGCGGCCGGGTCGCGAGGGGGCGTAGCTGACGAAACTCGGCCGTTGCGAGTAAGTAAATCCGAGCGCTGCTCTAACATATAGCGTTAGTCTAATGCGTTAGAAATGCTTTTGCGCGCAATAGAATCTAGCAAACCTCCGGTCTCCCTTTTTGTCTGCTATCGCGCTTTCTATTGTTCGTAGTTGGTCAAGCTGGGAAAATGTGCTGATGATTGTATTCGTTTCGTGCTTAGGGTCTCAGGGAAGAAATTGGAGCGTTGCAGAGGCGTATTCGCGAGCTCGAAGCTCAAAATCGAGCGTTGTCCGGGTTACTGGCACAAGCTTCGACTCCTGGAACACCGTCAGAACTGATACAAGGGATTCTGGAAGCTGGACCAGCTGCTGTGGTTGCTGCTCTCGGTTTAGACCCTGCTTGGGTCCCTTTGGCCAGGCCACGGTCCCTCAATTTACAAATTCCCGTCATGGCGGCCACGAAGTGTCGAAGAAACCGACCATTGGGTGCGATAGCCAATATTTTTTTTGTGCTCGGAGCTATTCTAATGCGAGAAACAAATTTTTCTTCCGGCCTAAAATACGTATTTCCATTTTATATGATTTTCCTTCATTTTATCGATATAAAACTGATATAATACCATGTACAATGCTTTCGGTAGTTTATTAAAATATTAAATAAAAAAAAGTAATTTATTCAGTGCAACAAATAATGCAACAAATAGGACCCCATACATTTTGGGAGCAAAATGAAAGAGAAAATTTGTCTGCATATGTATTTACTTGTGAGATTTTAGATAATTTAAAGATAATTTGTAATTGAATATCGTGTAACGATGCAGCCCAGAAACCGTCGGAGGAGGAAGGTAGCGAGAGTCCGGAGAGCGGAAACAGGGACGAGGGTTACTCGACGATGTCCAGCGACGTGCAGGGCGAGGGTGCCCGGCAAGAACCCTCCCGAGGGTTGGAGGATCTTAAAGAAGCGACCGATGAAACCGAGGCGGATGTTTCGCCAGATGCACGGCTGGTCACTCTCGACACTGGCGATCCGGATGTCCTCTTCCTACCATTGAACCTCACCGTGGGAATCAACCCGCGCCACAGCTATCCGCCGACCAAAGATTTGCTACCGTATCAACACGTGATGCGCAGCTTTTCCGACAGTCATCTGTGCCTGAAGCTAACCACGACGACCAATTTTACACCGTACAAGCTGCCGAGTCCTATGGGCTCGTCGTCCCTCCTCTTGGTCGAGGAGGAAGGTTGGGATGCCGAGTACGTGCAACAATGGCTCAGGTAGATTCTAGGATTATAGTTGGATCAAGTCTTCGGCGCCTGTCGATTTTCATACTACAGTAGGATCTCGATTAACCGGCTTGATCGGCAGACAAACAACCCGGATAAATTGACCCTTTGCACTCGGACCTATGTTAACTCGAAAATTAAACATTTCTTCCGACCTAAAACAATTCCATTCTATACGATTTTTTAAATGTTTAAATCAATACTCAAATGTGTAGTAATTTATTTGATATAAAATAATGTAACAATACAGGGTGGGGCCTGTTCATAGTGCCCCAACCCGTATACAGGGTGTCTCAAAATTCCTTCAACATCCGGAAATGGGAGGTTCCTGAGATCATCTGAAGCAACAATTTTCCTTTGCAACAATGGCGTCCGGGGCTTTGTTACGAAGTTATTAAAGAAAAACACGGACCAATCAGAGCGCGACCTAGACGGGGGAAATAATTAAAATCGTGATCATTACTGTATACTTTGATCTGAAGAGACGTCCTCCCGAGGATGATAGAAATTTTTCGTTGCTCCTTCTTCCGCAGTGTGATAAAATAACGTCCTAACGAAAGCGGCGGTTTAAACTTTAAAGCATCGTCAGGGCGTGTAAAGGGTTAAGCGTAGTAATGGTTAATAACTTGAAGCGCCCTCGGCGAGCATAAAGGGTTAAGTATAACGGTTAACAACCTTGAATCGCCGATGAAATACACATTCGGCTGTACAGGGTGTTCGCGCTATCACTAGCCAGCGTTTTTCTTGTTAATAGTAAATATTAGAAAAAATGGAAGAGGAAAAAGTAGTGCTGTCTTTTATGCGCAACGCAATGGCGTACGTAATTTTTTTCTGTTTATACAATACTATTTTGTTAGATATGAACCTGGTGACCTTCAATTTTTAAAATTTTTTGTGACACATGAAAAAGCGCGTGTCTAGACGAATTCATCCGTATACTGCACGGTGATCTTCAAGGTCATGCGAGGTCAGAAATGGAAGAGCCATTGTGTGTTGCACATAAAAAACAGTACTACTTTTTCCTCTTTCATTTCTCTCGAATATTCACTATTTACAAGAAAAACGCTGACTATTGATAGGGCGAACACCCTGTATACATATAGTAGCTTTTCCACGTCGTAATCTAATCTCTCGAGCTGTAAGTAGGCGTTCGAATAATTTCTGAATCCCTTGAAATGTACTCGCGGTATCAATGCAATTTGTGTACGGTAGATAAGAGCGAATGAAATTGAATTCGCCGGATAAAAGAAACCCGGAGGGTCGAGGAGGTAGGTCGGGGGCCACGGCCGTTAGCGTGTTCAATTTAAAGAAAGAACACGATCGCGGCGGCGGCGATTAAACGGCAAGATAAATTTCAGGTTGGACGACAGCAGGAGTGCTCAACAACATCGAGATCTCCTCGAGTTGGAATACGACAGAGCAGAACTGGAAGATTGGAGTTTCTCGTTGTCCACCGAGGACCTTGTTCAAAATGAATCCATGGTATGGAAGGAGCCGGCTACCACCACCACCCCCGCCCTCCCGGCAATCAAGGAGCATAATCCCTTGGAATTGGAAGAGGACGCGAACGAATGCTTATGGAATGGCGCCAGTTACCTTGCTGATAGAACGGGAGGAGAATTGGTATGTTGTTACAAAATAAACTGAACGCAATTGATATTACGCCAGACACTGTCCCCCCCCCCCCCCCCTTCGAAATATTACTTCCCTTATTCCTCCTCAACGATCCATTTCCTCAAAAGGAAATACAGACTGCTAGCTACGCAGACACGATCCCACGAAATTGAAAACTCGATGGAAACTTATTTTCCCCTGGAACCATCTAGGCGCGCTTGTTCGCACGAGCACAACTCGAGCATGCAGTCGGAGTAGTAAAATTCAATGAAAAAGTCGAAGATGGACTTCAGCTTGAGAATTATAATGAGAATTTCGGTTTGCTTCGCAGGTTGCGCTTCTAATGGATGCCAGAACGACCGGATCGTGGCCGTACGCCACAAGTCCCGGAGCTTCGTGGAGCAGCGAAGATGGGGCGCTCGAGAACTCGAGCAAAAGATCATCCGCGGCGTTGTCCGGCTGCAGCGACGACCCAGAATCTCCCTCCATTGGCACGGACTTCACCAGAGACTTCTACAGGCTGGTGAAGTTTGAAAGCACGAAGAGCTTGGCCAGCACTTCGTCGAGAAGCGGAAGACCGCCACCGGACCGAGACCAAGCTCTGCAGAGCGTTCTGTCCTTCATCGCCGAACAGCAAATGTATCTAGCCGAGCTGCCTAGCAATCTCTTGGAGCAGAACAACGCGTCTTCGACGACGGATGGTTCGTTTTCTTGCTTCATATTCGTCTTAATCGAATTTTAAGCGACCTATTTGTACAACACGATCGATGTAGGTTAGCAGAATGGTCTGATCATGCTCCTCTCACAAATTGCAATAGAAAAAGTAAAAGGCTACAGACAGAAGGACAAAAGACTGGGAAAATAGTAATACAGTGTAGAAGAGATTTAGTAAGGAATGATTTACTTTTGCAGTTCTGGACGAAGCTAGAAGCAAGGACGACTGCGGAACGGAAGCGATATGCGCCGATATCGAGAGGTCCGTCGATCAGGAGAACTGTCACGGAGAGAACGTCGTTGAAACAAGCAGTAACGATGATCTACTGGATCAGATATCTGTCCCGTCTCTGGCACCTGAGGAGAGAATAATCAGCGCAGTGGCTTGTAACGGCGGCGTTTCTTACACCACGGTCGCGCCATCAGAATTAGGCGCTGTCCCCGAAGAAGACGAGGAGGCAGCTACTTCCTCTACCCCTAGCACGGTTGTAAGTTTTTTCCTAGCCCGCAGCATGCTTCATTCAAAATCATAGAGGCATCCCCATACCGTTCGAAGTTCGAAGAAGTTCGATTTCAAATTGTTCAAACTCTCAAGATTTGCTGATTGTAAGATGGAAGAGCTTATTGTGACACAAAGAATTTTCCGACGACCAGGTCAGTCCAGCGAGAGCACCGCTATTGATCGAAGGCAGGAATCGATCGCTGAGCTTCCACGAACGCGCCACGTCGAAAGACGTGATAGACGAACTGAATCGAATGATCAGGAAAGGCGAGGAGACCCTAATGCAAGACAGCCAGGTGCCGCTCGAGAAATTGGACCTTGCTTGCTGCTGTCCAACTGGATGGGTTCACGTTGAACGAGACATTGACTTCACCGACCCAAAAGTAAGCTACTTTTGTACTTGGATTACTTACTACAGTACTTGCAAAGGTGGGATCTCCTTTGCGCGTCTGGGCGCAGCGTTTTGTTATCCATACTCCATTCGTCGTTGTTCTTTTCGGTGCCTCTGGACGCACAAGTTTCCGTTGCTATGATGCGATTTGGTATGTCTTTCCTTGTTTTTCACTTGCGGAGAAAAGCGAAAGAGCATCGCCGAAACTCAAACACGTGCGACGATCGATTTACGATATATGTTCGGCGCACACGTTTGCGTTTGTTTTTTCGCTTCGAGACCTCTGAATGTTGCGCTAGACCCAAACGCACGCGTCTTATATTTTTACCTACAAAAGAGAAAGTCGGTAAGGTAGGGAGTGACATTGAAGTGGTAAAAAATTTTTTTTCGAGTCGCCAAAGATCCTTCTGACAATCATCATTTTAATCAAAAAAGAACCTATTTCCAAAATTCCATCCAATTCTGACGATGAGCGTAAACGGAAACTTCGTCCAGTGTAGTATAATTCACAGTTCTCAGAATGGTTAGTGCTCTTGGCGCACTTATTGATGAACTTTTGTATTCCCAGGCAAGAGCCAATCTTCTAGACGTGATGCTAGCAAGCAGCGAAAGTTCTTCAGCGGCATCGAGCAGCGGATCAGCCGGAAGTGACTCGGGGGATGAACCACCGGATTACCGTCACTTGCACAGATTACACCGACACCGACGTCAAAAGAAAGGTATTTATTAACGATCCTCTTCTCGAGGGCATATCTCTTCTATCCAATCTTGCACACCACTCTAAGATATTCCCCTCTAATTACTGTACCTTCCGCTTAACACTTTTGTCGAGATGTGTTCGTCGGTATCTACTTACGACACGATAGTGTGATAGAAATCTCTCGAGTACTTTATCCTCGAATCGATAAATCAACCGTAGCAACTGTATCTACGTTGTGATAAATGTCGATCTGATTCATTTCACTTCTTGTCTCTTATCTCTTGTCTCTTCTGAGAAATAGACAGCGTACAGCAACACATCTTCTCACAATCTTGTTTTGTGAATGGAGTATGAGAGACTCGCTTCCGCTTCTTACATTCAGAATAACATCACTAATGATATCACAAGATCACGCTAACATACGCTACACTCAAATTGGTTTAATCAACAACGGGACTGCGTGTCCGAAAGCAGCGATCTCTTCGATCCTAGCAGAGTACAGAGAACTTAACGTTGGGTTCGTTGAATGGTCTTCTCGTATTCCTTAAAATTTGCTCAATGAGACTCTACCAAACTGTACTGTCGTAGTTGTTTCTTCAGTATATTACATATATGGTAATACGAAGCAATTGTGGAAGAACGAAAAGATGATTTGACGAACCGCGAACGATTGTAGAACGTGGATGCGTATGTTAGCGTGGGCTCTGCATTAACGCGTTAACACGTTACTACCGTTGACAATCAACACCATCACTAGTAGTAGACACAGTGACAATAATGAGAAACGAATCACACAACACCCACACATACACAGAAGCACGAACGCTAGAGTAGCCCTCGCTGTACATAGCCTTTTCCACGTTTTCTGTTCAGATGGTAGCTCCTACGCGGTGTGCTTTGATTGTCACAAGAAAAGCTACGTAGTTCGGCTTAGTGACGATCAGTTTCTGTAACCGACACATGCCAGTTGGGAGGAATCGTTCCGCCGGGACCTACATTCCAACGTGAACTGTACGGCTACAACGGATTTTCCATTGGCTTACTAACAGATTATTAACAAGAAGACGTTAGAACGAATTCGCTGTCGGTCGCCTTCGCGCAATTCCAATTCCGCAGCCCCTTCGATCGTCCAACTCGTTCGACGCAAACTTCTTCGATTAACCTTCCGTTTTACCGTGAAGTTTTGTTTATCAATACAATTCAAGCAGTACCGCTGTGCACGGACCAGTTGACAAACGTTTCCAAGGAGCTAAGGAATTGCGTCAAGGGTCGGATACAACAGTTTTACTTTCTCTCTCATTCTATATAAGATTGGTACATACAATACTATCTATCATTGGCGGGTACTCGACTGTTGCACTGTTTTCGCTGCTCTTCATTATTCCTCTACTATTCACCATTTCTCTTAAGCTGTGTTAACACAAAATCTTCTAGCTCGAACTATTCGGTAGCTATTGGCACTTCAAGGTACATTTTCGCGATAACGATAACTAGACTGCGGATTTCATGCATTTGTGGCAGGGAGTTCCAAATTGTTCCCCTCCGAGAACCGCGAGGTCCCCACCATTAGTCAAACCTCTCCCCACTACTACGTGCAGCCGTAGAGTTAGTGGGGCGGCAACGATGAAGTCTAAGAGTGGGGCAAGTACCTAAGCGGGGATGGAGCCGCGCGTGGCTCGCGAACTACAACTTGGAACCACGGACCCACGGTGTATTATCGAGGTGTTACGACTTAGCACCTCTGTGAGGTTGACTTTTTGTGATAGATAGAGGTTAGTTCTCTGGGATCCTGTCCAATATTCCATCTGGCGGCGACCACGGAACAAACCTCTATCTAACACACTTTTCTGAGGGATGTCCGAACACTTCAATAGTACACCGTGCACGGACCTAAAGGACTGAGCGTAAGTCTGTGGGGGCGTCAGAAAAGACGGAAGGGGCATCAACTTGTCGGCCATCTTGACATGGCCACAATGTGGTGCGTTCTATAGGCGACTTGAAATATTAATGTAGCGTCTGTAGCACGTGGTCTGTACGATACACGCGATCGCCGTACGCCAGAACGATCTTGTGCCCGGTACACGCGCGATAAAGTTGGTGAATCGTCGTGGCTTTGTGTTTTCTGCGCGTTGATACACATTAATTTGTAAAAATTGTAGTACAGACGCTACACTGGTATTTAAAGTTGCCTATAGAGCGCACCACAGTGTGGCCCGTTCAAGATGGCCGCAGTCAACCATCCCTCCCCGCCCGCTTGGAGCCCCCTCTCGCCCTAAAACCTACCTTACGCTCAGTCTTTTAGATCCGTGGTTGGAACTTGCTGTGATTTATGATGAAAATTCTCATTCCATATGAAAATCCACAGTCGAATAATAACAAAGTCGACGAGCATAACAAGTTCAGCCTTGAATGGTCAATATTTCTTTCCATCGTGCATTGGCCGTAACACAGACTTGCTCTCATTGATACTCGCAACGAAAAGGCAATGTAATCCACCCTTTTCCTTAACACGTTCGTTATCGCTACAATCCTGTTACGGGAACGGTTAGCTATACATTGACACAGATAAAAGAGTGTTGGACGATTGCAAAAGTTCCTGCCCGATTTTCAGAGACCTCAAGACCTTCTTTGAAGAAGAGCCACGCAGTTTTTACGAGAAAGGAGACCAGCAGCTTGTAGAACGTTGCGGGGACAATTGTAGAAAATTGGCACGAACTTTTACAATCATCTAATATTTTCTCTATCTGTGAATTCGTCGCTGCACAAGTACTCGGAGACAACGAACTACTAAATCTAGTGGGGGAACAGCCATTTTATAGTTCTGGATCATAATAAAAAATCACAAAGTTCATGCTGGTAGCGAACGTGTTAGAGCCAATTGGACTGCGGATCTTTACGCGTTCGACGATATGTATTCCTCTATTAGAGTGCTGTTCAGCGACGTTTGAATTAAACCGGAGTCATCATTCTATCTTATTCAATTTCGATGTAATCTGCCATCGACCGTTGTCACTGTTTCCGGCGAATAACGACAATACGCGTGCTTAACGTAGCCCGTTGAAATACGCGTCAAATAAACGGTAACTGAACAGCTCTATCACTATGCTATACCTCGATTAACAAGCTTGATCGGGAGACAAACAGCCCGGATAAATTAAGGTCCGATGGATAATCGAAACTTATTTAAATCGAGATTTCTTTTTGAAAATTGATTTCCCTTCATAATGTAATCATATTTAAACGCATATTTGTTTATAATCGGGATCCGGATAATCGAGGTGCTACCGTAGTTGGATATCAGCATAAAGATTCGCAGTCCACTGATAAAAAATGATAGTCGCGCGCACGAGGTCGAGTGCCAGCCAATGCGAACTGTCTCGTTTCGAGAGTGTAGACGAGAGAAGTTAACTGACGGGGCACTTGTACGACGCTGTCGACGGAGGGCGGAGAAAGAGACGGACACGTAGTTGAACAGAACAAAAGTAACGGAAGACGTAAACTGTAAACGAAAAAAAAAATGATATACGACAGAGACGTGCGAGGGAGAGAGAAAGATAGAGAGAGAGAGAGAGAGAGAGAGAGAGAGAGAGAGAGAGAGAGAGAGAGAGAGAGAGAGAGAGAGAGAGAGAGAGAGAGAGAGAGAGAGAGAGAGAGAGAGAGGGGGGCGGTGATACGTGTGAGAGTGCTAAGCCGAGCTACTCTGTGTCTGCTAGAGCCGGTATAGGAAGAGAGAGAAAAGAGATCAAGTGAGGTCTGAGGCATGTTGACCCGCTGCGCTTGGTTTCTCAGCATCGGCGGCCCAGGCACACCGTGTGCTGCGACTTCCGTCGACCTGGGGCTCTTCGAGGCCGTCGATCATCGGACGAGGCGACGACTTCTTCGTCCGATACGGGGACAAGGAACGCGAAGCTGTGGCCTCCTTCGACTTCCTCGACGAGCTCGTGGTACCCTCGTCGACCGGATCCAACGCCAGTCTCATCGATTTGGATGACACACCGTCTGCCGGACTTCACACCGACATCATCAAGCTGTCCCCGCTCTCGGATCACCTTCGAGGCAAAACCCTCCACTGATCGTGCACGCCGAACGAGCATCCCCGTCGAGGATAGGCAAACTGCTTTTACTCCGATGATCCACGATTTGTAAGATTTCTTGCTGCGTTCTCACCTTGTCCACGCTTGCGAATAAAATCTTTGGCACGAATGAATTTCTAACGGATTTTCCAGATCAACATTTCTAGATACATATATGTATGTACATATCTGATCGAGGAAGTCGGGCTCCAAGGATTACTTTGTTACTGCACTTCTGACTTCCTTGATCAGGTAAAACGTGTAAAACGTTGTCCTGGTCCTGACAAATCTCAAAGATAACATTCTCCGTCGTTCCTGTGATAAACTTGTTCACATCAAAGATTTCGCTCGCAATGTGCCTGGAATAAATGGAAAAGGGTAAATATTCGAACTCCTTTACCAACTTACGCATTCATCCAATATCATTTCATTTAGAAACGTTCGCTGTACAAAAAGAACCGTTTGAAATTCTTTCGTTCCACGACTGAACGCCCGTATAGTTTAGCCGTAGCAAAGTGAAATGTAAATGTTTGCTAGATAGAAACTTAGAGTAGCATATTCGCGCCGATGGAGGAGAATACGTTTCTGGAGAATGGTTGTAGAGTGTATCCTCCTCGAACGGCGCCATTCCGACAAGTGTACACGAATCGAATCAATGAGAGGTACAGTTTGCCTATCAACGAGGAATCTCCTCGACGTGTGCACGAATCTGACCCCCAGCGAAATACTATTCTGAACTCACTCGCTACCAGAGTTTGTAAATAGGCTACTCACTTGAAATAAGATCCATTATCCGATCGGATCTTCGATGCCCACGATTTTTATAATATCCCTGAACGACACGCATCGAAGATAACCATTGGAATAACACCGACACCACCACCACCACCACGCGTCATTTTGTTCGGATGGCCGAAGTGATTTGCACACCGATCCGTCGGTGTCCTTTATGTTTTCTTCTTTTCTTTTACGTTCGAGCTTCCTCCTTTCAGCAGAAACATTCGACGTTTCGTCCCTCGTGCGAGCGAATGATCTCAGCCATGCGATTTTCCTTGGTGAAAACACCACTCTTCCCCGGTTACAAACAGGCGGGCAGAAGGCAGAACACAATTTGTTGTACTTGAGATACGAGGTGTATTGGAAAAATAACGCGGATTTTCATTTTACGCGTATCCCTTTCAAAATAGTCTCCATTGGATATTACTAGACTACGGATGTTTATGCAATTTACAATTTTTCTTGACAGATTTTAAAGAAGTGGTACCAAATACAATTATATTTTCATTGGTAATAGCATTTGTAGATCCAAAATAAATAAAAATCGTACTAAACTCTGTTGAATTTCATACTCCCGCTTTTTCTTGAACATTTTTCTAAGCCATATATGCGTAAAGATCCGCAGTCTAGATATTACACTTCTAGAACTCGAGCTTTGAGATAGCTATCCCATCGGTGCTTGAAAAACGACCGTTTAAGGTTCTCTTAATTTTTGGGAAGAAAATATTTGTAACAGGGGGCCATATTTGATGAATATGGAGGCTGGGGCATCATTACAGTGTTGGTTTTGGCGAAAAAATCACGAACAAGCAATGAAATGTGAGCAGGTACATTATCGTGGCGCAAAAGCCATGAATTGTTTCGGCACAAACAATCGCTGATTGTACAAAACACATGTAAACATCGACTAAACATCAGACACGAATACAACCCGCGAAATTACAAAATTTCCGTTCTTTTTTGACACACCTCGTACGCTATTGCTCACAAGACGAAGGGTAAACTCTTCTTAATTAGCGTAATACTCGCAAATACCGGTGAGAGCGAATCATGGTTGTCGGAACGCTGTTAGAGCTTAGTGTAGACTGGTATCGTGACCGTATTTCACGATTCGCGATCTACCAAGCAGATCGGAGTCGTTTCAAGCGTTTCCAGTGCTTCCATCGGCGATCCCGTCGTGCCGGATCACGATAAACAATGGCACAGATCCGTATATTCTTAAAAGCTCGCGTTACGCACAGACAAAACAGAAAAATAAAAAAAGAGGAGAGTTGTAATTCCGAAAAACGAGTAGAAACGCTATACGAGCGACGAGAAGTTTCTACGGTTTTTTTTCTCAAACAGAACCCGGTGATTCGAACGCGACGCGTCATCTTCCGAAACCTTGAGCTTAGAAATTCTAGATTAAGGGTCGCTCGACGATTTTTTATGAATTTGTACTATTTCCTGGGCGATCGTCGACAAACGGCCGAGGCACGCTGTAATCTACTCGTTGCTCGTGTCGAGTGCGTCACATTTTTCACAGAAATGTCTCTTGTCGTGATAACAGTAGGGAAATAAGCGTGACTCGTTTATGATAGAGAAGAAAAACGATCCGCGATTAACGTAGGTACTTTATGTCGCGCGAACGGTTTTTACGGTCGAATTCGATGAGACGAAAATGAAAAAAAAATATCATTAGTCCGTGTAATTGTTAATGTAACAAAAATCAAGATATTTTACAAGTAAATAGGCATTCGATTGCGACGTCACGGATTATCGACGAATCGATTGAACTGACGCCTGGTGAACAAAGATTCTGCGATTTCAAAATGGCTCCGCTATCGAGTACCATCCACCCGTTTGCTGCCAGTATCTTTATACTGTATACTTTGAATATATATCAATATTTCTTATGAAAATTTTAAGGGCTTGTTCGTGTAATTTGTGTTATAGTAATACGCAAATGAGTTTAATAATTCCCACGAACGGATCTGCACGACTTTATTGGTATTTTTTATGCAAAGAGGCTAGCAGCAGATGGGTTGTCTATCAGAAGTTTTTAACGTGCACCATCAGTTAAAATAACTATAATAAATTAACGACGGTCCAGTACTTCTTTTTCTCGTCACCATACAATCAATTACATACAAATATTTTTAGGCGACTGAATAGAGATAAACAAATTATCGAAACATACAAACGATTTGCAAGAGCTTGTCTAATTAACAAAGAATAGAAGGCACGATCGGTGAATGCGGCAGCTAAGTAGCAGTTACACGAAAATGACAACTCGTGATCACCAGGTGTGAACAGTCTGCTAAGCTAAAAATCGAATGGGTGCAAAGTTGTATTTTGCGTTGATCCGTTGTCTACGTTCACAAACGAAACCACGCCTGTTCGTATGTTGTTTAAAATTGGCTCGGAATCCAAAGCCCGAAATCCAACTTTTACGTTAACGCATAATCACTCTATAAATGATGTTAAAAAATGGGGAACGATGTGTCGTATATAATTTGTATCTAGTTATCATAGAGATGTTAATGGTACTATATGACTAATTTTAACATTTAGTAACTACAACGAAGGAGTTTCGACGACGAAAGAAAAAGAATTTTTGTCCTGCAGTCTCAGAGTAATCGATTAATGAAACATAGCCGTAAGATACGTGTAAGTTTACGTTATATCGAGGGTACGATTACTAAGCACTGCTCCCCTCCGGCGAATAACGAAAAAAGGAAAAACGAAGCGAAAAGAGCAAGCCGAGAGATCGATTCGCCGTCGTACATGCGATCTGGGGAATTTGTAAATAGTATGTATTATAGCACACACACACAAACAGATGTAAGTTATCTTCTCTTGAACTTAATAAATAACGACAATATAACGAATGTAAAGGCGCATAATCGATGTTCAATTTAGAAAACCGTTCCTACAAAACTATCGGTATACAATTATATTATACTATATTTAATAGTCCACTTTGATCGTATTGTCCGCTACGATAGACAGGTAATTCAATAAACAACGGAGATTTATTTAATTACGTCGATGTCTCATTTTGCATGTAAATAGCTGTGGTAATTACGCTCGAAACACGACGAACGACGAACATCGGAAACGCCGTTTATGAATTCGGTTCGATTTTCTCAGACGAGAAATTGTGAGTGGATTAATGACAAGTCTCCGGGTTTTTTTTGTCGAGAAAAAACAGAGTTTTATTAAATGGGAAATGTATATGATTCAACGTTACTCTCTGAAAAATATAGTGAAATACGCGTGCTGTACAAACAACAATATGAACTGTATTATCTTATAAAAGCATCTGTAAGCGATGTGAAATATTAATATAAAAATATTTTTTTATACGTTCGCGGAACTACAATGACGCACTGTGATTTTACATTTCGTTATCCGAAGTTTAGAATATTGTAGAATGTAACGTTTTTAATTTTAACTAACCATAAACTATATATATATATATATATAGTTCGAAAAGAAAACACCGCCGGTCTCGTTAACGATCAATTTGTTCCCATCGCGTGCAAGAATGCTAGGTAAGTTGTACGTCGACACACGACTGTTATCTAATTTCGTATACATACACGAAGAAGAAGTAAACGTAAGCTTCTACAAACACACTTTGCACCGATTACCATGATCAACATCGTTAATATTTAATTACTATTATTACTATTGTGTTTCGTCTATCGTAAATAAAAAATATATCCAAATGAATGGAACAAATATATCAAAATAAAAAAAATACATTAAATAATACGTTTATACATTCAATATCACATACAAATATTAAGGCTTAAACGTAAACAATGGTCCAAAAATGAAAATAAAAAGGCACATTCTCATGTCTCATTTGCTCCTAGATCCTGTCCGTTCGTACAACTATCTAAATTTGTTTCATTACAATGTTTTGTTACGCCGACCACCGCTTTATGGTCGAATTACAAGTGGTAGAGTAAGTGTTTACTTATTTACTCGTTTACGCAACATATAAATATATATACTTTCTTTCTTAAGTGTTTACACTCTGTAACCCCTGCGTTCTGTGTTTCGGATCGAATTCGCCAAGCAAAGTGCGAAAATGATGCCCAGCAACTGTAACATTACAAGAGAACAACGCTTGAATGGTTCGATCGGTATTCCACATAATATGTAATATATATAGAAATTCAGGGACCAAAAATAACAGTTATCGATAATCGAATTTCTTTTCACTTGTTCATAATAATTATTGATGAGAAAATTCATTTTGGTTGCTTATTTAATTATTGAATTGTCTACACTTTTTCGGATGGAGCAAACCTGTGAGATCCATTGATAGTGAGGTCTTTGATAATATAATTGATTCTCTACCATTTGAAAGTTGTATTATTTAATAACAAATATTAAAAATTTCCTTCATCAATAACTGTTACAAGCGATCGAAATGAACTTCTCTCATTGATAACTGTTATGAGCGATCGAAATTAATTTCTCTCAACGATAACATTTAACAACGGGAGAAAAATTTTTCGGTTACTTATACTTATAATCCGTATTTGTAACCAATACGGTTTTAGTCGATGAATTACTTGTTATTCTATGACGTTTTTTTCTTATTGGTTATAACAGTTATGGTCCCTGTAAAAATTAAAATTGAAGGAAGAGAAGATGCCAAGCCAATTCATGTTCTCAAGAAAAGAAACATCGTAATGAATTGGATGTATTGTTCCATCTCGCATACTCCATCTAAGGTGGGGAGTGAGCATTTTTCGGTACGTAGACAAATTTCGTCACAAAAAATTTGAAGGTGATAACTGCAGCAGATATTGAGGGGCAGGAACAGGAAGTGGACTTATTTTCTATGCACCGAAGAAAATCTTACTTTCTCTTTTGTAATGAATTGTAGAATGAATAGTTACCTCAACTCCAGCAATGCCAATAGCAATACCACCTAGAGTCGTGCCTATAGCTTGGAGCAGCTGCGTTATTTTCTTTGAACAACCATCCTTAAAAGAATCGTTATAACTACAAGTCTCCCCTTCTTTTTTGTCTCTACAACAACTCCAAGGGATGTTGCCAGCGTAATCTGTCGGGTTGTCGATACCGCAGCACTCGAACTATAACAGAATATTCTAGATTCGTCTAGTGCAAATTTTCTTGAATATTCGGACATTCGATATAACGAATATCAGTTTCACAGCTGAGTTTGAATTTACGGAACTAAAGAATTTCTATTACTTACTCCACTTTGAACAACATTTACAAACTCCTTGTTTGCCTCCACCGTTTGGTTATGGAATATTTTTCTGTATTCTTCGGTTATATTTTCGGGGTTCTTGACGACGACGAAAGCATATACTGCGACTGCCACTTGCACGAGTAAGATGAAGAGAAGAAACGATGCAAACTAAAAAATTCAATTTCTTTTTATCATACATCAATTCCGCAGTCCAACTTTTAGAAGAGCCGCGTGAATGATATTTATATACTTACGGTAATCGTCATGCAATGACTTTCCCGAATGGCGCCGCAGCATCCGAAGAACGAGATTATGAAGATGATACTTCCCAAAACGATTAACGTTATCGATGGGAACATAACATTTGTGTCCAAGGATCCGGATACAGAAGACAGTTGAACACGTGCCAGGATGCCAACGGTCAGAATGCCTATGCCGCATATCTGTAAAAATGAAAAATTGTATTGCACATATATTAGACAAATATTATATGATACAGCCCTTTGTCTTCCGTAACAGTTGAAGAACGCGGCGCAGAAAGTATATGATACAGTTTTAAAGGTAACGAAGCACTTTCGTTGGTAAATACATATATCGTTATTAGGGGACCCATCTCGGAACACCTTGACCTTGACATATGACTTTCGTTTTCGTTTTCGTTTTGTAAAAAATTCATTTACCTATGAACTATTCATTTAAGGGGGGAATCTTGTGCAAAATGAAATTTTTGAGAATTTTTTGCTTAAATCAATAGGAAATTTCCCGAGGAATACGATAAATAAATTAGAAGGTGATTAGATATGTTCTTGTACATACGTTATTTTCAAAATGAAGTGAACGATCTTGATTAGGTCTTTGATTATGATTACTCGATCTTTATGGAGTTTGGTATACAGGGAGCGACACAAATCACATACCTCAAATTTTAAATCAATCCACGCATTACATTTTTCAAAAAAGATTCTCGAAAAATAGGTCATTTACACAAGGTTCCCCCCTTAACGCTACATTTACAGAGTATGCTAAAAGCACACCATTGATAACAACAAGATAACATACATATTCAGTAAAGTTCTTCGTGACGCGCGTGGCTAAAAGTGTTAAACTATCAGAAATAGCGGGCCACCCTATGTGCACGATTCCCAACAGTTTCGGTCATGGAGTTTTGATACAAGTTTACGATTGAAGACTACATATGACGAGTGTCTCAGCCATCGATGGCAGTTTCTTATTACGTCACATTGCACAACACCAACCGGTTGGCATTGGCCACTCCGTGTTGCATGGTACACCATGATTGCGACGATCGTGTATGTGAATTTAGGTCACCCTCCAAGTGTAAGTCTGGTTCAACGTACTTTTCTCGGAGAGCCATCCTGAACGATCACAATAAACTCTTCGCAAGCTACCCTCTTCGTCACAAAGCTCGTAAATCAACGGAAATTCTTAGAATCACTACTAGAGTTCTTACTTTTCCGAAGCTTCGACTCTTCGAGGATTCGAACGAACGAAAGGAACGGGCAAATTTTTAAATCATTCTCAACGTTTTGATCCGGATATGGATCCTTTTCAAGAGAACTTGCGCGTCTGTAAAAATCCGTATACAATTATCGTGTATGTTTAACTGAATAGGGTAATAGCTAGGCATGGTATCACCTTCGAAGGAAAGTAACAGCCCTAATCACTACCATTACCAGATGCAGATTTTATGCATTTATTACTACCCACAAAAATGGGTAGACACCATTTAAAATTTGAAAAAGAGAGATTAAGGGAGTTTTTCCCTCAACTTTTGTACTTGCCACCTGTTTTGTTACAATTGATGCAGAACGTTTTTATTTCGCATAAAGATCCACAGTCGAATCATTACCATCTACCATATATGTCTCTCGATCAGTGACCTTCGGTGACCGTTTTGGCAGCCATATTGTTCGAGGAACGACTTGAGGAAGTACAGTAGGAAATGCTTTCACAGTGTGGTCAAATATGGCGAGATCGCTGCTCGATGATTGTGCACGACGGTTTCCGGTACGAAAATAATAATATTTGCGCCAATTTTCACTATCGTATTCGTAATCAACACGTCAAAATACGTAAGAATGCAGAGTAGGTATAAAAAAAATCGGAGTCGGTATGTCCTTTTCGGAAGTACACCCTTTGGGCCATATCAGCAAAATAATAGGTTTACGTAAAAAATGCATACATATATCCTTTTATGTAGAGGTTTTTATGAGCTTCATTTTTTGTTTGAAAAACTTTTGACTCTAATATCAATGTTTCGATAATATTTAGTAAGAACTGTCAAAACTTTGAAGGGGGCCGGGGGAGGGGGGGGGGGGCAAACGAGGCTTTGTCGCCAAAAATCCTTTTAGGGACTTTCTTCTCTAATCAAGGATAAGCTTTGGCAATAATTTCAGCAAAATTTCAGCAAAATCGGAGGGTTGTCGCTTTCGTAAGTACACCCATTATTTTATCGAAATTTTTCGACGTTTAATGTCAAACTCCTTGCTGTACTCTTCAGTTTGTTATACGAAAAGGGGTTGATAAAGGTTGAAGATCTTTTTTTAAATAGGCTCGAGGTTTACACAGTGAATTGTGCTTAAGGTGTGAAGTCGCAGAAGCGAAGACCGCTAAAATACTGAGAACTGTACAGGAAGAGAGCAAGTCTCGGTTCGACTTCCGAGAAACCCATTTCGTACCTACACCATGGCGGAGTTAACCGTTTAGTGACCTTTGTGAAGCTTGCATTCTTCGCGCGAAAACCAAATGATGCGAATAGTTATTTCCAATACACAATATAGATTTTTCTATTTGCATTAAACGAACCTGTTCGATCTCCAAAAATTAAAAATATATCGAGCTGAGGTGGAGTCTAATATTGAACGTGCAATCTCTAAGCGATTCTAAAAAAGAAATGGGACACTTCTATAACGCAGAAAATATTAAACGAACGCTTAAGGATATTACATCCTTGAAACTTCACCGAGATTGTACGCCTTCGTGTCATGCACACTGCACACGCTCAAAATTGTCGTGATCGATGATGGGATCCTCGCACGTGTGACTGTCTGTTATTCAACTTTAGAGTGCAGCGTGCATTTATCATTTGTAATCCGCCGCCTGCGACTATAGTTCCACGATATTGAGCACAACGCATCAGTTTTGCCAGACGGTAACTACGAGGGTGCCTGTGAACACAGTTGTTTCTAGACCAACGTGTCCTAGAACAGTTTCAAAAGAATATTTCAAACTGTTCAGGGAGAAAGAGGAAAAAACAATATTGCTGTAAGTCCTCGACCTACACGAATTCGTAGAAGCGGATCAGAAAACCAATTCCGAGGTTTATCGAAGATGGGCGTTTGCGCTTGTGTACAGCGTGTGCATTCAGCTATTTACGAGTCATAGATTTTCTGAATTTTCCTTTCAAATAACTACGTATGTACATACAGTGTGTACGAAGCAGATCGTATGTATTAACAACCTTTCCTGAGCAGTGGCGCTCAGCTCAGGCACTGTGTGTTCGACTTGCGCGGTTTTTTTACTTACACCAGCGGTTTCCAACCTTTTATTTTTTTAACAGATATGATAATATAGGCACGTTTTAACTAATAAAAAGTTTATTACGAAAAAGTGAAAACTACAAATTAAGTTTTTATTAACGGTGGAACGAATTAGCCGCGTGAGTCGAGGTCGAGGACTTGCTGTATTCGAATAATTTCGCCTAATTCCTCGGCGTAAGGTCGCGTTATTCGCGCCACGCAATCTATAATGCGAAATGGGGAATAACAATGGTCGGTCAGCGGATTTTACGCATCCGTAGCAGATGTTACAATAATATTGAGAATGTAATACATGAAAAGCTCCCGTAATCGCTCCCATATGTCTTATTGAACATTTGTCACAATGCGCGAGGAGCTGGGTCACATGATTCAGCGACGACGCGACGGCGCTATAACAAACGGGTTAGCATCGTTACTACACAGCGAGCCACGAATTCATTTATGCACCTAATGTAAACCGTGTTCTGTTCGATTCTACAATTTCCATCGTTTCTACTTTCCACTATACCTCGGTGACATAGTAAACACTTTTCGAATCGATAAGCTACAGTCACGTGCGCAAGTTTTGACGCTAGGAAATTCAAGCTAAAGAAAGAATTTAGCCAAGTACATACATATGTACTGTGAAAAATAGATAAGGACTGTAGCGTGCATTGTGCGTCCAACGACAAGAGTGGGCGGAATGTTTTATCGTTCCGGTAAAATGATTCTGAATCATTCAATTCTCTGACGCCAAGTGTAGGATTATGATCGTCGCCCACGCGCGCGCGACGTCTTTCTTGAGAAACTTTCTTGCGATATCTCGGATCTCGAAATCCGTCTTATCCGGCAAGATAAAACTGATTTTTTCCCTTTCGTTCAGCGAAATGTTAAAAATAGGTATTGCCTGTTCTCGCTGATTACTCGCTGCGCTAACATCTCGCGTATTTCCTTGATAATAGTTTCCTTTGGAAATCACGCGCGCGCGTCTAACGTCACCAGGAAACGCCATGATATTGCTCATATCTCGTAAGGGCCTCCGAGAATCGATAAGTTATTTAAGAGTCTAAAACAATCGAACGAGTATCGACGGGAGAGATGACACGCGGTCTAATTGTTCTGGTTCTAGCAACGATACTAACAATAAGCAAAGGTTCTCCTTATCGTTTAACTCGTGGAAAACTGAAAGTTGTTATCTTGATGTTCTTACGAAAAAGGAGATAGAACTCGCTTCAAGTGGAGAACTTCGCGGTAAATTAACTTTCCCGAGAAAATTGATAAATCAGTTCATGATTGTTCGGGCAATAACAGCTAATGACGATAATATCGTTAAATTTTATCTGATGGATAAAATCGCAAAGAAATATTCGATAACCCGAGCACAGTTGAAAACATTTTCGCATCGGTCCAACCGTATACATTGACTCACAATTCGCGTAGCACGCGTCACCGCTTCTATTAACAGCTTTTGGCTCGTCTGCCATTTATTGCAACGTTATTAGTACTAATTTGCAGCGGCGGAAGCGTCCGGCGCGGCGCGGCGTTATCAATGATGCTCGTATTTCATTGAAACGATAATCTGAGACAAGCGCCGCGTGACAACCCGATAAGGAAACCCGTGTTCGCTGCTTTGGACGCTGGTTATCCCTCAAACTTCCACAAATTCCAACTCTTTAGAAAGCCGAATCCCCACCAATACATAGTAACAAAACCTGTTTCCTGCTTAAACAACGCGCCAGCCTTGAATGGGACCGACTATTGTCAGACAGAGGACGTGGTCGCTTGAAAAGTTATTTTTCGAGAGTCTCGTCTGTGTGCGTGTGTGTGTGTGTTTTTACGTGCGCGCGCGTATATCGGCCGTAAACAACACGTGAAACAGATGAAAGAAACCACGCGAATGACTCAACAGCTTCCAGGAGAATATATGATGCACGGTATGTATACCACTGACTCGTAGTTAAAAGAACAATCCTATCGCGTGGACATTTTCTGGGTGAAGGCCGTTCTTTTAGTGTGCAGCGATAATTGCTAACAAGTGTACAAGCAGTTAAAACGAACAGCGTTCACATATTTTTTTGTCGGACACAAGAAAAGATCAATCTCTGGCGAGATACATATAATGAAAGTGCCATTCTAATATGTATGTGCCCATAATTATGAAAGTGGTGCAAGTGAAAATGTAAGAAAAAATGAGTTTGTCAGTTATTTATGTATAATAATTTTTACGATATTGTCAAAAATGAATCGTTGGCGCTCGTCATTTCAACATTATATGTATGGAATTCATTTAATGTTAGCATCCTTTTCCTTTAAATATCTCGAAACAAGCAATATATTTTTAACGTTTTTTTTTTTTCCGTCTTTAATTTCGGATCGTCCGAAATTACAGTACACATATCATACATACTACATGCTCGCCAGAGATAGAAGCCTTGATATATCGTGTCCTATATTACGTCATACGGCGCGTAGATGCTACCAAACGTTATGTAGATAGCGATCTTATTATGGAACTCTTTCCTCGAGCAGAGATCTTTAATCGCTGTTCTTAGAACTGTTGGAGTCGTGATAAACACATTTCCCTTATCGAATGTCTAATTTAATCCGAATACATTCTATTACGGTTTATCTTTTATGTGTGCAACTTATTATTTTAAAATCTCTAAGCCCCGTTTATCTGCAATTTTTATCCAACTAATCTCCCTTTACCCGCAAAACTCTATACAATTGATTATACATATTAATAATCCTCAGAGGAAGACGAATGCAATTTTCGATCAACGAACAATTTCACCAGGAATTGCGATGATAAACGAAGACTAACAGCATTTCGTGTATTTTATCAATTGTTCTCCAAAAATTAAAATTAATTCAAGAGCCAGATGGTGTTTGATTGTATATTACGTCACCCGATGCACTATTAACGCATCAGGTTCGATTCAGATTTTTAATCACGGTCTTGGCAATCGTCTGTGTTTGACACGCCAATTGTGATCTGCCGCGTTATCAATTGGTCGTTACTAAGCGGAGAATATAATTCTCTTCTATCGGTAACTCTACACTTTACGTGTTTACAATGCTGCATCTCTTTCTTCTAGGAAGTGGCAGAAGCGGAAATACACCGACTTTGTTATCGTGGTTTCGTGTTAGAAGTATAGTCGGTACTCCTGGTACATTCGCAAAATTATTGCGGTTACGTAACATATTATCACGCGGATTCTTCCATTCGCATTGTAACAAACGACAAAGTAATTTCTCTGTATAAATCGCATACGTAGCACATGCACATCATCTTGACAGCTACGTTTTTTGCAGCTATTAATCATGTTGATGGTGTGTACTGCCAATGCTCTCGACCGATATCACTATCAACAGTTTGTCATTCATTGATTGAATCTTTTAACAACCGTATTTGTTAGCAGTGCTGATCGAATTGCGAAAAATGTTTAATGAGATTTCACGAAGATGTTAACCTTGGCACTCGCGCGGCGACTCTGAGGCGCCACTAAATATATTGTTTACATTATTAAATATGTTGGTATCTAGCCAATTACTAAACATCTAAGTATTCTATTATTATATCGATTCTATATTAATGAAATTTAAAAAATCATATCGAATATTCTAGCTAGAAAGAAATGTTTAATTTTCGAGTCCAAATAGCTCCGATTGCAAAGGGATATATATATATATATATATATATACATATAAGCAGAGTTTCGAGGAATTCGTTGATTCATGACGCAATGACGCATACTAACAACGAACTCGTTCCAGTCTCGCGATTTTATCATTGATTCTGACGCGAAATATTTTATAAGAGCGTCTCGCGATATGGGATTTGAACAAATGAGAAAAATGTCAAGGATACAGCACAGTGCGAACACGACTTGAGCAAACGAACGAATCTAGAACGGAATTGCAACCACTATACCCCTATGACCATGGAGGAATGACGTAGTTTCGGAGCGTGGCATACAAAATACAAATCATCTTAGCTCGACGATCAGCTCAGTCTCTGTAACAACTTATGCACTGGACAGAGGAATTCGGAAACTAGAGGGTCTAAAACAGTGTTTCCCAAAGTTTCGACATCTGTGTGCCCATTCTATAACTGTCGTAACACTGACAATGAGTATCCCCCGTTAACCCCTTGCCGTATCATTTTCTTCGCAGTTACAGCGATTAATACATCTTTATCCCCAAAAATGTCGTAGAAGGGAAAGGAAAATTTATATTTTTTTGTATGGCTACATTTACTTTAATGCTGAAATATTGATTAGGAACGAATCAAATTTTATTTAATTTAAAAAGAAAGGCGTAACATTCACATATTTAATAGTCTTTCTTGTTAAAGACTCGTTCAAATACGGCAAGGGGTTAAGAACAGTCGGTACTATTAAGTATCAGAACCCCCTCCAAACTCTTCCTGTACCCCAAGGGGTATACATATACGCGTACTACACTCTGGGAAACACTGATCTAGGACAACGATTTTTTTTAACCCTTTGCACTCGGAGCTATTTTAACTCGAAAATGAAAAAATTCTTCATTAAGTGCTGGTTAAGTTCATTAATTATCGCCTTGGGCAAAAACTTGGACAATCAATACTTGAAAAATATTAGTAATATCCCCGTAAAACATTTGGGAGAGGAGCCAGAAGATGCGAAGAAAGACCGCCTCGAGACGAAGCAAGAAGCAACGCATGGAAATCGATAGGTTACTTACTAGAAAGAGAAAATTAAAAATAAACAGCAACCACTTGATACATGACGAAACGCAGCTCATCTTGATCGTTTTTGCTTAAGACTGGCACGATGGTTCAAGATTGCAGAGAATTTGTTCAGAGAGAACGGAAACGCGCAAAACCGGCGCAAGGACAGTAATGAAAATGACACGGCAGAGTCGAGGACGAGACGAGCGTGAAACGGACACTAAAAACACACAGGGGCTCGAGGCTCGAACGAGAAACGAAACTCGTGGGGCTTGTGTCTGGCTCTGTTTCCTCTTTACTTCTCTGTCTCTCTCTCGCGCATTTTCGTCTGTGCCCGTTATTTCATTCGGGATTTCCTAACCGCGATCCGCGCGCAATTGCTATTCGACTACGTCACTCGAAAACCATGCGAATGTATACAGCATACTCGAAACTATCAACATTTCCAAGAATATGAACGATGCGAACAAATGTTTCAGACAAAAGCTACGAAGTAAATTTATTTATTTATTTCTCGATGACCTTAAAAGTCCCGCGAAGGTCGAATTGAAATTTTGATGTGGGAACCTGCATCGAGAAGTTTCGGAGAACCAGAACTTCCAAATTTTTTGCATGTATCATTGGATTGAATTAAAATTCTGATAATGAAATTATCAAATACAGAATAATTCCTTGCAACAACTTGAGACTGGTTATGCACTGGAGGCAGCAACAGAGAACAAAATAAAGGATCGCATACCAAGCACACGAACGACTCACGTAGGTCATTCAACAAACCAATCATACGTTACAGATCATTCTCAGTCAGTCAGTTATACAAAGAAATCGCAACATTGAATAGAATATTCTTGTTGTATATAACATTAGAGTATTATTACTTTTGAATACATCAACCATTATAGTAATAATTAGTATAAAATATACTTTCTTTTCAAATCTCTTTACCTATTGTTTTTTTCTATTTTTTTGGAGGAAAAAGGCGGCAGCCTTTCTACTGGTTTTCGTTAAAAAAATTTCCTAGGCGAATTCGTGTATGTACAATAGCGAAACATAGAGCTGAAACGAGTTCTATCGAATCGAGTACACAGTACACTCCTGACACAAATAGAATAGCTATATCGATTATTTAATAGTTGAAAAGGATATACATTCACCCAGTTTCCTATCTCTAGTACAAAAAGATAGTAACTACTTACGTGTCCGTGATGAGATCACGTTAAAGATAAAATTGTTATAAATTTTATTTTCAAGCGAGTACGCGGTATGTAAGATTTCCAAACAAAATATTTTCAAATAAATAAATTCGTTAAGAATGCATGAAAATTCTCCACGCGCTAAGCCAGAAGGAAGCCATTTTAAAATACGCGCGCATCGTATTCAGCCCACTTATGTAGAGGAAGATTGTTTAAAGTTTAAACAGGCACGAATTTTGAAATATCCGATTATAATGGGGGAACAAGTTTTCCATTCTTTATTTGCTCAACCAAGGTATGCGTGCATACGTGTTAAAAATAAATAGTCGTACGTTCAATTATTATTTTGTATTCCATCGGTTTCGTAGCCATCTACGAAACTGCGAAATAATTTCAAATATTTTCCGAAAGGGGAAATATGATATAATATGACAAAGAATATATTTTTCGTGTAGAACTATTCAGAATTAAAAAACAGTATAATACAATAGCAGTTCGTAAATGTGTGAAAGATGGTACGTACAAGTATCGTTATCGCATGACTCACGCTAACATTGACGTGTGTTAAAATAAGCATGTCGAAAAAACAAACTGATTCAGAAATTTGTATTGGGTCCAGCTTATGGTTCAATAAACGTGACATTGACACTAACTAGAGACGATTAATATATCATCTGCGGCAGAGTACATACATGCAAATCAATTGTAATTTAAAAGGTAAAAGAACAGATATGCTATTTGAAATGAAATAAAGAATACATAAATGTACTTAACCTTCAATAACTCGCGCTCCACTTTCTACATATGTAACTGGTTACATGGAATTTCACGTAACTCCAAAATAAATAAATGAAATCAATGAAATAACTAAATAGGGTAAACTGTACAATGATTGGCACCCTAAGCCAATCGTAGTAAAAATCTTTTTATGTTTCTTTGAAATGTTTAAACGAGTTTAACTTTCTATTAAAGTAAGCTAATAGAGATTTTCAAGCAAAATCAAACAGTTTTGCGAGTCATAAATCTTTTAGCATAAAATATATTCAGTGAGTGAATAACGATCGCAAGACAGAATAGTATACAGTCATTGGCACATTCGCTAACAGTCATGTGTAAAACTATGTTATGAAAACTTACAACGTTGCTTTGAAATATAAATAAGAAGCAATAAAAAATGATTTTCTATACCAGGAATTCTTAATATTTGCCGTTTAAATAAAAAATGCCAATAACTACTGCAGTGCCAGTAATAATACAGTCTACCCTACCTGAATGCAATATAAATATTTGCTAGTGCCGTCGACAGTGTCGACTCGACACCTTTATTTACGCTTGAAACACTAAGGATTGGAGATTGTAAGTACTACACGCGAGTAATTCAAAGTTTAAATAATCGACAAAAAGTACATGTATAAATAAGATCATGAAAGAAAGTAAAAGTAGATGTAAACGGTGACTAAACGAAACACGAGCTTCTATTTTACCGAACAGAATAGAATACAAGGAGGGAAAAGAATATTTGTATTTCGAAAGACTATCAATTTCAATATAAACGAAGAAGTTTTGCAAACAATTGATTAGTGGAAGGTAGAACTTACCGCGAAAATGAAGTTGAATATGAAGAGTAAGTATTTAATCATTCCCATTCCGCAACCCATTTTGCTGGATGTTGTTCTTCGAGCTGGCACAAAAGAATAGCCGTTGATATACTGAAAGTCGTTGGGAGGACACGAAAGGGACGCTCAACAGGTTAGGTTCGAGGCAGCGCGACGAGCAACGAGCAACTGCGACGCCGATCTCTCGTGTTCAACTGGTGCAAGAGCCAACAGCCAAGTCAGCCAAGATCTGAAACGAGTTTCCCGTTTGGTTGTGAAGCGCAATAGCGCCGCACCCGTCTTTATCTAGAAAGATTAAAGGTAACTCGAATACCGCGTAACAATAACGCTCACACAGTTTATAACCATGATGCATGACACGTCCAAAATGTTCGAATTCATCAAGCAACAATCAATCATTAATTTCCTTCGAAATTCGAATTCGTTTATTTCGTGGACACGACACGACACGACACGCGGTACCGAGACTTTCCGAGAACTCGTACCGCCTTCTGTTTACAGTACGAAACACATCTCTGTAAATACGAGGAGAATATTTGAAAAATACGAAATACCCCGTAGAAACTTTTCTTCCAGGAATAATTGAATATTTCATGCTGTATAATAATGATTAGACTGCGGATCTTTGTGCAAAATAAAAATATTCTGCATTGATTGTGGGAAGCAGGAATAAAATAAAAATTGATTTCATCCCGTAGTGACTTTGTTACGTTAAATTTTAACGGTTAAAAACAACATTACAATGTTTCTCGAATTTTTCTAATCTATTACTGTTTTATATTTCACTCAACTAGTTTCTTCATGAATGCATAAAGATCCATGCAGTTTGATAATGATAATATCATAGGTATATATGTACAATATAAAATTATTAAATTGGGCTGTGATATCACACTTGAATCATTTGCTTTGCTTATCGATTTCTTAGAATTCTTCGTACACGATCGCCGTTACGATATATCAACCTGTTAACGGTTTAAGTATGATATGTTTAGGGTTTGCAATCCCGCGGGATGGATGCAGTGCCGGATTAAGCCAACGCGGGGCCCGTAGCAAATGTTATCACGGGGCCCTAGGCTTTGTATCAGGGCCGCTTGTAATAAATACAATGAATGACCTTTTTTTTGTGGCAAAAAATATCTGTGTCCCCTGCATCGACAAGCGCCCTTGTCCGTTCATGTTTCGGCGCCTCTTCGATGAAGCGCCCATATGCGGGGCACAACCTGCCCAACCGCACGCGGCGCGCGGCGGCCCTGTTTTGTATGGCGCGAGGTCCGTAGCATTTGCTACTTCTGCTACGGGGCTTAATTCGGCACTGGATGGATGTGGGGCATATTTTAATCCCGTGGGGTCCCGCGAGACCAAGGATCTAGTTCTCCAATCTAATATGCATATCTAATATACAGGATGGGGCATTTAAATGGGAACACCTGAATATCTCGGTTATTATTAGTCGTACAAAAAATCTCTACAGAATAAAGTTGTACTGTTTCAAGGGGTGAATTTGATGATGGTAAAAATTTTTCTCAAGCACATTTTTTTACGAGATTTCAAGGTCATCGATATTTTTTTAAATGGAATGTCCTATTTTCTATACCATAGATAGATAGAGTATCAAATTCTGAGTATAAAAGTGTTGACCTTCATACGTCTTACACCTAATAGTTAACGAGATATTATCCACAGAAAAAAGAAAATTGCCCCTTGAAACAGTACAACTTTATTCTGTGGAGATTTTTTGTACGACTAATAATAACCGAGATATTTAGGTGTTCCCATTTAAATGCCCCACCCTGTATAAAGTAGAAAAGTATGTCTGTATGTTCTCCGACCGATTACCAGGCAGAGCCGCTAGATGGTGGCACGGACACGAGGATATTGATTGAAAAAGACATAAATCGCTAACATGGAGAAAATAACTCAGAAAATTGGGTATAAGCGAGAGATTTTATCGAAATTGTCCACTGTGCGTCGCCCGGGCCCGGAGTGCCTGGTTGCGAGGGTGTGCCGTAGGCACGCCACGAGCAGCTAGTAGTTAAAATTTTACTTAATGAGTATGTATAGTCATTTGAGTCATCTGTTTGTGTCACAATTACATAAGAAATCGGATTGTTTCTGAATTTTCTGCGATGCTGTCCGGGTATTAGATAAAGTACAGTCATTTTATCGAATTTAAAATGACTGAGATAAGCCCATGACATCATAATATGGTGCAATTTGTGTTGCGGAATTCGGAAATATGTTTAGTCATATTTATATTTCTGTGCACATGAGAAAAAGATTGATTTTCAGCAGAAATAAATTCGATCTTATCGCGCGATGTGTAAAGTAAAAATGATATATGTGAGACCGGAAGAGGTTAAATTACAAATGTTTATTTTGCGTCAGATAAAGTTGTACAAACATGTATAGATTAGCAAAAATGACTTTTCCTTGTATTGACAAATCTAACCCAGACCATTGTTCACTTGAATTGAGTAAATTAAGTGGAGTCGCGTTCAATACGCCCGAAGCAATAATCAAACTGGGTGTAATAGAAAATATATGTTTGAACGTCACTTATCATTATGAAAAGAGATGCTAACCATATAGAAGTCATCGATTTATTATTTAAGTTTAAACTAATAAGGAACATCGCAAATATTTGGTATAAAAGTGGCACAATATTTTTGGCATGTAATTTTCGGCATGTCCAGGAAAAAGAAGAAATGGATGATAACACTACAGTAAAGTCAACTTCATCAACAATTGATAGTCAAGCGCCAGCCGTGGTTTTAGGGCTTTGTAATCGAGCATTGAGAAAATGATCATTTGGTTCCATTCCTTTGGATTGTTGCATGAGTGCTTGCGCGGCAATCGTTATGTCTTTTCTCCGTTTCACCCTGTCTTTACAAGCTCTCGCGTAACACGTCATACAGACTATGAAGCAAACCTGCAAACAATACAAAAATATATTTCAATTACAATTACATAGAACACGTACAATTAAAACATTGATCATTATTACCAGACTGCCGATTTTGAACATATATTTATTATATTAGAAAGAGATAGTATAGTTTCTGTATCTTGCAGTTGATCAAAAAAATGTTTAGTTTCTATAGAAATCCGCAATTATTACTTACCTGTAACAATACTGTACACAACGCGAGAAGGAAAATATGGAGTAGGATCGATCTGGTACGATTTATTACCACATGATAACAGCCCCTCGCATGTATCATGCATGCACCCTTGCTATCGCTCGAATTTTCAAGCGACGACGCGGTCTCGCAACAGGACCAAGGAATTGCATCCTGACTTCGATAATCTTCAGGTCCGTTTATTCCACAACAACGTAGCTAAAAACCGGAAAGATGAATAGTAAACCCTTTGAAATAAGTTGCATATTATAAAGTCAAGTAGATTTGGATCTAGTTACCTTGGAGTGCATACGATCCCAAAGTAGCTTATCGTCGGAAGCACCGAGATCGAAGACTTGTTCAAGATGTGTTCGAGGTAATATATCCACTTGTTCGTGCTTGACAAGTGCCCAAATCCCAGCTGATGTATTGACAGCCGTCACGATTATTAACGCTATAGAAAACTGAATTGAAAAATTAAATACACTTTCGTTATCGTAACAGGATAAGGAAGGAAACTAGACTATAAACAGCCGTGTACATTCATATCGCTATTATCAGTTCGAAGCTAGATTTGAGTGACTATTATTTAAGATGTTCGTCACCAGCGTTTATTTCAGCAAGCCGTGTCAAACATTAAAGAAAAAATTAGTGTGGGATACCGCGACGATCGATATTTAATGTGCACGGTAAAGATGTGTTTGCTTACAATTATCACTTGTCCCCTACTGGTAAAATCTAAGAATTGCCATGCACACCATGCAATCATAGTGACAGCCAACCCTGTCGCCAATAGCGTAATCGATGCACCGCACACATTGCTGGGGGTGAGAAGTGAATATTCATATAATTGGTATATGAAATAACCAGCACAAATAGCTTCTACGATGCCGCATATCTGCGAAAATAGAGAAGAAAATTATTTCTCATTATTTTTTTCAACGACGCTCTGTATTCTCGAACGATAATAATACGCGTTAAGGACTGATAAGCGGAAATTACTTATTTATCTAATCTCCGTGTTATGTGTATGGAGTGAAACTAAAGATTTCGAAAGATAACAACGATCGTAGATTTCGAAAGACCATCCTAGTCTTTATATTAACTCTTGTGTTATGTATTGAAATTGAATTGCAGAATGTATCGATTTATCTTGACAATGGATAATTGTAAAAACTAGTTCAGTCGATAGAACTCGATTATATCATAGGCTACTAAATTAAACGAAAATTTGACTAAAGTAAAGCGCTCGCTCACGAATATAATATCGATATCATAGAGGACATTGTGTAGGTAATTTATATCGGACGCACGTTTGATATCAATGTAAAAGGTAGGCGATAACAGACTTATCGACGGCAGCTGAAACACTATCCCATCGTTGTATAGGATAAAATTACAGGTACACCGGATAACATGAATTGAAAACGTCGAAAAGATCATGTTTGATTCATCTTTAGTAATTGAAATTATTCAATAGAGACAAACAATTTCATGAAGCTTCTACTATACAGGGTGGGGCACTAACTATGTCCACCTTGAATATCTCCGTTATTTGCAATAATATGGCAAAATGTTATGAACAAAATTTGCACGGTACAGAGGGGGCCATATTGTGACACAAACATTTTCTGCGTGGGTGGAGGCATAGAGGACATTTCAAGGTCATCGTGTCACAATATGGCCCCCTCTGTACCGTGCAAATTTTGTTCATAACATTTTGCCATATTATTACAAATAACGGAGAGATTCAAGGTGGACATATAGTTAGTGCTACACCCTGTATATATTTCTAATCGAATAAAATTTTTCACAGAAACGTTAATCTGCGTAATTAAAATACTTCATCATGCATAATCAGTTTTTCTGCTGTTTGTCAAATATTTGTAACAGTAGCGATTGTCGATATAGGATTGTATAGATCTATATTAAATAATTTTCATAAAGCAAATAATAGGCTTACGACGCATGGAAGGGTTTAAAAAAAAATGCACAAATTTTTCCGATAAAATTCTACTAAAATTCGGTAATGGTAAAAGCAATTCAAAAACCGAAACGCCACGGTTGCTAAAAGAACAACGCTGTCGCAGCACGGTAGATTGGCGGGCGTCCAATTTCACGACAAATCGGAAACTGGTCACTGACTGCTATACTCTTAATAATAGAACAACGTCAAGGAACCGGACCGAAAAAGAATATTGTTCGTTTAGTAATTTGATTAATCGGAATGAAACGAATTTTCGAGCCATGGAAAACACGGAGCGTTTCTATGTATGTAAACACGATTGATTGTAATGGTGTCGTTCGCAGTAAATATAATATACACTTACTCCGAGGACAACAGCACCACCGATGAGAAAGTACCGTAAACAGACAAGCGTCTGCGCCATCACAAATTTCTGAATAAAGAAGAGATCACTTGGAGAACATGTGCAGAAGTGCAGTTTATGTAAACAGAAAAGAAGTGTAAGATGTCACGATCGAGCAGCCGTCGCCACGGTGACCAGGCGCAAACCTCAGACTCGAACCGTCATTCCTCCTAGCACTGAGAATCGGCCGCAAAACGCAGCTGGTTACCTCTTGCTTCCCTTATCGATGAACCTCCGTCGCCTTTCCATCAATTCCTCGGCATCCATTTTACATTCTAATACTTTGTTTCTTTTGAAATTTCTTCTGTCCATTTCTTCCTTTCTTGCACGTCAATTACAGCTGTCGATCGTGCTGCTGTACTTACTCGATCGTAATAGAGAACGGTTTGGAGTCAACAATGTGGGAAGAGCAGGTGTTGCACCTTAGCTTCCGACGAATCATATGTTTCATCTACTCTTTTATTATTTATAATAATCTACTATCGCTGCGAGTACTGTTGTTACATTCAAAAATGGTCTACTGCATGTTTAGAAGTTAAAAGTGGTTAAAAGTGAGGAGTTCATTTCAATGTGCATTGTTGGTATAAGTTACATTTTAAGTATCTTACCGACGGAGCAAGTGTTTTTAAATACGCATTAGGCCAGATCTGGGGCCTATCAGCGGAACAATGACGGAGCAAGTGTAATTACAATTTTACAAACATTTTTAGTTCAGTAAATAAATTGTATACGTATTATAATGCGATACAATGCACCGATCATTCTTTATTAACAATGTGTGGTTAAATGAATGCACGGTTTAGCAAATGATTCCATTCGGTGTGAATTAATACGTTTGGCTACAAATGCGCAGGCGTGAGTTTTTCTCGTGGAAAAACCTTAGGCCTTAGACGATATTATACTTATAGACCTGGCACAGGTATACGAATCGTATAACACGATATGCTTAGACCATATGGTCTAAGACGATATGCATGATGTGCCAAGAACAGGTGTGGTTAGGGCCGGTAGCAGTGTAGCCTGTAGCCGTAGCCACATGCAATCCAAACGGATTGCATGTACTCTCCAGTGTGTACGTGTACTACACACTGTGTAGCAGCTGACCCAGCTGACTCAGCTGACTGTACTATAGTACACTCTGATTCGATTACCAATGATCTTCGAGTGACTCACACCGACAAAATTTCTCTTGTTCTGCTGTTCTGCTCGGTGACGTTACAGATGATATCTGTCAAAGCGTTTGTAAACAGTTTTTTGTGAAACGTTTTATCATAAAACTGAGCGATGGGTCCAGAGAAGAGCGACGTTTGTGATTTATCCGATGTTATTTTGAATGAAGACAGCAGTGTTGACACGCAGGTATGTAATTAAAAAATGTGTCTTCAAGATTTGATTATTTATATGTATACGAAAATATTCGTAGGATCTGAAGCCGAAGAAACGCCCAAAGCGTGTGTTACATTTCTCGGATGGCGATTTGGTAGAATATTCCGAAGATGAAATGGACTCATCAGAAGAAACCAAAGCAGTGACGCAAATAGATCCAGTTGAGTTTTGTTTATGATAATTATATCTGATCCTAATTCTTGAAATATTACCACATTCATATAATTGAAATTTGTAGAAGAGTCTTGAATGGGCTCCTTGGGCTTGGTATCAAACAACATGGTTCAGTGGTAAAGTATTAGATAGCTGTGATTATGTTGGCGAATGGTTAGCCAGTTTCTTTGGTATCACATCTCCAAAATATGAATTTGAAATAAACGAATTCTACAGACTTCAAGCTCTCGAAAGAGAGACGCGACATAAGCAAGGTTTAGAAATGGGCGGATGGAATGAACATAATAGAAATAATCTTGTTACTGGTAACGATGTTCAGTGAAATCATTGTATCTCACGATGTTTATTCACAGATCTTTTTACTTGGCATGTTTCACGATTTATTATTGTGTACATTAAAAGAAATGTTATATGTAATATGTATATATTCAATTATGTATATATATATATATATATATATATATATAAGAATTATTACATACATGTGTAACAACAAAGCTAAAAATGTATTTGTCTGGTGAAAGCAAATTTCACTTGAAAAAATATACCAATCTAAAATATTCAATTGTTCCGAGTAGGAGTGCTATTCTAAATTCTTGAATACTTAAGGATTGTAATGTATGCACAGGGTGTAAAGAAATTATATGTCGCGGCTACCATAGGATGATTCTACATTAGGGTGGACCTAAAATTGTGCCATTGGTTAAGAATAATTCCTGCAAAAGATGAAGTTGATCGGATAAGGGGAAGACGTGCCGCATTGACATTGTAGTTGCGAAGAACATGAAGTTTTATAGGAATGGGATATTTGTCGTTATTCGCAACTCAACGTCAATGCAGCACGTCTTCCCCTTATCCGATCGACTTTGTCTTTTGCAGGAATTATTGTCTTATCCAATGGCACAATATTAGGGGGCGTCGTGAAAGAAATCTCGCAAAAAAAATTTCACCAGGTACAGCTAAGGTCCACCCTATTCTACGTCCTCGATTTCGTTGAAATTGAACTAAGGAAGGTGCCCCAAAATTGACCTTGATCTTCAATTTTAAGGTCAAAAGGTCAACAATTTTTTTTTATTACATCGTATTTTACTCATCGCGGCTGAGTTGCTGCGACCCATGGTTCCGTTTGCACTTTTGACCCTCGCGACGATTAAAAATAAATTGTTGACCTCTTGACCTTAAAATTCAAGGTTGAAGTCAATTTTGCGGCACCTTCCTTAGTCCAATTTCAACCAAATCGAGGGTGTAGAATGTGTAGAATCATCCTATGGTAGCCGCGACATATAATTTCTTTACACCCTGTACACTGAAATTACATTATTCTCAAAATATTTAGTATTAAAATACTTTTGTACATAAATTTAAAGTGTCGATTCTAACGTACAAATGTTGTATAATTAATTAATATATTGTAACAAACCAAAAGCATATACATGATCATTAAATACATTAGTACTTAATAAAACTAATTTCGTATTTTTAATTCTCACTTTTCACTTTTTATTTTTTTTTTTTATAAAATTTACTGGAGCTTGAGAATGTTCCCTTAACATTGTCTGTATGCAAATGCAAATACATAGTCAAATATGAATATAAGCTGTTCCATTAGTAAGAATCGTGGACATTGGGCTCAGGATACAATGGTATTATGTTACACTATCGAAATTTTATGTTCGTAAAGGAACATTCATAAGCTACGCATACGCTTCCTTGCACAGTATACACCTGCAGTCTTTTATAGCAGGAACTGATATACAATATGTATATACCATATATAAATACGAAGTCTTTTATGTTTTCAAAGTACAACAATTTATGTTTCTGGCACGAACCTATGTAAAGCACTAGTCAAGACTAACAGAGAGCTTTGAAGGCCCTGAGGTAAATGCCTTTGTAACCACGAACCCTTATACTGCTCTATGTGAGCCAACATTTTATTTGCTATGTCAGTTCTAAATGTAGGCGGTAGATTACAGACTCCTAAATTAATAACTGCCAGACCCATATTGCTATTAGGATTAACACCAACACCTATCAATGTTCTCCCGATTTTACATGCGGTCAACATTAAATCGGCGGTCAGTTGAAGTTCTTGCAATTCCATTGACGCGAACTTCGACGATAAATTGCATTCATATAATGAATGGGAAATACGTTTAACTTGTTTCGTTACTTTCTGTTAGACAAAGGAAACATGATTATTTACTTGTCAAATTTAATGTTATAACGTTCATACTTACTGCAAATAAGTCAGCCGATAGGTATTCCAAATTTACATTGTCGGGGTCTGTTAATAATCTGTATAACGTTGACCCCCGATTGTCAGGAATTTGTTGTAAATCTTTAGCCCCTTGATTTTTACTTAACGTAAGTACCAATGTATCTAAACGGCCCAGTTCTAATATTGCATTTCCAATTTTATATTCGGTATCTTGGAAAACATGAACATCCAACAGTTTTGTGATACATTTTTGCCTATAGTAATAAAAACTGTAAGTGTTTCATATTCACATTTTATATGATCCCTTTACTTGAATATTTTTATAATGTTAGTACCTTGATCCATACACTTCAGACAGTTCGTAGTTGTCGTCAACACACATGTCTAGTTCGCTAACTGGATTCCACGCTAATCCTGCAGCTATTAAATATCCAATCCATGCGAACGGGTGCGGGGTTAGATGATGACTTCCAGACCAGTGGGACACAACTATACCTACTGAATCTTGCTCCAAGGAAGTCTTTATTGCATTTTTTGTGTTCGCATACGTCGATGCCGGGCATCCCGCTAAACTATTGTAACTCGCTGTTCCGGAACTAGGTAAAACATTACCACCAGTTACTCTAAACGCTTCGGTCCACTCAGAAAAATCATAATCCGCCTGTAAATTGAATGTACGTGATATTTAAGTATGACGAACAATTTATAACAAATGATTACTCACAAAGTTTTACCTGAAATCCATATTCAACTAGAATAATATTATTAGGTATATTATGAAATTCTGGTTTGGAATGTAAACCGTTCGAACAAAGCATCAAAGTTGTACTCGAACTCAAATTCAAGATATGCCAGAGCTCTTGGAGACAGGAGTATGACTTAAATACTTCAGACATATCTGTTTCTATAGTTTCATTGATAGATAAGTTCAAATCAAAATTGTCTGCTTGAACCAGTAAACTGGCTAACCTGGGTCCAACATGAACGTAACTTAAACTTGGAAATACTGCTAGTAATTCTTGGAATATAGGCCACATTTGTGATAAATGATGCTGACCCACGTTTGAATCAACATCTAAAGTTGGAACTAAATCTAAATGTCGATCCCTGAAATGAAAAGAACCGTTTACAAACAATACCAAATACAGATAGGTTATTACAACATTTAGACGAACCTGCAGTAACGGTCAAGCGTGACCATTTCTGATTTCGTGTAACAAATTTGCCAATCACAGTTCGGAGTAAGTCTCGAGTACAAATGCAGATAAGATATTTTAAAGGACGACCATAAATCGATCATATGTAATAAGTATTCTAATGTTGGTATACGTCCTCTCGGCGAGATATCTAATAGTATCCCGCGATGTGAAAATCTTGGTTCATCTTTTATAAAAACAGGTTCGATTTCACATGCGTCTGATCTACTCAGACTTTTGATTAGCCGCAATATTTGTACGAACGTACAAACTGCATAATGTAATCCTGCCAAACTTCCAGCGCCAACTTTAATTGTGTTCTGGGAAATGTGCAATTGATAACCGTCAGGTTTATTGAATAATTTCTTGTTTACTATACAGTCGATTCGGTTGTCGTTGGGTAGTTTGCCGGAACTTGGATGCACTTCACCGATTTTTACATCGTGACCCAACTCTAACAAGTGAGTTCTGCTGATTTCCCAAACATCTAATATTCTATGTATAGATTCACTGCCCTGGATAGCAAAGCGTCGTATTATGGTTGTGCACGAGAAATCACATAAAAGTAATCAGTAGACTGCGGATCTTTATGCAAAATAAAAATTGTCTGTATCGATTAGGGCTGTTACTTTTCCGAAGCTTCGACTCTTTGAAAATTCGAAGGAACGAAGGGACCTTCGAAGTTTTCGAAGCGGTTTTCGAAGACTACGCCCTGTCGAGCTAGCGTCCTAGGCCGCGCTCACAGTGGACCCGTTTTCGTCCGATTTGGCCGCTGTTCGACGCATCTGTCTCTTTTTTCAAGCGTGCGAAAAAGAGACACAACGTCGGACGTCGGCCGAAACGGGTCCACTGTGAGCGCGGCCCTAGTCGTCCTAACAATGCGAAATTGCGAAGAGCTACGTCCAAACTTTCGCATCGCCGACGCTTACATTGTAACGCATTTTAGAAAATGAGCGTCTTCACTCGCGCAGATTCAACCTTTTTCGCCTCTTATCTGTTAACTAGAAACGAATCGAACAAATCGGGACTTTGAAATCTTCGACCTTCGAAGGAAAGTAGCAGAAAGTATCGATTGCAAAAAATAGAGGAAAAATCATAAATGCATAAAGATCCGCAGTCTAACAATCAGTTTAATTTTAATGAATCTAGGCACCTGTATTATAGATATAAAAAGTTCTTTCCCAGCAATGAATGGCGCAGAAGAATTTTTTAATTCGACAACAGTTTTCGGTTGTGGCCAAAGCAAACTATAAATTCCGTCCTTATCTGTGCTTTTCGTTGGACTGTCTTTGCCCGTTTCTCGCAAAGGTACATCGTACACTGGATCTAGAGACTTGGTAGATTCAATAGAAAGTTGACTCATGTTACTAGAAAGGCTTTTTTGGCAGAAGTTTCCTTCCGAAAATGATGCAGTCGGACTATGCATGGTGTCAGTGTCATTCGATTCAATGTTCGATAAAAATCTTTGAATGAAACAGTGTAAATGTTGTTTCCCCCTGGAAAGATCGCAAGGATCTTTTCCTGCAAAGGTTCTGCGAAAATATGTTTTGTTTAAAACCTAATAAAACATTTCTCTTAACTATAACGGTGTAACATTGATTTACCCTTTAGTTGCTCGTACAAAAGGATTTGCACCTGCTTGTAATAATTCTTGGCAAATAGCAACATCACCACGATTTACTGCATCATGTAATGGTGTAGCGCCGCAACCATTCACAGCATTTACGTCTGCTCCTCTATCTACGGTATTATATATTATATTACACAATGAAAAAAGAAGAAATAATTCCTTCAGTGTATAAAACGTTTAGAACACATTACCAATTAGACACGCGACTATGTCTTTATTCCCATAACAAGCGGCCCAATGTAACGGTGTATTTTTACTGCCATGGGAGTCCCATGAATTTACGTTTAGTCCTGCATCTAATAGCTGCAGTACTCTGTCTACTCTGTAAATAATCATTTAATATTATTAACACTAAACCTACAAAGCCTTAAAAGTAACTGGTACATGTTCCTTCATAAAAATGACAAGATTGATTTTATTTAGACTTTGTGCAGTTACTATTTTAATATTTGCTCCACTAAAGGTACAATCATTTCTTATGAAATTATTTTTATTATATCAATAATCGTTAAATAAAAAATCTCTGGAACCGGTCATTTTGACCGATGATGTTAGGTTTAGTGTTAAGGTACAGTTACAGAGTAATTTGTAGTTTCTATTATTATAATGGTACATACTCTGATGCTGCAGTTGCTCTTAATAATTCCTCGATATAGGTACGACGAATTACATCGCTAGATGCAACATCTACCGCATTGTGTCCATTTACATTCTGGATAGCTGGATTTGCGCCACAACTTAATAATGTTCGTACAATATCTGGCTGATTGTTCTACATTTTTAGAAAAATTAATGTGAAACATCTTATTATCAATATATTATTCAATTATACATTTTACTTGTTTATAGTATATGAACATAAAACGAACGTACAAATTAATACGTAAAAATATGTGAAATTACCTTTGCAGCGTACAAAAGGAATGTACCTTCTTCCAATAGTGGTTGATTTAGAAATTTATCTTTTGTTATACCTTCAGCTGTATTGCCATTTTCACCTGTTTAAAAAATAGAACGAAAAGTTTAGAAAAATTCTGATTCATAGGCTCTTAGGTTATATATTAGCATTTTCTATAGAGTATTATATGAAAAAGAACAAGTATGAAAATTATTTTAGTATAAAACTGCTTGTACGTACATGCATCTAAAAGGGATCTAATTATATCGGTACGTCCATGTTCAATAGCTATACGAATATTTTCGCAAATGTCTTGCATTTCTGCTTATTATAATGTCATATCAAAATTGTAGATCGCACAACATTCTCAAGCAGTTACTGTCAGCTATTAAAAATTATTGCGAACATGTCACTAAACCTGCTCTTCATATTGCTGTGGTTGGCGTTGGCGTTATGTTTGACCATAAACAAGATATAAGAATAGATCTAACAACGTACAGATTTTCGTGTCCCGAAACCACTGTTTTACCGACCTGAAAAATGAATAGACTTATAAAGATAGACTGCGCGGTCTGTGTCTGTATCAGACTGATACTATCAGTCTGTATGAAGCCTGATGAAGGCACAGTACTGATACCGAGGAGCAACCGAAGAGATACCCTTGTAGCGTGACCCGTTGATCACGCGAACATAGCTACGATAACGTTACCACACTATAGGTTTGATTGATGGCGTTGAGAGGGAAATTTGAATATAAAACATAACGATTAGGTCAAAGCCGTGTATTTCATTTTACATATATTTTATTCGGGCACGATAGTTTAGTCTTAGAATATGTAGGGAAACAATAGGAGGTATTTCCACGGAGATCCTTGACGAAATTCCGAGGGGCGAGACTAATTGAGGAATTTGGGTAAAGTCACGTAATCTCTTGGAGGAGCTTCTCCGATTTCACATAAATAGACAGTCGAAGTCTGGAATCGGTCAAGGACGGGAAGTCGTAAATTCTATGTCAAGGACCCCTTGGAACTCCCTCGGACCTCTCTCTCGCTCGGTCCCACGACCCTTGTTTTGACGGGCCTTCACCCTCGCGCGTACCCCACTCTCGTGCGCGCGCCATCGAGACACCTCCACCACCAATCACCATCGAGCTGCAACCAAAGACGAGCCACCCGACGAATCAACGCTCAACTGGAAGATCCGAATTTTCCTATTGGCTGAGGAAAAGGAACCTGGAAGAAGGGAAGACACAACCTCGGAACGAGGCAAATACGAAGGAGATACATTTCTGAGATCTTAGAGTCAACAACGAGTACACTATTAAATAAAGTCTATTTTTCGTTACATTTTCTTGTTAAGAGTTTGTTCAGAAAACCTTCCACGAGCAGAGCGCTTTAGCGCTCCACGGGCATCCGAACCCAGCGTATTCCCCAAATCCCACCACACTGCGACGCAACACCCTGACAACCAGGCTTGCCATGAGCTGATCCCGCCTAGGGCGGAGAATGGGCAAAATATGGTCGAAGCTACGCTTCGAGCAGCTCAAGGCAAGATCAGCTCGATTTCCGCCGAATTCTGCCGTCGGATAGCCCCCAATAGCCCCCGAATCTGCCTTTGGGCAGCACGGTCACCATCACCGACAATCACCGATGTGATTGGCCAATGTCGTTTTACAGGATTTATGGGGAAACGAATATTTTCGTATACATATAAATAATCAAATCTTGAAGACACATTTTTTAATTACATACCTGCGTGTCAACACTGCTGTCTTCATTCAAAATAACATCGGATAAATCAAAAACGTCGCTCTTCTCTGGACCCATCGCTCAGTTTTATGATAAAACGTTTCACAAAATTGAAATTTCTCTGATTGTCGAGCCACCCGACGAATCAACGCTCAACTGGAAGATCCGAATTTTCCTATTGGCTGAGGAAAAGGAACCTGGAAGAAGGGAAGACACAACCTCGGAACGAGGCAAATACGAAGGAGATACATTTCTGAGATCTTAGAGTCAACAACGAGTACACTATTAAATAAAGTCTATTTTTCGTTACATTTTCTTGTTAAGAGTTTGTTCAGAAAACCTTCCACGAGCAGAGCGCTTTAGCGCTCCACGGGCATCCGAACCCAGCGTATTCCCCAAATAAAATATTCTTTGGGAGCGAATAACGTTTTACAAATTACAAGCTTTTCTTTATAATTGTTTATTAAATTTAAGAAACCACTAATTAGATCAGAATCAATAAACTCTCTAACTAAATTTTCATGGTTTTCAATTATTCTTTCTCTGCGCTCTATACTCTACAGGATCTTTTCTTTGTGGTAGCACACGTTTTGATAGTGAATTGGAAAAAATGGAATTCGGATATATCTCAACAAAATTTTCCAGTACACCATTAGTACTCTGATACCTTTGGATATAAGTTTCTACAAAATGCAGAATATTTTGTTGATGCCCAATTTTTACGAGGAATAGCAGCCATCCATTTTATCCGCAATTGCTCATCTTTGGGGAATAAAAATATAGAAATATAATTATTTTCTGTCAGAGTAGTATCATAATTTCCCTTACAATTGGGGACACAACAATGCCGTGGCATTATTAACTAATAAATATAGTATAAAACTTGTGAAAAGAACTATGTAAAACAAATTTTCGAAAAACTCTGTATGTATATAATACATATGTTTTTGTAAAAATTTAGTTGTGATACTATTAAAATGTTATTAATACTAAATTGAAATGTATTGAAAGAACAATAGATTCTATTAAGTAAATGTTCTATACACAAAGATAAAAACCTAAAAAGTTAATAAATAATACTTACCTCCATTATTGCACTCTTTTATTTTCGAAAATTAGCTATACTACATAATAATAAGTACACTATGTGTACTACACTTCGATAAGAACATTTGAAAACTACGCGGGAAACTGAGAGGCCGGTAGGGGAGATTGAGAGTCTGATTGAGTGGGTTGGGTTAGGTATATTGATATATATATGACAATCGGACTCTCGCAGTGTTGCCATTTTACCTTCAGCACGGCTAGTAGTAGCAGAGAGGATATGAGAGTGCTCACGCCCGGGTCTGAGTTGCCACCACTTTTTGGCACGCTCACGTTTAGCACGGAACAGCTCCTATACCGAGGATAGAGCCCACTTTTACCACGAAACAGAGACCACACCGTTTTAACATGAAACAGAACCTTTACTAGCCTGTGGCATAAATCAGAACTAGCTTCAATCGATGCTTCGTGCGATATAACCATGTATCGGAAATTGCTCAAATTCGATGCGGTAATAATTCTAATAAATTTAATATTAATAAATAGCTTTATTAGAAAAACGCGTGCGGAATTTACATAAAAACTGTGATAAAAATAATAATTGCAATTAAAATCACAATAAACATAATAAAAATTAAAATTGCAATTACAATTAAAATCACAATAAAAATAGAATCACACACACACTTTAAATCAAAATAACTTTTTTAAGAATGGACCAAATGACTTCAATTTCTCTGTAAGGCTAGAAGAATTAGTTTAGTGAATGACGTCTAAAAAATATGTTGAAAAAATGCATTTGGTCGGAATTGCGAAAAAAATAGTGAAAATTGATTTTTACTACTTCTTTAGCTGGGCCAATAACGAAAGTTTAAAAGATGTGTTTGGTAAGCTCGTATAAATTATATGCGCTCTGAAAATTTTATTGAAATTGGTTAATTGCCATGCAATTGATCAAAAGTGGTAAAAAGTATATAAATATATTTTCCGAAGAAATTCTCACGAATAACTCCATTACATACAGTCCGATTTCTATCGGGTTTAGACTTTTCTTAATCGGAAGAATGCCACGAACTGGCTCGTGTCACTTCCTTGAGGAAATTATATGAAATAAACAAGTTTCGCATTCACTTGTTAGCGGTTTCATGCCGAGATACCTGGATGGCCGAGGGTTTGCCCGGTGATGTTTATTGCACCACTTGGACAAGGCTCCCGAGGCCCTCGTCGGTTCGTCGCTCTAGCACCGAGTAAGGACGAAAATGTATTTAAATATATTTTCCGAAGAAATTCTCACGAATAACTCCACTACATACAGTCCGATTTCTATCGGGTTTAGACTTTTCTTAATCGGAAGAATGCCACGAACTGGCTCGTGTCACTTCCGTGAGGAAATTATATGAAATAAACAAGTTTAGCATTCACTGGTTAGCGGTTTCATGCCGAGGTACCTGGGTGGCCGGGGTTTGCCCGGTGATGTTTATTGCACTACTAATGTGTTCTGGGCTCAGGCCTTTGTGCTCGACCCTCGTGCCTCGGTACGTGTTCATTGAAGCCTCGAGCCGGCCGTAAGTATTCGTGGATGTATTTAATATTCGAAAATTAAATACAAGAATTAAATACAATTTCTATTCGAAGCTTCTGCCGATTCTGTCAGAGTCGAAACTTGAAAGGCAACGAAAATGAACGCCTATAATATAGTGTCAGCTGGTTTGCTTAGGAAGGTTTCTTTTACATCTTATAATCTGTTTTTAGTAATGTCCACACTTCTGGCATATTTTCTAGATCCCAACAAGATTTAAGATTTTATTCCACTGACAATGAAACCGATGAGGGTTTCAGGGTTTTCTTAACTTTTCATTAAAAAGGTGTCGTAGGCCAAGAGTGGTTTCTAATATTGTTCTCAAGACATAAAGAGAGGGTCATGTAGTCGTATACAGTCTGCTGGTATTTTGCCGAGACCTGCGGTATAGACAACGGACCATAATAGCGGTGCGCTCGACTCGCTTCTACCTGAAACGGGGATACACGGCGTCCTTTACCAGCTCATTGTGTCGCCAATTTTTAAATCACCAGTCTAGGGCTCAGTTTAATGGGGAAACTGCAAGGAATATAACCATATATTTTTTCAAAATTTAAATCACTCTGGCACCCACCGAAAAAAACGTACAAAAAGAGTTTGTTTAAATTTTTCGGCATTATAAAGTTGATTATCGATGTTGAAAATATTATTTTATAATAGCCCAATTCTTTCCGAATGAAAACAGACAAACAGTTCCTGAGATAAAAATTCGTAAGTGAGGCCCGTTCTCGCCAAAATGGGCAAAAATTGTAAAAATTTCGAAGGCCTGTCATTTCTAATAAAATTCGAAATCGGCAAAATGATGACTTAAAGTCCCCCTAATTTCAAATGGCTACAACATACACCCGTCACCCGTCCCTCAATTTACGCGGCACTTTTTTACGCGAGTATTTGTTTTACGCGCCAAATTTACCTCAATTTACGCGGAACTTTTACCTTTTACGCGGAAGGGAAGGAAAACATTAGTAGTGTGGCCCCTGGAACCTTATCAAGTATACGGATTCAATTTACACGATTTTTTATTCAATCCACTAATCCACGTGGAACGGATATTCGCGTAAATTGAGGGACATGCTTATCCTGAAAAACCCTTTCGGTTCTTCGTAAAATAGTTTGTCGAAATAAAAGTTCTTCATAACTGTTCTAGGATCCGAAATCGATATTGAACAGTTTTCGAAGTCTCGTTCTGAATAATTCCTTTACATTCTATAATTACAATCAAACAAAAAAAAAACATTGTACTCCAAATACATTAAATTTCAATTACAGTGTAATTCAACTACATTCACGATTAGCGTAATTACTAGCAATCAAATTGATTAAACGGTTTGAATTATGTCATACAAATAGAGTATAATCTATCCTATGCAGAATATTAAATTAATTTATATTTTTATGCTAAGTTTTGCAGAAAACCACGCGAAATATAAATTAATTTGAGAGTAAAATGTGTTTTAACTCTCGGGAACTTTTCTCTAAGTTGTATGTATATTAAATATAGAAGTAGATAGAGAGAGGGAGAGACAGATTGTTTTTTTAAAACTATTAACTTCTCTTGAGATCTGATCCTCTCTGGCATGGAAGGGGGAAATCCGCTCTACTATCGGTGTAGGATCTGATCCAGGCTAAGCGTCCGCTCTACCACCGACGAGATACTATTAAAGACTGCCAGCCTTACGGGAGTTGGCGTGGCACGAATATTTCGGTGTTCTCTTACGCCCTCTAGGATAGATTCTGACTGGAGTGCGAACTAGAAGGCCACCGACGGCATTTAATCGGTGCAGCAGACCACTGTTTCGTGTTACGTTCTTCAACGAACGTGTTCGAGATAAACTGATATTTCAGACGATGTTATGGTGTTTATTTTTTAGGTTTAAAATATTAGCATCACAAAACTAATATCAAAGACAAAAAATTCCTTGAAATATCCTATGTAAGTGCATTATTTTAGGAAAATGAACAATTCCTACTTCAAATTTTATATGAGATACCTAAATTTGTAATATCGAAAAATTGGGTTGAAACGAAAGTTCGTAGCGTTTTTAAATTAAAACTCCAACATGAAATTATGATGTTTATACATAGATTTGTTCAATAACTAACATATTTTCCATTCTCTTCTATTACTTGTTGCCATTTTATAAGTGACTTACCATGTTATTCAATAAACCTATGAATACACATCTTAATTTTATCTTTGAATTTTGATTTAAAAAGGCTACGAACTTTCGTTCCAACTTAATATTCCATAAACGGGCATTATTTCCTTACACTTTTTTATACATAATTGTTCCAAGAATCGATCTGTGGGAACAGAAACAAGCAAAAAAACAGCATAACTTTTATTTGACGCATGCTGTTTCGAATAATAAAGAGTTCGACTAAAAGAATTAAGTGGATTAATTAATATGTAGGATGGGTGGCTAGTGGATCGGTGATCAAGCTGGGAAAAAAAGGTTTAACGACGAAATCCAAAAGTATTATGTGATGGAATATACAGGGTGAACATTATAAAGCGTTACAGACGAATATCTCGGAAAATATTGATTATACGCAAAAATGTTTGAGATGAAAGTTGTTCAGTAGAGAGGGGGACATCATGTGGTGGGATTTTTATTTTTCCCGAGGAACATTCCAAGGTGAGGAGAAGGTCACCTTGATTTTTTTAAATGGAAAGACCTACTTTCTGCATCATGAATCGATTGACTACCGAATTCTGAGTAAAAATGTATTGACCTCTACATGTCCTAAATCTAGTAGTTAACGAGATATTATTGAAAAAATTTTCTTTCTTCTTTGGATAATATCTCGTTAACTATTAGGTTTAGGATATATGAAGGTCAACACTTTGATATTCAGAATTTGATACTCTCTCGATTTATGGTATGAGAAATACTGGACATTCTATTTAAAAAAAGAAAGTTGACCTTCACTTCACCTTGGAGTGTCCACCGGTAAAAATAAAAGCCCCAATGAATGATGCCCCCCTCGGTACTGAACAACTTCCATCTTAAACATTTTTGCGTATAATCAATATTTTTGGAGTTATTCGTCTGTAACGCTTTATAACGTTCATCCTGTATTTCTATGTATAAGTAGGATTGAGATCGGATTGACTGGCCTCGGTCTCATCGAGTTAAAAACATCTTTTGGAAAAAATGGGGGGCGGGGGTTCCACGTGGACGTGCCAAAGCTTGTTCCTGCATTTCGTTTCGCTTAGCCTCTTCGCGAGGAAAAGTATACAGCCGTCCCCTCGCGAAGAGCGTAAGTGTTGGAACGTCTCGAAATTAGAATCGCTTACAAATTATTGAATTGAAAATTTCAAATAGCGAATGAATGATAAAAAAATTATTTACTACGCGTTAAATAAAAATAATGATGGTCTCTTTTCGACGCATGACGAATAATTTTTTATTCAAAGAGCGCCTCGCGAGCCGCTCGCCAGCTCATGAGCCGAAACTCGGCTCGGATGTATGGAAAGGGAACCCACGAACAATAAGTGTGTCAGTGTAGCACACATTCACACGCACACTGTTGCAGTTGTGCCTAGTATGTATGTACCAGCCAGCGCAGGAGCCGGCTCACGAGCTGAAGCGAAATCTTGCGCTTTACGCATCGCCAGCCGTCGAGTTGGGCGTTGGGCATGCCTGTAACTTATCTGATTTGTGGCGTGTTTAGACTTGTTTTCATCAGCGAACCATTAACAATCGATTGATAACGTTTCCATGGCAGAATTATGAATCGTAACAAACATTTTATTGCTATTAATAAGTGATGGCGAAACGCTTACATTGTTGTTTCTAGGAGGCACACGACGCGACGTTCGATACGGTCGTGATTCAGCATCAGAGGCAACATTGTAACGCACAGCGTATTGGCAATTACTTACTGAAACCAATATTACTTAATATGAACGTTATCATAATGATATCATCACCTATCGGTTGAAAATGTTTTCCCGATCAAAATAAGCTCAAACACGGCATAAATCGGATAATAATACAGCCAGGTTGCACTAAAAAATATCAGGCGAAGCAGTCATGCTTCGGGCGTACGAAAGTACGAATCGTCAAGTCGGGGCACTGACGGACTCGAGGCTCGAGCAGGCTCGAGGCTGTGAGGCTCGAGTCGGGTGCAGCGTTGCCAAGTTGCCATATTCTAGTACACGCCAGGCCCCTTAACCTTCCGCCTCTCGCCGAGTATCGCACCGTAGCTTGCCTTTGCACTCTTCCTACTAACGCTGGCGTACGATGCACAGGTGGGCTACGCTGCGAAGACAGCGAGAGGCGGAAGGGTAAGGGGCCTGGCGAGAGAAGAATCGGGTGCGCGATACATCAGACACATCGGGCGGATGACTCGAACAAGATCGCGCGAGCGAGCTATCACGATACTCGAGAATCAACTCTCCGTTCTTATGAAATAGATAATTATAATAATGGTATGTATTTGTTACATAACTTATAATGTGATTTTTAATACATGTACTGGGATTTTTTTTATAACTACATTAGGTATATTCGGCGCACATGTGCATGGTCATTATTTATAGTAAAATTTTAAAATAATGCACGTTTCACGCGAAAAAATTAGATGACAATATTTACAATGTGATAATAAGTTATAACAACTTTTTAGTGGGCGATGTTTTTATTAACTGTTATGTAACCTACTTAACTATCATTAACCTTACACAAATTCTTAAAAGGTAATGTATAATATACAATATAAAATAAAATCAAAATTCACTTAAAATAAAATCATATAAAATAAAAAATTATGTAGAGCCTATAGATAATACAGAATAAAATATAAATACGAAATATAATATGTATAATGTTTATTTTTATATTTCGTTTTTAATTATTGCCATAATTTACCATATTGTTATACCTTCTAGGTGTATATATCGATACATATTTATGTTCATTCGGAGCAAATTCGTTAAAAAGCCAGAAATATTGTCTTTTAAGTTTTTCACGTGAAACGTGCATTATTTCAATTTTTAATACAAATAAAGAGCAGGCACACGATTGCCGAATATACCTAATGTAGTTATAAAAATCCAAGTATATTAAAAATTACGTTATAAGTTAAGAAAGAAAACCATTATTACCATTGTCTATTTCATAAGAACGCAGAGTACATATTTGAATCTCGGATATCGAACTTGATCGATTCTTTTCGAACCCGCCCGACGAATTCGGAGTCGAATCGACGGGCCGCCTGACTTTCTGCGACCCGACCCGGCCCGAACCCGAACACCGGGTGGCCCGCACATCCCTAATATTTTATATTAATTATTTTATGGTATATTAAATAACCTATTATAATAACTTGTATCATAGCGAGTTATGATCACACTTTAAATAAGTAAATATGGCTCAAATTATGACGTATTTAGGCTCATTTTGATTAGAAGAATCTCACAAATACGTTGGTAATTCCGTAAGAAAAGAATAAAAAATAAAAAGCTGTCCTATGTACATTGACGTAATCGGCCTTTTGAACTGTGCCGGCTGCCTCGTACCTCAGTCCCTCTTTGTCGTTTACGCGCTGTCGTAACAAAAGTTCTGATATGTTGCTGGTCTAAAAATATGATGAATGCTATTTTTCAATTTCTCTAAAAAACCTGCATTTGTCGAATTTTTGCCTGTTTTTCACTTTGTGTAAATAACATTTTAACCAAAAGATCGGGAAAAAATCTCAAGTATCAATTTCCATTAAATGCAATTATATGATTAAATTAATGCAAGTAAATGAGGAAAATAGATATTAAATGATTTAAATATTTCGAAGGTCATTTTTGTCTACCTCGTTCAGCTAGGCCCTTCATTCCAAATTATAATATTCCAATATTTCACTATCATTTTAAATATTTCAAGTACTATTTAAAACTATTAATGAGTTTCAACAACAAAATATTTTAAATAGAAAACTAAATTTTGACAAATAAAATAAGAATATAGCAAGCTTGCTATAAATGTCGAAAACTCGAGTCTGGCCAGAGACATTCAATTTTCGGGAGACACTATTCTGTGATGTCCTGTCGGAGAAAACAGAGAAAAAAAACGGAGAAAAGGGAAAGGCGTCTCGAGGGCTTCAGTGATTCAGTCGCCGTGGACTGTGGAGTGAAACATTGTAACATGATACGGCCGATATACCCGACCCGACTCGGGTCCAGTCGGGTCGGGTATATCGGTGTGAGACTAATAATCAAAAACAACAAAACTTAATTATTTATAATTATTTTTTATAGGATTCTTCTGAACATATTTAGTGAATATTTTTTTTTATGAAAATGATACCAAATATGATATAATTCCGATGATATTTGCTTGTGCAATGAACTACGTAAGTTTCGGACACAAAGAAGGACAGCGTCGGGAAAAAAGGAGACGCGGAGGGTCCTTATTCTTTAAAGATTTCGACTTCGACTTCGACTGCTAGCTCTTCGCCTCGTCGCACAATGTGCTGATAAGTGAATCATGTTTCAGGAAGTGGTTCAGTTCAGAATTAAATAAAATCATGTTACACGCACTTTTTAAACAGCGTCATGTTGCAAGAAATTTTCATATAGAGTCAAATAGAATTATTTTTTGAGAATATCTTTGTACGAAATACTGCCTCTAAATAACATTGTCTGGATAGGAGCCGTCGAAAATTAGTTTAATTAGTTAATAGTTTTATCTTGTTACTACCTCTACTTTAATAATTGCAGTCAATGCTGTCGAGCATTGCAATAAGTATCGGATAAATAAGTAAAAAAATTAATTTTCTGTTTCCTACTAAGGATTTCAATAAGAACGATTGAATTCCGTCATTGCATAACATAACAGAATATTGGTAATTGTTGACAAAAGGTCTGCGTTCTCCGATTTTGATGAAATTTTAATGTTATGCAGCAACACATTTTGAACAACTTTTTCCTTTACCAATATAGGGGGGTCGCTTTTAGTTCTCGAGATATTTGCAAAAAACTATCGCTAATACTGTATTGAATTTTTCGTATTTCTGCACGCTCTGCGGCAACGTAAGGCTGTCCCGGCGCGGAGTTTGTTTACATTTTGCTTCTAAACACGCTGTGGAGATGACGAAGAAAATAGGGTCTCACTCTCATAATATATTATTATATAACGAGAAAATTCAGATGTAGTCTTTTTAAATTGGAAGCTCACCCTATATACATATATGTATGACTAGATTGAGACCCTGTTTACTCTCTCATCTCCACAGCGTCAAAATGTAAACAAACGCTGCACCGGGACAGGGTTACGTTGCCACGGAGCAATACGAAAAATTCAATACAGTATTAGCGATAGTTTTTTGCAAACATCTCGAAAACTAAAAACGACCCCCCTATATTGGAAAATGAAAAAGTTGTTCAAAATATCGAAATCTATAACATATTAAAATTTCATCAAAATCGGAGGACGCAGACCTTTGGTCAACAATTACCGAATATTTTTTAAGAATCACTATTTTATATATAATGCAATAATGTTCAAATTACTTCTAAATTCTGATACATTTGTAGAATATTATGTATAGTAATTACTTTCATTTTTCCTACATCTATAAACTATCGATTATATTGTAAAGCAATTATTAAAATGGTGATACTAAGAAAAATGAGAATGCAATAAGAGAATGATATATAGTATTATCAACCGACGAGATAAGGCAATTACAGAATGGGTAATGTCAGCATTCTACTATATCATTCTTCTTCTACTTGACGAATATCTCGTCGGTGGTGGAACTTTTAGCGATGTGGTATATCAGATCACTGTAACTTCCACGTTATCCCCGCGCCCGGTCGCGCCCGGTTACCTGCCACGCTGAATAGCACAGGCGCTGGCAGTCTTTAATAGTATCTCGTCGGTGGCTCTACTATCGGTGTAGGATCTGATCCAGGCTAAGAGTGGGAGGGGGAAATCCGCTCTACTATTGGTATAGGATCTGATCCAGGCTAGGATTTTGTGTGGGGGCAGCACTATACCGGTTGCATCGAAAACCCGGGCGTGAGCACTCTCATATCCTCTCTGGTAGTAGAGTAGGCTGTGGTATAACTGAACTGAACTGAACTGAACTGAACGTATCGTACAGTACAAGTCGTATAACTGGCGAATACAAACGCGTGTGAATGGTTCCTGTTTGTTCCTGTTCCTTGAGCCATTTCTATTTAGTATTAGTCTTTGAACGGCATTGTGCGGTAGTTAGCGATTAGTAGGTGATTATTGATTGGCGGTGACTAGTTATGGAGAGTCCTAGTTCATCGCAACGTACGGTGCAATTGGCGGCCAGACGGGCCAGGCGAGCATTGAAAGGGAAAGAAAATTCAAAGAAACTTCGATGCTCTACGAAAAGATACAGCAGAAGCAGAGCACAACGAAATAGGTAAGTGTACATACAGTGAGGGACGAAAGTATTCGTACACTCTTTAAAACAGAATAACTTTTTTATAAGTTTAACAAATGACCTGATTTTTTAAAATCAATTCGAAGCATTGGTTTACGAAATGATATAAAAAAAAAGATTTTCCAAAAATTATAATTTACAAGGTTACATGCACAAATAAAAAAGGCATTTTTTGTAGATCGACGCTGTGTCTCTTTTTCGCACGCTCGAAAAAAGAGACAATGATTGCTTTTTAATTGATGCCGTCGACCATATAATTCGGCTCAAGGGCAAAAATGAGGATGTAAATAGCCCCAAGTGTCCCCTTTACGGACCTGTTGTTAAATAGATGGATATTTTAAAATTGTTAAAATTTAAATTATCTGTAGCGAACGCTGCATCGTGATATTCAGCCGCGCTGACGCGCGGTATGTGCAGGCTGGGCTTTATGTCTGTCACCGTCCATATACCTTGTATGCGACTGCAACAGGATTTACCTTCGTGAAGATTTGCGAAGGGGGCTCCTTTCATTTGTGAAAGACAGCAAGAAACAAGTGCACAAGTCAAGAAAGAAGTACTCCAGCCCCAAGAGGAAGAGTCAAGATTTAGTGGCGAATGATAGTTCAGCGATAGTCGATGCAGCGTTCACTTAAAATAATTTCAATTTCGTGATTTTTAAAGTGTCTAAAAACAGATCTGTAAAGGGGAGATCATATCCCTATAACACGGTTTTTTTGTATTCTATTTGCAGAATAAAGCAGTTAGCGAACCGTGCCATGAAAGAACACTGTACAGCAGCGGAAAATGCAGCGACGGCATCAAGTACACCTCGAGAGGAAATGTGCGACAGAAACGCCGAAAATTTCGTGGAAATGTCCGTAGAAATTAAAATGGAAACAGAAGAGGATGTTGAAGAGAGGACAGAAGGCGACGAGTAGAGGGAAACTGCTACCGAAAGAGGAACGACGATCATGCCAGAGGAATAATTGTTCCTTTCAGATGGATTGAGTACAGTTGATATTAGAGATCTCGATTTCACGTGTATTGAAATACACGAATACACGTACCGAAATGTATAATTTCACATGTATTAACCCATCTTTCTATTATATAATATAAAATAGTTCTGTAGTTCTGTCACGCAAAACCTCCGACCGGCGAAGCTTTCTGTCGGGAACCGTAAATTGAGCGGCGTGACAGTGTGTATTTTTCAGAGAGAGAGCGAGAGAGAGAGAGAGAGAGAGAGAGAGAGTGTGTACGAAAGAAATAGAGCGAGAGAGAGCGAGATACTGTATAGCGATAGAGAGAGCAAGAGGGTAAGAGAGAGAGAGTGAGGCGCCGCGGGGGTTGGTGAGCGAAGCGAATAGGGGGTAGAGCCCCCTTGTATCCCATATTTTATTTCGTCATTAAATATCAGAATATTTAGATATGTAAAGTGTTCATGAGACTTAATTTACTGAGTTGCAGGTGAAAATAAGAAACATTATGGTTTTGGTTAATAAAGTTTAATTTATTAATTTTTTGTTCTGAGATAAGAAAACTAAAGTATTAACATTTTGTGGAAGTAAACGGTTTCGTTTTTTTGTTACAATATTTCCAGTACATGAAAAACACCGTTCCGACATCGCCGAGGTTGCTGGAATTGTTGAATATTTTTTGACAAATTCGGAAATTGCTGGATATTTGTTTGCCCTAGCCTTCCACCATTTAAATGGATTTAAATCGAAGCATAATTGTGGCTCGGTCATATATGTCTGAATTTGAATATTACTATCATTGCTATCGGTGATCTCATCATATAAAAATGCAAGAGCAGATTTTTCTTTTTCCTTTGCTGTATTTACTGTAGCTACTGCATTTGCTACATCCGAGTCTTGAAGCAAACGTTTTACTTCTGTAAAAATGATTTCTCTTACGTCAGATGCTTCGTGCTCTAGATTTTTATATCTTGGATCAAAAAAAGAGGATATATGGTGTAATGAAAGAGTGTCACCTTCATTCCATTCAAGTTTGAAACGTCTCGTAATTTCCGAAATTAGAGTTTTTTTTAATATACACAAAACCGTGTCATCATCATTGCTTAAATTTAAGTGTTTTTCGATCAATTTTTTGATTAGTGGTCTCACCATTGAGATAGGAGATTGACTTTCTCCATAAAAAGGTGTTGTTATAATTTGTAGCAGTTTTAAAATATTCAAGAGTTATTTCCAGAGTTTGTGCCACCCTTGGATTAGTAATAGCTCTGTCTATAATAACATTTGATATTGCACATCTGTTTTTATATAAACTGTCTAACATGAAATATGTGGAGTTCCAACGTGTAGAGCAGCTTTGTATTAATGTGCTTTTTGGCAAAGAAAGCTGCTCTTGCTTTTGCTCTAATGCATGTTTCGCAACATTTGAGTGTTTAAAATGTCCTACCATTCTACTGCAAATATTAATTATTTGTTGCACGGTGTTTTCTTTCAATGCGTGGTTTACGGCTAATTGCACACTATATGCTGCACATGTTGCACTATAAATATTGGTATTGTCATATACTTCCGATAACAATGAGATGGCATTCACCATATTTTTGGCATTGTCTGTTACGATGGCTACTACTTTCGAAGTAATTTCCCATTCTGCAAGAGTTCTCTGTAGCTCATCTGCGAGGTTTTGGGCGGTATGGCGTTCTTCCATTTCTTATATACTCAAAACAAAACTGTCTGTATCCCAGTTGGAATTAATTATATGTACAGATATTGTAATGTACGAATCTTGTGCTAACGATGACCAGCAATCGGATGTACATGCTACGCTTTTAACACCGTTTAACTGTTCTCTTATCTTTGTCACGACCGTACTTTCTAGACACATTAGTCTTTTCTTCATTGTTTCATCTTTGCATATGTTTATAATTCGGTTCCACTACAGACATAAACTCTTGAAAACCGTCGGATGAACAGAAAGAAATAGGTAACTGGTTTTTGGCAATTAATTTCGCCGGTCGGAGTTTTTGCGTGACAGAACTACAGAACTATTTTATATAATAGAAAGATGGGTTAATACATGTGAAATTATACATTTCGATACGTGTATTCGTGTATTTCAATACACGAACTCAAACACGTGTACACGTGAATTTTCAATACACGTTCATATTCGTGATCTCTAGTTGATATGTACCACGTCTTTGACCAGATAAAGATCCCGATTACGGACCTAATGCAAAAAAGCCAGACATGGCCGAATTCGATGCTTGGCCTGCACACAGAAAAGCATATGGAAATGCTAAAGGATTGGCAGCAAAATAAGGAACAGATTGAGCACGATACCATTGGACAGTGCAAAGACAGAAAGTGACTGGCGCACCAGTCAAACTTTTGACAGCGTCCAACTTCGGCAAAGTATGCCGCCGACACAAAGGAATGCTGTGCGGCAAGCTAGTGCGAACGTTGCTGTATCTCCGTGTGCTAAGCGTACCTGTTGTAGCGTATGGGCAGCAGAACGAAGAGATTGCACGAAAGAATTGTCGAGAAAGGCTAACATCGGAATTAGAGAATGTGGCCTTTTCATAGATGCATCGATTCCATATTCGGGAGCATCGCCGGATGGTGTTATCGATGACGACGGCATTGTTGAAATAAAATGCCCAAAGACAGCTGAGGATATGACTCCAGAAGAGGCAATATCAATATTGAAGCCAATGAACGCAATATTTCAAGATAGTACGGGTAGCGCATTCAGCCCAACACACCAGTACTTCTACCAAGTACAAGGACAGTTACACATAACGGGCAGAAAGTACTGCCTCTTTTGTCTATGGACAAAGAAATGTATGAAATCAATTCGAGTTGATAGATTGCCGCGCTTTTATAGAAATTGTATGCTGCTCGAAATTGTCGACAGCAGATATGTATACAGGAATCGCCCCTTCGTTGTCCAAAAGCCGGGGTTTGCAAGACCAACTACCATGCCGGGAAGTCTCTTTTGATTTATAACTGCGTCTAGATATCGCGTCGACCGCGCCGAGCGAACTTCAATAGAGAGCCGAACATAGAGAAGGACAGAATGAAATTCGGATCGCGTGACCGAAGCGTGTCGCCGTGCCGCCCGCGCCGACGCCTGTACTTATGGATTGAAGTCCCCTTAACATGGAGACTCCGTGGGAGTGTGCCGTAAGTATATCAAAGTAAAATTGTACTAAAAGTAAGTATATCTGATCTATTAATATGCAAACCAATGGTTTTTTTTTAGGTTGAGCACCTCGTTCAGTGCGGAAGGCACTGCTGAAACGATCGGCATAGTGGAATAGGCCTACTGGGGATACCACTTTAAAAAAAACGCATTGTCAATAGTACCTCCGGAGTAATGTGGAAACCTATTGAAATGTAATCGGTTTCTCGAAGGAGGAGAAGGAGGAGGAAGCCACGGCAACCGGGGAAGAGGCACATCTCCAATTTCTGGTGTGGTAAGTATGTCTAATTATGCCATTGTTCTTGTTTGAATATATTGAATATTGTAGCATGTATAGAAAATTCGAGAAGAAATGTAAAACAAAACGCGGAGCGACAAGCTTCTAGAAGCTTCCCGAAGATAGTTTGAACGTTTATAACGAAGTCATTCCTTCGCACCTCCTGTACCCAAGATCCTAATTCGAAAAATAAATCTTGTCTGTCCAGCATTCCCTGATCCAATCCATCCATGTGTACAAACATGGCTACAATATTAATTATTTTACTCGTATTTTTCAGGTATCCTGTTTTTGCATTACTACCTGTGCTACCTTATGCATCGAACTCATGCCACTCATGTTCTTGGCTGTCACCTAGTCTCTCCTAGCTGGATCCTCTGCTCTGCGCGTTCTCCCGGAGTGTTCTCAGGAGTCTATATTTCGCCTTTACTGCGATCTTAGTCTTGTTGGTGTTTGGTTTCATCTAATAATCTGTTTACAATGTTTATGCTGAATATGGTCCACGGATGCTTCATTCCGTCACTCGTTCGCGTATTATATTACAGATTATCTCTCGTCGCTCGCAAATATGGCATAGTATACGATGATTCATTATTCATTATAACATTTGATTTCTATCTCCCGAGCAACATTATTAAAGAAAGTATTAAACAAGATTAAGAAATATTTGTGTTCATGATTATTTATATAAATTATTACTAATGGTCAATAATGGATACATACTACGGTGCGGTCTCTTTGTGAAACGATTTATTATGGAAAAATTAGTATACACTCGTTGTGTGTAGCTATATATCAATATTATATTTTAAATATACCGTTCCAAAACCTTCTTAAGTTTGGATTACATGCCAAATATTAATTTAGTAACTCATATCAAAGAGGATATGAGAGTGCTCACGCTCGGGTCTGAGTTGCCACCACTTTTTGGCACGCTCACGCTTAGCACGCTTCGCTCCTACACCGAGGATAGAGCCCACTTTTACCACGAAACAGAGACCACACCATGCAGCAGCATGTTTTAGAATGAGACAGAACCAGGCTAAGCATCCACTCTACCGTCGGTCTAGGATCTGATCAAGGCTAGGATTCGGAGCAATTCGGAGGCATCTCTGCTCATATTTACAATTCAGTTACAATTGAAAGAAAATTCTAATAAATAAAAAGTAATTATAGTACTTCTTTATTCGATATAGTGTATAAAAATGTAGTCCATATTTGGATCTTGATTATTTAACCACATCGTTAAAAATATTATAATCCAAATGTAAATAGGTGCTTTTTTGACTAAAATCACGATTGTCAGAAGGATTTTTGGCAACTCGAAAAACATTTTTTTACCATTTCCATGTCACTCCCTACCTTACCGACTTACCGACTCTCTCTTTTGTAGGTAAAAATATAAGCACAGACGAGATATAGGAATAGATCTGACACACCGACGAGATACTATTAAATTAACGGGAGCACCGACGAGATACTATTAAAGCACAGACGAGATATAGGAATAGACCTGGCACCTTATGGGACTTGGTATCCATAGGAATCTGTAGTACCGGCACCTTAAAATGCCAGTGATTTCAGCGTCCTCTACGCATTGACACAGACTTAGGATAGGTACAGACGTCTCATCTTACGGGGCCGTCACGCCGTACTTGCTGGGGCCAAAGTGGCCCCAATACCACTTCGGTGTCGCGCCCAATGTTACCGATAGTAACGTATTAGCAAGTACCGAATATTCTGTATACCCAATTTCTACTACGGGTACTTAATATTATTTGAAGATTACAAATGTATATGGCGCGTGTATTTGAATGGTAAAAATTATGTAGTAGGATAATTATAGTAATTATGAAGTACTACATAATGTAAAGTAATAGATTCATGAGCATTAATATCTTTACGTACATTTATATTATTGTTTAGAGTGTGATCTCGGTTCTGTGAACTACAAAATTACAATAAAATTATTTAGGATAATTTTATATCAATAGTTTTTCATTTTGCATTTATCTTACGCATCAAATCAGCCTTATAATCTTAAGCAAGTATGTTTCTTGCATTGTTAAGTTTATTAACAAACTTCCACAAGTTTATGGTGTTTCTTTGATTATTTCTGCATACGTTCATATGTATAAATTTTATTTAAATTATAACATTTTTGAACATTACGTAATTACGTAGAATTACGGCATACTATTTAGTTTTTATATTTGTTACACATTTTTTTCAATTGTAACTTAAAATTCGAGTTACTAATAATACTTGCTATGTAATCCAAAGTTATAGAGCTACTGGAACGATATTTAATGACATGAACAAAACTATATAAAATCATTTTTTTGTTGAAATGAATTGATAACCCACTAGTTTGAAGATATATTGTAATCTCATATATTAAACACAATAAAGTCGACCACTTTTTGCAGGCGCCATTGTCGATTTTGTTCTGAATGAAATATGTTGTAGTCCATGTGAAATTACAGGGGGTTTAAGTCATCATTTCGCCGGTTCCGATTTTATTAGAAATAACAGCCCTTCGAAATTTGCAATTTTTGCCCGCTTTGGCGAGGACAGGCCCCGCTTACAAATTTTTATCTCAGGAACTGTTTGTCCGATTGAGCTACATTTTTTTTGTTTTCTTTAGAAAGGATTGGACTATTATAAAATAAATTTTGCAATCTCGATAATCAACTTTACAATGTCGAAAAATTTAAACAAACTCTTTTTTTACATTTTTTTCGATGAGGGACCAGAATGATTTAAATTTTGAAAAAATATGGTTATATTCTTTGAAGTTTCCCCTTCAAAATAAGCCTTTGGAAACGGTGAAGATTTGAAAATTGGCGTCACAATGAGCTGGGAAAGTACGCGGTATACCCCCGTTTCAGGTATACCTGAATGTCGCCTCTATAGAGGCGAGTCAAGCGCACCGCTATTATCCCAAAACCCTCATCGGTTTGAATGGAATAAAATCATAAATCTTGTTGGGTTGCTTCTAAAAACGGAATATCTATTTATTACATAGCGACAAAATATCATTAGTAAAAGAACCCCACCTAAGCAAAGTAGCTGACGCTCTCTCTCTCTCTTTCTCTCTGTCTCTCTCTCTCTCGCTCTCGCTCTCTCTCGCTCTCTCTCTCGCTCTCAAGTTCTTCAGTTTATTTTATCTCCATTCCATCTACGTAACGTATTTTTTAAATTTTCAATACTAGGCTAACATAAAAAAGTTGTAAAATGCAACTTTTAGTATTTTCTCTACAATTCCGACCAACTGCAATTTCTCAAAAAATATCCCTTCACATCATGTAGTAAACTAATTGTTCATGAACAAATTTTATTTGTCACTATCGACGACGCGTATTCTAATCTGCTCGTCATTTTTAATATACAAATACCATAGCGTTCACATGCAGTGCATGATTGTTTACATCTTTCTTAATACTTTCGAATCGGAAAAGAATATCTTTCGTATTCAAATTTAAATTAATTATGTTGATATGTTAACATTTGTTACCAATATATGTACAAAACATAATTTTGAAAACTGTACTTTTGTGTTCTGTAGATTACTTAAGTGAACGTCGTACATATATATATATATATATATATATATATATATAATCAGGTTACGTGAATGCGTTAAACAATCTACGAATTAAAAATGTCAAAGCATTTAAAAATTTTATATTTACATAAACAATTAAAAACATTAAAAAGATTCTTTAACAAGTCAATGAATATTCAGATAATCGTTTAATAAAATTATTTACGAATGAAAAGTCTATACTTTAAATTAAGAAGCAATATGACTCTGAATTTCGACAGCTCCGCAAAGCAGAAAAGAAACCGCTCGAACGCTTTCGATGCGGGCATCGACGATTACTGTATGAATATAATGCGGCAACATTGCACTTTTAAAGCTGACAACGCTGTAACATCTGACGTGTTGTAACCAGTTGTAGCGTCATGTAGTTCACTAGCTGACCGTTCTATTTCGATAGAGTCCGCTGTCGTACCAGGGCATTTTCTACAGGGTCGGTAATTCAGAACCACGGCGTGAAAAATGTATTGCATGCACAGTCTGTACCTATCTTAAGTCTGTGGCATTGAGGACGGTGAATTCGAGAACTAGAACCAATCCGACTCGGGTTCGACTGGTAAAACTTCTACAGCCAGTGCCGGATTAATCCAGCGCGGGGCCCGTAGCAAATGTAGCCAGGAGGCCCTATGGTTTGCACGATAATATAATAAAACCCAATGAATGACCTTTTTTGTAGCAAAAATATCTGCGAACGGTATGTCTACAGCGTCGTCAAGTCTAAAGTACGCAACGTTGTCCGATTACGAGTTTTCAACACATACGAAGATCATCGGAGAGTGCAATCGCGAAGAGGCTCTCTTCTGCCCGTTCGCCGTAAAGAGAGAGAATACGCTAATAAGAAAGTAATCTCCTTACGTTATGCCGAGAACTTGTGTATGTACTAATTGTAAGATACACGAGAGAATTTTGCATACGCAACAAATTAACCCTTCCGACCCGAAGGACGTACGGTGTAGGTCCTCACGATCTATCGTATGCGGAAGAACGACGTATGGCGTACGGTGTACGTCCTGATGTAATATGCACATTCCAGTAGTGGACAAAAATTTAAAGGCACTCTAAAGAAGACGATAACTATTTTAATATTGTACTATACGATTTGAACTTTTTGGGGAAGCTAGAGAAATTAGTTTATTACAGGATGCGAAAAGAAATTTTTTCAAAAATTGCAGTTGATCGGAATTGTTGAAAAAATACTAAAAGTCGCATTTTCAACTTTTTTATGTGGGCCTATATCGAAAATTTAAAAAACGAATTTTGTAGATCTGTGTCAATTACATGCACTGTGAAAGTTTCATCGAAATCGGTAGATGCGGGGAAAAACGACAGGCATTGAAAGCAGTGTCGTTTAAATACACGTAATGCGAATGGAGTATACAATTTTTTCTTCTTGCTAATAAATGCTCAAAACATGTGATTTATCGGTAACGTTGGGTGTTGACACTGAATGGTAACGGGGCGTTTGCGCACCGATACCGACGGTACCGGGGCGTTAGCGCACCGATACCGACGGACATCAAAATGCATTGGATGTCCGGTCTATTCCTATATCTCGTCTGTGCTATTATCTCGTCGGTGACATAGTTCATGTATTTTAACTTCTGCATATATCGTCAGTAGATTACTGGAAGAGTGCACTTCAAAAGTTGTTTTCCTGAAAACGATCAAATGTATTAGGTGAAGTAAAAAGTTCTGAGAGTTTTTCATCGTCGAAATAAATCGAAAAACGCTCAGAACTTTTTACTTCACCTAATATTTATTACAAATGTATTCTTACCACATGATTAGCCTAATCAATAAAACTGGCAGTACAATGTTTCTCTAAAAAAATATAAATTTTGCACAATAGCAACAAATTTGCATTGCTGATATTTCTCGTAGCTTGTAGGTTGTATAACTTATTCGATTTATGTAAATCTATGTTATACTAAAGAATATACTAGAAATATCATTAGCATATGTTCTGAATTCTGTATTAACAATTGATTACATTCACTTTGACAGGTGCATGGTAATGGTGAAAGTGAAAAAAGTTTGTCAGTTGGCTCGTTGGTCTAGGGGTATGATTCTCGCTTCGGGTGCGAGAGGTCCCGGGTTCAAATCCCGGACGAGCCCAAGTAGTTAATTTTTTTCCTCCATTATTTTTAATTTTTTTCCTCCAATTTTTCGTGATTTACTTAATATAGAAGTAGCATTCTCTGTGATGAGAAAACGACGTGGTGATGAAACAGAATTAACGACAAAACAGTTTATATGTATACAGTGGGTGGTAAAATTATGAACAGATTGCAAAGTTACATACAGATAACTCCTGCCTTCATAAATATTATTTTATTATAATATAGTATCAAATGTGATAATGTATTTGTAAATATATTACGCTTTATACAGGGTGTTTCAAAATTCCTTCGACATCCGGAAATGTGCATACGCCTTAAGTCGGACAAGTGTTTGCGACTAAAATCAATCCGTAGTTTGCAAATTATTATTAGCTTGTATAACGTATATAGAAAATGTGTTCCGGTTATGACGTTAATAATACTTAATTTTTATGCCATAAATCTATCAGTATTAATACCTAACCTCAAAAATTAATTATTCTTGTCGATATAATTCTTAAAAAAATGTTTTCCATCACTAGAAATAAAACATTTGATTCCAATCGAAAAAAGTAATTAATAAGTACCATAAAAAACAAATTAAAAGTAAGAGCAAGCTAAAAGTGTACATAAAATCTAAGTGTTTTTTCTTGAACGGATAAAGAATTGTATGTTGGTTAACAATAGCGTTTATTAACTATATATACAATCTGTTGCCGGCCGAATTAACTTTAGGCAACTATTTCACGGAACTAGTGAATTGTAGCGGTGTTACAATGTTGAACGGATGTGTAATGTCTTCGTATAAGATCGCGAACTTGTACCCTTTGGACGAGACTATGAGAGTCTTCCTAATCGAGACACAACGTTGTCTCTTCGAGATTGCGAGATGTTCTTTCTACGAGGTTACGAAATGTTCTGCCCTCTGCTCCGGGGTCCGATCGCTTGGTCACCTCGTTGGTGCGAAACGCTTCGAGCCGATAGGCCCGTTTTTTTTCTATGAGAATCGTTCCCATTCGTTGGTTGACTTGAGGGAGGAGGATCTTCCGAACAGCCCTCACCGGTGGAGGAGGAAGTCCCTACCCTCAAGTCAATCTTGGAAAATTCTAGAAAATCGTAAATTAACCGGGACCCCGGTGCAGCGCGACGACGAAGGCCCAAGTGGCCCGCACGCGATAGCATTATTTATGGCACCTTGTCCCGAACGGACGGACGGCTAGCAGGCTGGAACCTAGGGTCTGGGACCCTAGGTGCCTCTCGAAATTCTAAATAACCAAAAACATCGATTTGGTAAAAACCAGATGGCCCAAGGCGATGCGAATACGAGCCTCGGACCCTCACGGACCTTGAAGAGGACAAAGACGTGAAAGCCAGGCATGACGGTTAAATCGTAAATTAACTAAACTCTGGGTTCCGAGACCCTTTCCGACGATATCTTAAGACTACGATAATAAACAATGTGGAAAAATAGAACGATTGCCGCGCGAATGGCAGATGTCGAACTTCCGGATATTGCATCAACAACGTGCATACAAAGACGCGATGAATTCGATATCGCGAGACCGAACACTAAGGATATTATTAAAAATGACAGATTGAAGGAAAATAAAAGATTGAATAAAAATAAGAAATTGAAATCAAGAATCTCATTCTGTTGAATCCATCGTACAAGTTCCAGATCTCAATACAGTGAGCCAATTTAAGATTCCAAAAAGCACGCATTCCGGAATGAAAAATTTAAGTTCGGTGGATGCTAACAAAGGACCACCGACTGTACTGTCAAAGACAGAAGAAAGATCTGGAAAAAAGGAGTAAGAAAAAGAATTATAGAAGAAGAACATTTGTCAAAAAAGCAGGAAAAAGAGAGAAACAAAATTAAAAAGAGAACAAGAAATAAATAATAATTTACACGTAAGAAAAAATATAATTACACAACAAATTAAAGATATAAAGTTAAAAACCAATGGTAAATCTAAAAAAATGTCAGAAGCAACTAATGATAATAAAGATGAAATTATAGAAGAGAAAGCAAAATGATGCACTCGATTAGAGAATATGAAGAAAGAAGTATTGTCCCTTGAAATGCTTGCTTTGCAACAGAAAATGTGCATTAAACAGGGCAGAATTTAATATACAATAATAATATATTTATGTGTGCATCATTAAAGATTTAATAAAGTTCGATGTTATAGATCAGGCATGGGCTTTTTGCTCGATCGGAGGCATTCTCAAGGAATACCCCCACTCCTCCCGACCGCGCGTCTCGATCCCCGTGGCGGCCGTAGTGCTTGGAGCACTATAGTGTCTGTTGCAGATTATATGCAAATTCAATTTGTCCCGGTGTAGGCTTTACTTCTGTCCAGGTACTAGTTTAGATTGGATTTAATATGTCCAATTATAGGTTTGAATTATTCTTAATACAATTAAAATATTAATCTAAACAATGATTTTTTGATTTTTCAAATTACTTTACAAAATCTGAATTTTATGTTAAAACTCTTAAAAAATTATTTTTGTTTATCTAAACTGATGAAATTAAAGGTAGCAAAAAATCCTGTAGTCCCAATGTTTAGGCATTGCTGTCACATTGTGCGTGTGTGTGTGTGTGTGTGTGTGTGTGTGTGTGTGTGTGTGTGTGTGTGATCGCTTTAGCCAATATTTCTCTAGAGCCGAAAATACGTGTGACTCGGTGCACGCTCCCTTTCAATTCATCCATCGTTTCAGTTCATTACAGAAGAGCACCCGCCATTTTATATTCGACAATTGAAAAACAGCTTCTGACGGCTGAGGATATATAAAGGGGATGGTTGCGCTACCATGTACAGTAGAACACGTTCTCTTCAGCGATAGAAGGTATTTACTCGTTCAAGTCTCTCTGCTCTGTTGTTTGAAAGGACTATACTTCCAGGTAAATCATCTAATTTATCTTACGTTTTCTTAATATTGCGCACCAATCTGAGTCGCCAGCATTAGTATGATTATTTATTCCGAATTCGCTGATCAACATTTGTTGATTGTTCCAGTACTTAGTTAATGCGTATTATTGTTAAATATTGATGTTAACAGTATCAAACCATTTCTCTAATTTATGGTTTTGGAATGTACATAATAATATGTATAATAGTTTAAAATTTTTGGAGTGTCAAAAAATTAATATTATGAATACTACGAAAGTAATAATGCTTTGTTTTATTACGTTGTTTACTACAACAATTTTGAGAAACTACGCGGATTCGTGACTGATTATAAAATAGACAATTATACCCTTTTCAACATTATTAATCGAACATTGACCAATTATTTATAAATGATTTGAGAGTTGAGTCGATAACAAATGAACAAGATTATATTTTAAGCAACAATTCCGGATACATATATATAACAATTTGCATTACATAAATGTGTATTACAGAAATATACTGATTTGAATAATTATTTAAATTATAGATAATGATAAATGATCATTTAAGTAGTAAATAATGATAAATAATCATTTCAATTAATTTATATAATTATTTGCTCGAAATGTTGATTTCTACAACATACCGGTATAATATCGGTTCTCATGAATCGTAACCGTAACTGATATCTTCATAACTTCATATCTTCGTAAATGTTACAATAAATGATGATTGCTAATCTCTTCCGTGTTGTTTGATTCGTGGTGATGATAGAGGAAATTGCAAATACGTTTTATTCGTGTCTTATATACCTTTTCTCAATCGATTACAATTTTCTTCGAAGAAATGAAGGCCGATGCGCACGAGTGATCTGATTTTTATTCTCTTCCGGGTATTTAGTTTTGTTCAAGGATGTTATTTCTGCTGTTACACGTTTCTGGCTTATATCGTTTTTGCTTTTCACATAAATAGTTGTTAGCCATTCGTTGACTAAAGAAGTTCAAGTAAAATATGAATGTAAACTTTATGGTTAGTTCATAAATAAATCAACATTAAATACTATGCAATATTTTATTCAAATATCATTTTTGAATAATACTATTTAATATTTTATTTAATTCAAAAACCAAGTATGCAAATGTTACGGATAGAGAATATATTCCGTTCGGTTTCTCACAGGAATCTCTTCTAGATCGTCTCTGGCAGGAAGCGTCCTAGATAACCTTTCATATCGTAGTGGAACCTTTTAACGAAGACCGAGCTCTGGCCCGATTTAATTGAAAGTGACAAAAAACCAGAGTTATTAGTCTGGCCCTAAGCCCTAAGCACGATTACATAGATTATGAACAGAGCATTTCATTCATTGTAGGGCAGGGATGGGCACGGGTGGGGCCCCTCAAACGCCTGCTTCCCCCACCAAGCTTCCTTTTCGTGACGCTCCTCGCGGCTCCGATGCACGAGGCCTGCGCACTGCTTGCGGCGGACGAAGCGCGTCTTTCTTTGATAGTAACGACGGAAGCTGGTGGGGGACAGTAGGCGCTACGGTGGGGACGGCTTTGCCTCAATTGAGGCAAAAATGCCCATCCCTGTTGTAGGGGTATATAAACCCTTAGATTCTCACTTTCGCGGGCTAGTACTTCGGTAGACACGTATCGCGTCACGTCGTGCTGTATTTCGGAAAGTCAACTGTTAGTGAGATCGGACTAGAGTACCTTTCATATCAAAGTTAACCATATAGATTCCGCGAGTTCGGTGTAAAATCTATTAGGCAGTGTTAAAGTTCTTTCCGTGTCTCCCGCATTGCCAGTGCGTCAAAACCGTGCATCATTGTTAGGTAATTCTTCTTTCTACCTTCTATTTCATTCGCGACAGTTACACAATTGTATCACAGATTCTTATAATTAGGATATATTTGTCTTCTTTGGTAATTAGAGCAAAGTCTATTAAACCCATTACTATTGTTCCATATCCTAATCTAGTAATTGAACGTTCCCACATGATACAACCTTACCGCTCGGGTTGTATCAATTAGATTATATTAGTTACGAGGCCTACTAACTATCCCAGCGACTCCCTGATTTCGCATCAGGTTCATTCGCTACTTACCAATTGTCCAAATAGAGATTTTTCCTACCTAGTGGCTCCCCAGTTTCGCATTGGGTTCGTCCACGAAAACTATACCATCCTGGCGGCTCCCTGATTTCGCATCAGGTTCGTCTGTGCTCTTGTCCAACCTCCCAGCGGCTCCCCGATTTCGCATTGGGTTCGTCTGCGCGTCTTTCCTAGTGACTCCCCAATTTCGCATTGGGTTCGTTCACGAAGTTTCACCTTCTTAGTAGCTCCCTGATTTCGCATCAGGTTCGTCTGCGTCTGACTCCATTCCTAGAGGCTCCCTGATTTCGCATCAGGTTCGTCCTCGCTGTCTATAATCCTAGCGGCTCCCCAATTTTGCATTGGGTTCGTCCGCGCACCTTAACTAACAAATTGATACCATATTCCTAGAGTGACAACCCTTCGCCGGCCACTCGTTGCTACTCGCGGCCCTGGCTCGTAACACAAATTTTATAGTTTTGCTTTTTTATACTTTTAAGGTAAAGCAGAGTTGTGTTGAATCGCAATTGAATTACTTCACAAATTATAATTAGAAAGTAATTCAATCGTATTGTATTCAATTATTTCGCAATTCGAAATTCTGTCGCTTCATTCATATTCAATTAAATTACAATTCAATTCGATTTTACAATTGAAACACAATTACAAAGTACACGCAATTATGACTTATACATATATAGGGTGTTTCCTACTTCATCATTGAACGGGGCCCTGGGCTGCAGCCAGTAAGGCTCATGACTAGATTAACCCAAATTAACTCAAATATCAAAAATTTTTGTGATTTATTTTTGCTTAAGTTGTTCATTTAAATTGTTCTTATTTTTTGGGGCCCTTTGATCGAACGGGGCCCTGGGCTGCAGCCAGTACGGCCCATGACTAGATTAACCCAAATTAACTCAAATACCAAAAATTTTTGTATGATTTATTTTTGCTTAAGTTGTTAATTTTAATTATTCTTGTTTTTTGGGGCCCTGGGTTGCAGCCCGTAAGGCCCATGACTAGATTCGCCGCTGGTCAATATAAAAGAATACATAATAATCACATTGATTAGCATTGAAATAAACACCATATAAAATTAAGATTGAATATCTAAATAAAATCTGTCTAAATAAATAATAATAAAATCTTGAAATAAACTGTAATAGTATTTCTAGATCAGAAGACATCATTACATTTGCATTCTAAAATCGGACATTTAGTATGGACCAAGTAGGCAGTTCGTAGGTAACGATTCTCGAAATAGGACCATTTCTGTTTCCTTCTCGTCGCAAGATCAATTTTTTGTATAATTATGGAGAAAGCGAGAGAAAGTTTTCTATGTATCTCGACATTCAACTTTACCCGGCGCGATTCAAGCGAGCCCACTTCTTCAAAGACCGTCCTCGACTCGACACGTGCGCCATAATTTTCGAACCATCCTGATCGTGTATCAGGAAGAGCTTCAACTCGCGCGATCGCGTTTGATCTGCCTGCGCGTTGAATCAATTGAAACGGAACCATGTTTGATTAAAATGTGTCGCGCGCGTTGATGTACAGTGTTGAAACTTTGTAATTAATATATCCACGCAAGGTGTGTGTTCTTTTTTTGCCAGTTTCATGCCAGTTTCTTCGAGTTTCGCAGTCTACTTATTATAAATTCCAGAATTTTATGAGTAATAACTATATAATATATGACTATATTGGCAAGAAAGTAATTTCGGTATTTTAAGGTGAAATAGAGCCCAATTTTTCATTCAAGTAATGAACTTTAATGAATAAGATATTTTCCAAATTTTGTTCGTTAATCTTTTGCCACAAAGAAGTAATAAGAAAATATATTATTGATTAAAGTTTATCGCTTGAATAAAAAGAAGACCATAGACAGTGTGGTGTTTTACATACCCATAATCTAGCAGTATTAGCATTGGTATTATTTGTTCGAGTTAGTGTTTTTGCTTCAATTTCAATTCCAATTTCAATTCCAATTTCAAATCCAATTCCAATTCCAAATTCGCTTCCAATTTCAATTCCAAGTGCAATTCCAATTTCCATTTCAATTTCCATTTCAATTTCAATTCCAATTCGAATACCAATTTGAACTTCAATTTCAATTTCACTTTTTATTGTAATTGTAATTTTAATTTTTATTATTTTTATTGTGATTTTATGTGATTTGTGAATGTCCAACTGCAGACGTCTTAAAGACGTTTTTGTGCTGTCTGGGAAATTACTTTCTTGCCAACCCAATGTTTCTATTTCAACAATTTGATCCACGGAATAGAATATTTCTATTTTAACAATTTGAAACACGAAATAAAATATTTTACATCGAACCATTTCTCCATTGTAATAATTTTTTTCCACACTGAATAGGGCTAGCTAGTCGAAAGATTTCTTCTGGAGAAAAGGCACTGTTATATCAAATTAATTATGGACACGAAGGATTTCATTGATTTCGGCAAGGCTGCCATCGAGTTCGTAGCAAATTATAACGAGACCATAAGAGATAGGAATGTTCTCCCGGATGTTGAGCCTGGTTATCTCAGTGAATTGCTACCAGAGGAAGCACCCCAAAAAGCAGAAACGTGGCAGCAAGTGTTGGAAGATGTAGAGAGATACATTATGCCGGGGGTGAGTTATCCTATTAAATAAATTTGCTTGATACTGGATATATGTATCGAGCAGTTAAAGTGACTAAAGAAAATTTGTTTAACCCTTGTGTAGCCAACCGGGTACCCATTTACTGCATTTCTCTCAACAACTTGTTAATGGTCCTCTAAAAATATTTAAAAATTTCTCTGAATCTCCAATTTTTACTCGCTATTACGGTTTTAAAATGAGAATTTCTGCAGTTTGGTAGAAACAATAATACCATGTAGCTTTCGTTGCAACATTTTTTTCTAACACCATTTGTTGTTCTTGAGATATTTCATGAAAAAAATACCAAACTTTTTTCAAGGGCTGATTTTACCCAAATCTTTAATGCGAGAAGTAACACGAAAAAAATAGGGTTGCATCAGGCATAACTTACTCTACTTCAGGAAGATCCGCAGTCTAAATATAATTTTCGTTTGACGTGGTTGTTGTACCTTTAGGTAACTCATTGGAATTCGCCGAATTTCCATGCGTTTTATCCAACTGGAAACTCTTATCCGGCGATTGTCGGTGAAATTGTGTCCGCTGGAATCAGTTGTATCGGGTTTTCGTGGCTCGCTTCGCCCGCATGCACCGAGCTTGAAGTCATTACGTTGAACTGGCTTGGAAAATTAATAGGATTACCGAAGGAATTCCTGAACAGCGACGAAGGTCCCGGCGGAGGCGTTATACAGGTAGACAATCATTATTCTAAAACGACAGACGTTTGATGCAGATTGCAATACTTTAGAGGTGATTTATTAACAGTAGAACTACCACACCAGTCACAATGACTGGTTTTTCAAATTTCATTCTAAAATTCTTATTTCATGTTACATTTTTTTCCGCAATGATGTAATATATATATATGTACTATTCTATAATATATTCTATATGATATTATTTGAGGAGGTAATATTAAAAAATCTATACAATTTTAGAATATCACTAAATTATTATAGAATCTATGTAATATTATTTCAGGAGGTAATATTATTAAAAAATTTATATAATTTTAAATTAATGAGTGACTTTTGCAGCGATAACTAAAGCAGGATACATATACTGACTTACTGATCACGCGATACCATTCAAATTACACATAAAAAATGTTTATTTTGCCAAAATTAAAGAAGATATTCTGAAGATCACTCTTTAGTGAGACACCCTGTACTCCATAGTTAGTAAAATACATTTAACGCTTGTTCAATCATTTTTGTAACACAGACAAATAAGTTTACTATGTGTCAGGTTTTTACAACTAATTTTTTAAATTTACGAACGCTATGAACTTTCCAAAACCCAACACTACTAATAAAAACGGTTTGAATCAATGCAAGGATGTATTTACGAACATTGTAAATATTATATACATATATACAATATAACATAATAAATATTGTATGTAAGTATTGTGGAACAATACATAAATTGATATATTATTGACAGCATAATTTTTAGATTACAACTGCATTTTTTACGTGTTAAGCGCAACTGTATAATAATTTATGGCGTAGATTAATTAATCTTGCGAAAGTTATTATCATAATTTATTATTTTTTATTAACACATTTACTATGTAACAAAAAATTAATTTTAAAAAAGAAAAAAAATTTGGGCTCGTCCGGGATTTGAACCCGGGACCTCTCGCACCCTAAGCGAGAATCATACCCCTAGACCAACGAGCCGCTTCTTATTAGCCGTTCACATTAAAACAGGAATACTTTCCAATATCACGGAAAGTTGATTTGTAACACGATTGTATTAAAGTATGACATTTCTTTTGTTAAATTATCGTGCCTCACATAAATGTTATCTAAAATAAACTTTCTGTACTCTGTCACGTGAAGAATGCAATAATAATTTCACTAAAGGTAAAATAAATTTTTATTTCTCGATACATTCTACGCATAAATAAATGTTTCATTTTTATATTATAATATAATAATCACGCATATATGTATATATAATTATAAACATTTGTATTAATAATATATATATATATATATTAACTAAATTCGTTTAAATCTTTAATAGACTTATCTTTATAAATAAATACTAAATAATTTGTTTTGACAATCATTTTTAAAATGATATGTTACTAAGGTGTGCGGTTGAAATGAATAACTAAAACGACATTATTACGAAATGTTAGACAATTTTTATAGTAATATCAATATCATATCAAAATTACATTTAAAGTATTCATATCATGTATCGATAATAAATTTGAACATGCTTGAGATGGTGCGAGTATCATACAATTTTAATCGTTATTTTTCTTTTATTTATTTAGGGTTCAGCAAGTGAGGTTACCTTTTTATGTCTGTTAGCAGCGAAGGAAGAAACGATACGTCGCACGAAACAGCTTCGTCCAGAATGGGACGAAAGTTTTATCACATCTAAATTAATTTCGTACACGTCTGGTAATTATTTCACGTTCATTAATACATAGATTTTACATTATCACAGCGTCTAATGATTAATTCAGGATGATTCAATTTAGTTGCTTCATAACTTTTTTTTATATTAATGGCTTGGAGATAATTTTTCATTGTATAACAATTGTTATCTTGTTTTTATTCCACAAACGATTTTTTGAACATACGTATACATATATGTACGCGTATTAAGATTCTACACATATTCGCAATTATATGTATATGTTACGGTAAATGTGTAATAAATTGGTGATTATGTATACTAACCGGTTGTTATGCATAATTACCGGTGGTGATACCACCGTAGAAGAATACATTCAAAATTCAAATGTGACATGACCTCCAAATGACCTTGAACTCCAAAGATGGAGGTCAAACTTAAATTTCGTTTTTATGAACAATGCAGGCTTCGAGAGAAATGCTAACACCTGTAAATCTTTAGAAAGTGTCTTTCGCGGCACAAAAATACGACGAACAAAAGTAAGTCATTGTAAATGATCACTCCATCTCGATATTCTTTGTGCTACGAAAGACACTTTCTACAGATTTACAGGCGTTGGCTCCTCACAAGTTTGACCTTCATCGTCGGAGGACAAGGTTATTTGAAGGTCATGTCACAGTATATGTATATTTGAATGTATTTTGTACGAACTATGCGATGCAACAGACAAGGGGGACCCCCTTGGGCGGTCGATCGTGCTACAAAGAAACACGACCCGAGCTCGCAGAGTCGCAGCGTTCGGCATAGATCAAAGGCCTACTTATCGATTACAATGGTACCGCAAATACAAAAACATTTATTCTTCATTCTTTTCTTACAGAACTTTGACCAACGTATTTGTGAAATTTTTCAGATTAACTCAAGACCAAACACGATAGAATTCCGATTATATTTACATAACCTACACCGTGTTCAGCGATCAAAATTCGCTTCCAAGTCTTGCATGTTGAGATTTAAAGACCCGAATTCGCTTCTTGGTGCTTGGAAGTTGAGCTATGTAAACATAATAGTTCAAAGGCCCAGTGCCGCATTCGCTTCCAGATCTGGCATTTTCAGATTTAAAGACCCGAATTCGCATCGAGGTATCGCATTATGCGAGTTGTTTGAAGAACCGATCACTGATCAAGACGTTGTTAGTTTCATTCATAATTTCTTTATTTTTAGTTCCACTTGTACGAAAGTTTCATCAATAGATTTGCGAGATTTCCCTGTTTCCAAGAAGACCAAACTCGACAGAGTTTCAATCATATTTACCGATATCACAGAGAGTTATTATCACGCTTTAAATCAGTAAATATGGTCCGAATTATGCCGTATTTAGATTTATTTTAATTAGAAAAATCTCAGAAATACGTTGGCAAAAGTTTTGTAAAAAAAGAATGAAAAATAAGAACTTTCCGATTTGCATCGACATTGTAATCGCTACGCAGCCTTTTGAACTGTGCCGGCTGCCTCGACGTTCAGTCCCTTTTTGTCGTCTACACGCTGTCCTTCTCTATGTTCGGCACACCTCAAAGAACGTGAACGTAGTACGGTACCATTTCGTTTCCTGAGACTCGATACTCGATACCCCCGAGGTTCTCACATCAATCGCGGGAACACTGTGTAGTAGCGTAATCGTTCTTCATTTGTACTCTATAGATCAGTCGAATTCGTCAGTGGAGAAGGCAGGACTATTAGCATCGGTGCCTATGCGACTTTTACCGACCGACGAAAAATGTTCTTTCCGAGGCGAAACATTATCGAAAGCCATTAAAGAGGACTTGGAGAAAGGCCTGATACCGTTTTATGTGGTAGCCACTTTGGGCACCACTGGCACGTGTGCTTTCGATAATCTTGAAGAATTGGGTCCCATATGCAACGAACACAACATTTGGCTTCACGTGGATGCTGCTTATGCAGGTTATTAATTTTTCCATATTTATTTTCATTTAATGCCCGAGTATTCTAATTGATAGGCTAATTTTAGAATCAAATCTTTTCACAAGCATCAATACTCAGATTCTGATGAAGTTGGAAATATTTAAAATATGTATGGTTTTAGAAAATTGTAGGAAACTAATAAATTGTATTACCAGTTTGTTTCATGATTTCTCAGTAATCATAGTAAACACTAATGAAGTGGTGTCAATCAATTCTTTTAATTCAATTTCTCACAGCTATGTCACTTTCTCATTCGCGTATTGTTTTCACAGGCGCCGCATTTGTTTGTCCTGAATATCGACATTTAATGTCCGGCGTTGAATACGTTGACTCTTTCAATATGAATCCTCATAAGTGGCTGCTTGTAACTTTCGATTGTTCCACGCTTTGGTACGTATGCATTAATTTTCACACAAAAAAATACCAGGGACCTTAACTGTTATAATCAAAAAGAAAAAGTCATGAAATAACAAGTATATCATCGATTGAAATCGTATCGGTTACAAATAACGATTATAAGTAACCGAAAATTTTTTCTCTTGTGTGTGTGTGTGTGTTGGTAAATGTTATCGTTGAGAGAAATTCATTTCGATCACTTACAACTAGACTGCGGATCTTTATGCATTTATAGGATAATTGAGTAGATGAAATTCGAAATTGTTAGAAAATGTTCAAACTTGAAGATGTCAATGTATGATTTTTCCTCTTTTAAAATCGTTAAGGGAAGAAATAACATTCGGTTTCGTTTCCATGTCTTGCAATCGATGCAGACAATTTTTATTTTGCATAAAGATCCGCAGTCTATTTATAACAGACATCAATGAGAGAAAATTTCGATCGCTCATAACAGTTATGTCGATGGGAGAAGTTTATTTCGGTCACTCATAACAATTGTCGACGAGAGGAATTTATTTCGACCGCTCATAACAGTTATCGATACGAGAAAATTTCGATTGCTCATAACAAAATTAATTATCGATGAGCAAAATTAATTTTAAAAATTTTTGTTGGGGGTCATTTAAATTTTTTTAATGCTGTAAATTATGTAATTTGTTTTCTCGATTTTGTATTTTTAAATAGAGCTACAGAGAACCGCAATTTATTTAATGAAGGTTGTATTTATTTCTAAATTTTCATTTCTTTTCAAGGGTGAAGGACTCTAGACGGTTGATCGAAGCATTTAGCGTAGACAGAATTTATTTAGAACACGATAAACAAGGACTAGCTCCAGATTATAGAGTAAGTTATTTATTTGAACTAGGTACTGCTAATCTCGAAATAATATTGACACTCTTTTCGAACGATCATAGCTTTTTAATATTGGACCATAAAACTTGGATTGTTTCCTTGAGAAGTTAGAACAATTAGTTCACTACATGACGTGAAAAATTTTGTCTGAATTACAGAGAAAATACTAAAAGTTGTTGTTTACAACTTTCTGATGTGTTCTTTATAATTTTATGTCTACATTGAAAATTTAAAAAATAAATTTTGTAGATCTGTACCAATTGTACATATCCTGAAAATTTCATCAATTTGCAATTTCAATTTTTTAAAAGAATTTTGTGCACAGGCGTCATGTAGTAAACTAATTGGTCTAACTTCTAAAAAAAAATCTAACAAATTAAAAATGGTTCTTTAAAAAGTGTGACAATATTATTTTGATTCACTGTAGACAATAAAATTATGTAATAAGTTTTATCCGTATTTAATATGATTGATTACGCTTTATAAATGTCAACATTTGAAAATACAATTTCTTAGAATTGGCAAGTTCCTTTGGGTCGTCGTTTCCGCGCCTTAAAACTGTGGTTCGTCCTGCGACTTTACGGTGTTGAAGGTCTACAGGAACACATTAGACATGCGCTAAAATTGGCTCAAATATTTGAACAATATGTCAAATCCGACGATCGATTTGAAATTGTAGTCGAGAGGTCTCTGGGTTTAATTTGTTTCAGACTAAAGGTAAATATAAGCAAACACACACAGAGAGAAAGAGAGAGAGCGAGCGAGAGAGAGAGAGAGAGAGAGAGACAGAGAGAAAATCTATTCTACAGCAAAGCTTTGATCTAAGAAAACGGAAACCGTAGGATGTACGAAAAACAATTACCTCTTCTATTATGGGGCATACCCCGCGAGGGACCAAGAAGATCGAGCTGCCTCAGTCGACGAACAGTGTAAACATGCCCCGTAATCCGATACCGGGTCGTGTGTATCGGTGTGAACCACTACCAATCAAATTACAAAACTTCTTTATTTTACATTATTTTTTTATGGGACTTCCACCAATTTATTTGTAGCACTTTTTTCATTAAAATTACGCTAAACACGATATATGTACTTTCAACTGTATTTAGTGCTTCAATTGACGGTATGGAGTAACTCCAGGACATAGAAAAGGATAGCGAGTGAAAAAGAAAGAGAAACAGCGACCGCGACGGTCGGAAAAATTTCAAAACTTATTGTATCGTTTAAAATACCAATGCGATCCCAACTTTGTTTTCAATTTTTTTCTTATACGTGTATGATGAATTGTAAATTATGCTACACATGTCCAGTAAATACGGGCCAAATTGTATCTTGTTTGTGGGGTACGCTGGAGTGTGCTCATGTAGTGGAATAGGATAGTGGAAGGGGAAGAAAGTGGAGAGGGAATGAGGTTCGTCGTTTCAACCTCATCTGGCCACACTGCGTTGGAGTGTGCGCATGGTGCTGGAATGGGATAGTGGAAGGGGAAAAGGAGGAGAGGGGAGAGATATCCATTTGGATATCTTCTGGCGACACTGCTGTAGTGTGGCTTTCACAGTGTCTTTAGACACGCACGCTGTCTTTTTCTACGCTCGGCGCGGTCGACGAGGTCACAAAGAAGTAGTAGCGCCACAGGATATAAGGAACAACACGGACCCGAGGGCTTTTCTTAGATCAAAGCTTTACTGTACTATTAGTTCCGACATCTATTAATGAACGGCAAAAAATTCAAGTACCATATCTTGTTTTAAAGCCCGCCTATAATGCTTTTAATTCCAATCGTCCTTTAAATTTTAGGGTGATGACAAATTGACCAAGGATTTGCTCAGTCGTTTGACAGCGGAGAAGAAAATTTATGTGATACCAGCAACATTTCACCAAAAGTTGATAATTCGTTTCGCAGTGTGCAGCAGGTGGAGTCGAGAAGACGACCTGACTTTTGCGTGGAACGAGATCACGAAACATGCGACGGACATTTTGCGGTCGCCAATTCCGCCCTTGCAAGAGGAACCGTTGATTTCGTTCACGAAATCTACGACTGAAATTGCAACAACGATAGAACGCATGAATTTGGAAACGAAGACACAAAAAATATCGTAGAATTCATTTCACACTTAACAACTATGGGTGTTTATGAAAATGTCTACTTCTAATGACTATTTTGCAATAATCGATACGAAATATAATAATTGTCATTGTAGTTTGTAATTTCTGCAACATGTTTATTTTCACGATGAAGATACATAGATTTCGTACAGAACAGTACGAAATTTTGTGTGATGTATCTTCAATATGCACACTGTAATATAATAAGGAAATAATCTTACAGAGTATAATATTTAAAATTAATTCTAACTTTATACTTTCGAAATATTATACTTTCATTATTGCAGTTTTAAGCGAATGTTTATATATGTTTCTTGTATGTAAGAGAATGTGTAAATTTAATTAGAATAAAAATATGTAGAGATTATATAAAAATATTTTTTTGAATAGGTTTACGAAATGAAAATATCTATAAATTTTACAATTTTATCCAATTTTCATAAAAACAGATTATATTCATCTGAAGAACTATATATTGATCAAACTTAACTAATTCTTTACCATTTCGATCAAGAAGAATTGATTTATCGTGTAACATGTTTTTACTTAAACAAATTTCTTACTTTGCAATTCGTGATTTATAAAGGGCGGAACACTTCACTGCGGAGCATTTAAATTACTGCATATAAATAACGGTTTTAGTGGAAAACGTTTCAGGTAAAAGCGAATGGTTTTGTGGGAGACGTTATTTGACACGATTAGTTATGATGAAGCGTATAGAGGACATATGAAAGTCAACTTAATTTTCTAAAATGTAATCATGTACATATTTTTTGTTAGGTTGGTCTATCCAGCGTATAAGAATAATGAGAAACTCGGGTTGGTAAATAATATCAACCTTTTCGAGCATAATCATTGAGGACGATTTAGGCGTGTATAAAGATAATAAAAAGGTCGTCTTGTAAATCGTGGTTCAGGTTTCAGTGACCATGGTCAAAGAAGTTGCCGTAGTCGGCTATGACACGTCATCGGAACAACAATCGAACGTCATTATGGCAATGGTCGTTTGTTTGCGCGTGTAAAATGCTCACCTCGTAGCAACGTTTGCCGACAAGGAACATTCGTAATAATACCAAGATTAGGCATCATCGTCATCTTGATGAACAAATTCACCAGTTTATGCCCAATGAAATGCTACTGTCGAGGCAGAAGCTAACGCTTCAGGGGTTCCAAAGTATTCTAGTAAGGTAGATCACGAGAATTCACATTGTGTTGTGACATTTAGGTTCCCAGCAGGTAACCTTACTTGCAACTTTCTTATCAATGTACATAAATCGTAAGCGAGTCACGTAACAAACGTCTATCCTGTTTCCGATTGTACAATGCACCAGTGTATTCTCCCTCGAGTTGAAATATGGGAGGTTCAGTTTTTGACGTTTGGCAACTCCCTCTACTACTGTCTCTGTCATATGTTGTGATTAGAGAACGATACTTTCTTTCTTCCATTAAGAAAAGAAAATAAATTTGCAGATCTTACACTTTGATTTCCGTACTTTTTTCCATTGGACGACACACTGTGCGACGCGACGCGACGCGATGCGACGCGAAGCGACGCGACGCGACGGCGCGGCGGGGATGAAGTTCCCTGCCTTTGCGTTAGAGTATTTGTAGACGTCGGTTGACCGAACAATTAGAATCTACTGAAGAAGTAGGACAAATAGGAATGTGAATATTGTGATATTAAATTTGTTAAGAAAATTTCAATGAAACATTGTGCTATTTCTACCAAAAATAGATTTCTCTCGTCAAAAAAATGTGGAGGCGGAGGAAAAGAACAAGAAATACCAGCGTGTACAAAGTTGGCTAGGTTCGAGTCCTGTCAGCTAGATCCTTGCATGTTAGATCCATGCAAGCCAGAACCTACGGTCGTGATTATCGGTGCAGGGATGGCTGGTCTTTCTGCAGCGCATCGATTGGTGCAATGTGGTCTTCAAAATTTTACGATATTAGAAGCAACGGATAGGTATGCTTTATGCTTAGCGCATATTCCACAAATAGTATTGTACAAACTAGAGATCGTGGTTTTGTACGTGTATTTAAATACACATACCTCGGTACGTGTCGTTTTAAGTATGTACACGTAAAAAATCTTGTTGACCTTGACGTCGCCTTAACGCTCCCCCCAACTCAAGGTCTAATGAATATCGATCTAAATAAGTAATGCAAAGCTTGAAGATACGTTTTATATTCTATTAATTTTTATAATCATTCAATGGAACTCCCGAAACATTTTTTTTTAATGTTGTCCGAGTGCTTCCAAATTTTCTCACCAAATCTCACAATTTCGGGGGGGGGGGGGGGCAAGATGACAAAAACCTCAAAGAAATGTTTGACCCCTAAAGACCGCTACAAGGGTCATTACTCAAGAGCATTAAACAGCATATATCGGAATGACATACCACTAGGAAGCGTATTTACCAATAAGTTATTAGCGAGTGAATGGTTAATGTGTTGGTCCGACGCAGTTTCACCGAAAATTTTCAAAGTACATATTGCGTTGTGTTGGTTCGACGAAAATTCGTCCAAGTTCCTACCGTTCAAGGTGAAACTTGATATGGAACTGGATGTAACTTGATCACCCTGCAAAATATTAAAAAATTGTTACAATTTGATTGTGTAAAATGAATGTATAACATGTGTATATTTGTGTGCATATTCTGTAACTCATAGGATCTGCCGGCTAATTGCGTTTTCTCTTATAAACTGTCCCCGTAGATTTTTGATTTTTGAATGAATTCGAGAATATCGACAATGAATCTTTTCTGCAGACCGGGAGGACGAATTCATTCATGTTGGTTGGGCGACGTGGTGGCGGAAATGGGAGCCACCTGGATCGAGGGTGGATGCGTGGCGAATCCCGTCTTCACTCTGGCTGCTCAAGAAGGTCTTCTGAAACCACCTATCTTCAGGCCTGATCCGAGTCGGGGTCTTTTTTGCACGAGCGATGGCCGGGCTATCGATCTCCCTGTCAGCATCACGGCTTATCACACCTTTCGGCAAATCGAGCAACAGGCGGCAACCCTTTTCTCGCTAGGCTGTGGCCGCACCCACGGTACGTTGCTGAACTTCATGGGCGTCAGAATACAACAGGAGCTCCACAATTTCCCGGAGGAGCAACGGTACAGTTGCCCAGGTCAACTGCAAACTTTATCAGCAGTGATGTCAACGTAGCTCCGAAGCTCAGCTTGAGTTTCTAGTGTCTAACGCGAGTCGATTGCAATGTCTTCATATTCATTCTTTCTCATTCTCAGGATTTCGGCAAGTCAATCTAATACAGCCAGTAAGCAATTTGGTCTCGATTTGGTATGAATTTGGCACCAAACTTTGCGAGCACAAATACTGTGGGATTATAAAATAATTGGGTGCCAGAAGTGGGACTTAACTATTCAGAACTTTATTTAATAAACTACTCCGATATACTTTTACGCTTTACTCGTTTACTCGCCCGAAATATGGCTTCTGTTCCTTTCTTTACATATCTATCGCAGTACCTAGATACCATTCATTATTTTACCATATTGCCACTGTCCCTGAATTTGTCTATCCCTCTCCTTCAGAGTCTTGATAATTTCTATAGTTTCTTTTCTATTCTCGCTTGACTGTATCCCTTGCTGTTCAGGTACTCCGTCCTCTCTTCGCTATTTCTTGTTATCTCCCACACCTTTTCTCTTTCCCTCAGGCATCATCCCTTTACCAAAACTCTTCCCTCCGTTCTCTCCACTCTTTTCTCAAATCTTAACGCTTTCTCCCCTGTTCTAATTCGCACCTTCTCTCTCTCTCTCTCTCTCTCTCTCTCTCTCTCTCTCTTTCTCATGGTTTCCCCCAATACCATGTAGTCTGGCGTTATCCTATCTAGTTTCAGGCACCATTTAATGTATTTCGTTTGTACTCTCTCCAGTTCCTCCCTTAAAGTAGCATATGATGAAGAAGTTTCCATCGCTTTGAAATGAAGAATAAAAAGATTGACATTGCAATGAGGTTTACGATCGTAATAATTTTCGCTACTCCAGCTGACACGTTACATCACTGCGCATTTAATGAAACGATATCGCTGTTTTTCTGCGATACCGTTGATGTTTCCGTGTCTCCAGATATGATGCAGCCAGAGTGATGTATGGGATGACGAACTGTATGAGATGCCGTTGTGGCGATGATCTGTCTCTCGTTTCGGCTGATCAATTTGGCAGTTACATCGAGATCCCTGGCGGTAATGTCAGAGTGCCCCTTGGATACGTTGGGGTCTTAGCTCCTCTTCTACGGGATTTGCCAAGTTGTTCCCTCAAGTTAGTTAATGCCCATGACAAATACTAGTGGACCCGTTTCCGTCCGATTTGGCCGATGTTCGACGCATCTGTCCTTTTTTTCAAGCGCGCGAAAAAGAGACACAACGTCGGACGTCGGCCGACACGGATCCACGGTGCGCGTTCCCTGAGGCGGCTCAACTCTGCGTTTGGTTTATCCCAACACAGCGACAGTTCTGCTTACTGAAATTGGCCCATTTGACAGTCTGATCCAATATAATCTCGTGGCTTCATCGATCCAAGCAAGCCAGCGATATCACCTATTTAAAGTTTGAGAATAGGTTGAGGTCTTTCAAAAGGTTTAGTTTTGAAACAGCTCCTCTCTTCTAATTCTCGATTGTCAATTATTCTTTTGGCCAATGCTCATGCAATTGTGCTAGCATCGTCGTCATTAATAATAAATTTTTACTTTCCGGTGAAATGTGCGGTAAATTTGTATAAAAAATTTCAGAAGATTTGTAACGGTTTATTGAAATTTGCGTAGAAATATTAAATGGGTATCGAACTTTCGGTTATCGATACTTTCGTGAAGTATCAAAACACTATCAATACTTACGTAAAGTATCAAACAGGTATCGAAACATTCGTAAAGTATCAAACGGGTATCGATACTTTCCACGGCCGGATTAAGCCCCGTAGCAGAAGTAGCAAATGGTACGGGCCCCGCGCCACACAAACAGGGACCCCACACGGGAGCTTCATCGAAGAGGCGCCGATGCATGAGCGGTTGTCTATGCCAGGGGGCACAGATATTTTTGCTTAAAAAAAAAGGTCATTCATTGTGTTTGTTGATATGGTGCGGAGCGGCCCTGATACAAAGCCTAGAGGCCTACGGGCCTCGCGCTGGCTTAATCCGGCACTGATACTTTCACAGAAGTATTTAACAAACGGATATCGGTACTTACGTAGAAGTACCAAGTGTGTGGGTATCAATGTTTTTAATAAATTACTTTATATGCCTGTTCGATACGGCACCATAACTTGCGGATTGGTATCGATAGTATAGATTTGGTATCGGTCTGATGTCTGATCACTAAATTCAGCGTGTATCCTTTGCTGTCTACCTGAGAAGGGTAACGTCAACTCTGTCGCACTCGTGCGGCTATGTTTACGTTCGCTGCCTTGTCTCGTTGGACAAGGTATAGTCACGTGAATTGTGAAATTGACTCGTTATTTCTTGCAACAGGTATTGCAAGCCGGTGAGTTGCATACGGTGGGGTGCCATAAGTGATTCTTGTCCCCGTGCAGTGGTGAAGTGTTGCGACGGAGAAGAATTTCCCGCCGATTATATTATTGTCACCGTGTCCCTCGGCGTTTTGAAAAATCAACATGACAAACTGTTCTGTCCGGCCTTACCAGCGGAGAAAGTCGACGCCATATGTAAATTGGGATACGGCTACGTAAACAAAATATTCTTGGAGTATGCCAGGCCGTTCTGGGTCTGGAAAGAAGGTGGCATCAAACTGGCTTGGTCAGCTGACGAACTGGCTGATAGATGTGACTGGGTGAAAGGTTCGACCACTTTCTTTTTTACCGCCAACAATCACGTGACGAAGTGTGAAACACTCATTGTCAGTAAATTTCCACTCGCAGTAGCTCACTAAAGTATCCGAATGCTAGCTAGTAAACATACAGCAGAGTTGTGCAAAATTACAATTGAATTACTCCAGGAATTATAATTACAAAGTAATTGAATTACATTGTAACTCAGTCATATTGTATTAGGTCGTTGCATATCGCCGCCTAAATCCAAGAACTAGGTAACTTACAATTCCTCTTTTTAGTAGGGAGACCGTTATTTTAAACATAATGCCACACACAATATCTGCTTATATTTCTTTATTTTATGTGGAACAATACATGAAAAAACATCATTTTGTTAAAAAAAATTTTAAACCTTTCTTTAAAAAAAAAAAAAAAAAAAAAACAGAAGTTGCCGACGATTTGACTGTGTCTATGAAAACATAGTGTGTCGGTGAAATGAGTTGCCGACGAACCTATGGCAACCCAAAGTTTCGCTGGCTACTCATCACTGATCTAATACATTTCAGGAGTTTCGAATATCGAAGAGATGACGACTTCTCAGCACGTACTGTGCGCATGGATTTGCGGCCGTGAAGCTGCCGATATGGAATTGTGCTCCGACGAAGAGGTCGTGGAGTCGATAACAAGAGTTCTTCGACAATTCACCGGTGATCCTACGTTGCCATATCCAGCTAATCTTCTCAGAAGCAAATGGTGCATGGATCAATACTTTGCCGGTGCATACAGCTACATGGGTCTAGAAAGTACTGTCGGCCATCAATGTGATCTAGCTAGTCCTTTACCAGGTACTATTGCCAACAGGGTGGCCCTCCTAAATGTAACCACCTGAATATCTTCTTTATCTGTGATGAAATAACAAATGTTTCCAGTGTAATGTAAATGGTATCAGGAGGCGAATCTTTTGCAAATGTTATGTTTCTCTTCGACATTTTTTCCTTGCAAATATATATAATATGATATTTCTTTTTCCTTGCATATTCTAGTTGGCATTAAAACGCATTCAGAGATATTAATAACGTGACCTTGTAAGTGACCTCTGACTTCCAAAATTTAAATTAGATTTGATATTCATTTCCATCGATATCGCTTACATCGCAGTAAACTAATTGATCTAACCTCTCACAAAAATCCAAATCGTATGGTCCAATATTAAAATAGTTATCTTTTTAAGTATCCGAATATCAATAACAGTCACTGTGTATGTATAGTTAGATCTCAAATAGGTCTCATTGTCAGCTCCTAATTCATGGTAGCATGGAGGACTGGATTAAATCTAGATGAAGTTAATCCAAACCCAGTAAGCAATTTGGTATTGCTTTGGTATGAATTTGGTACCAAACTTTGCAACCAAATAACGACTTATGTGATCGCACTGATCGCGCAGAATCAGTCGTGATTTGAACTTTATTCACGCCGTGATCATGATATTATATTTTAATCTAGAATGAATTTGCTCACTGTCATCCAGATTCTTCATCTCGATTGAATTAATTCTTTTTTTAAATACATCAATTAGCTTGCATAAAAATATTTACATATAAAGTAAATTTAAAATTACGTTACGTTTTCTGTAACGTAAACTTACTTCATGTAATGATAAAAATAAAATATGTTCAATTTTCTTTTCCGTATCATATTTCAGTATTTAACAAAGAAAAAATGAATTCTTCTTCTTGACTTTAAATAGTATAAATGTGCAGACAATTTCTGTTATGTTTATGTTTGTACGTGCTATGTATAAAGTTTTACCAAATACAATAAATCCTCTATAGTCGCAAGAGCCTCGGGGAGGTTCGCTTGCACAGTTCGTTGACAGACATTATTCTTTTGAGCTTCAAAGACCGAGCCGAAGCCGAACGTAGAAAAGGACAGCGCGTGTAAAGAGAGACCGCGCGCGGCCGACTCTCCGCGTCTCTTTCTTTCCCATACGCTGTCCTTCCTTGCGCCCGAAACTTTCATCGTCAATTAAACCACAGTCCAAATTGTATCGTGTTTAGTGTCATTTTAATCAGAAAAATGCCACAAATAAGTTGGTTAAAGTCCCACAAAAATATAATGAAAAATGAAGAAGTTTTGTCATTGAATTAGTAGTGGTTCACATCGATATACCCGAGCCGAGATCAGATTACTACAGTGGAGGAAATGTTTTTGTTTGCATTCAACGTGTACAACCTTTTCGCGACTATAGAAGAATTACTGTATTAGAATGTACAGCATGGCAAAAAGTATGTGTTATTGGCAGAGATTCATTTTAGTAAGAAAGAAATTTTACGTGGCGGCCGAACACTTCTGCACAGTAATGTACATTAAAGTAAAACGAACTATTTTTTCAAAATTTGCATCTTTTTCAATTAATCCTCGTCCTGAAAATCTTCTCTTCTTCAGGTACATGCGAGCCAATACCACCGATTCTTTTGTTTGCCGGTGAAGCCACGATTCCGGGACACTATAGCACAGTTCACGGTGCACGTTTAAGTGGCATACGCGAAGCCGAGAGGATAATTCAATTAACGAAACGATTTGGCGGTCCACCGAAGAAAGTATCCGGATAAAAGCTGAATCAGTGAACAATTCAGTAAAAGTGTTCAAACAATGACAAGACTAGAACTGTATATATGAACATGTCCGCAAAGTCATTCGTTTAAGAGTGTACGTTAATTGTCCACGAATGTCACAATGTTCGTACAAACTGTGTATCATATGGCAATGAAATTTTTCGTTATTACAGCATATTGAACCGAGTATAAATTTTTGAATATGTACTCTTATTTTTTCGATTTAGAAACTCTACAAACTTTTCATTGTCGCTTGTTATCAGTTTTAATAAAAAAAGAGTGATTTTTATTATATTCTGAAGATTTACCGGTGTATTTATTTTCGATGAGACTATAGATTATAACGACGCAGACATTTTCAGAAACATTTTCAATAGTTAGGTATGTAGCCATACAATTCACATACAATATGTATATTCGCTGTAATCTGCAAGTCTTGGCAAGAAATCAAATGAAAATGTTCAAATAAACTTCCGCACATCGATATAACAGGCAGGTACATACGGGTTACATTTTCATTTATTACTTTCCGTTGGTCCCGTTTAACAGCAATTCGTGTTACTTCATCGAGGAAACGTTCTTATTCTACACTGTGAAAAGTAATTGTTTCTCTTGCATAATTTATTTTGAACCACAATATCTACGAATACAACATTTTCTGTTCAAAAATACAGTTACTCAATTGCCCCGATCATGTGACGTACTTGTACAAATACAACAGTGCATGATCATAACCAGTGCATACGAAGCGATTTACAATTGTTTATTATAAAAGCATTTTTAAGAACGTTTACTCGTTCGATAGACCAAACCGCGCAAAGTAATTCTAGATCTATTTATTGTCCCAGTTGCAGCACTACTTTACATACATCAAATAGTCCGTAAATGTAATCGAAGCAGTACGATTCATTTGAACGAGCAAAAAATATGTAGTACGTTCTTTCACATCGTTTATATTTAACATTTTTTATTGCCATGATGCACTTGTCCCTATCTAAAAACGCAGCCTGTGTATCCATTACGTATTTATAGCAAAAGTGAACGCGTACAATCAGACATCTCTCATCAAAACAGCCAAGTTTCTTTTCATTCCTGTTTTTACAAATCAACTTATCAGCTTATTATGATAAAATCATAATTTTCTTACACAGTTAATACTTTCTCGTCTGAATTATAACATTTTATCAATTTCCATATTTTATAATTGATGCTATTTGAAAAATCAATCTTCATCACGAAAATAATTCCGTTCAATATACATATGTATCTTCTAAATATACGTTTATGTACACATAGACTCCCAGATAGAACGAAGACGTCTGCAGTTGGACATTCAAACTATTTGTAAGCCCCTATCTGGGCTTTACAAAAATGTGAATTATAAAAGTAACAAATTAAAAATGTCGATATTATAAATATCATTATCAGTAAGACGAAGTTACGATACTTACAAGATTGATAAACTTGTAATCAAATCTATAATAATTTTAAACGTTTGCACAATCCAAAATTATGGAACGTGTAAAGTGCAATTAGACTGCGAATTTTCTGTAATTCTTGTCAATAAGACAGAAAAGTAAAAGCGTTCAATAATGCTTAACAAAATTTGTTTGTTGTCAATTTAGTAGCCTTTTAATTAGCGATGCAAAATTTTATTTAATTTTTTTTCTTCGAATGTGGAAGTAGAAATTTATATATATATGTATATAGCAACGCTTTAATAAAACTAATTAGAATAATAGAGAGCAAATGAAGATATGTTAGATAAAAATATCTATGTAACTATTTTATACAAGACGCTAGGAACAATTTAACTATTGGTAATAAATACATTCGTAACAAATTTCACACTATCATATTTAGCACTCGAGTGGTGACTCAGAGTCGCCACCAAAAATTTACATTATTCATTATGTTGGTATCTAATCAATTACTAAACATTTAAGCATTGTATGAGGTATTATAATATCGTTCGTATTTAACGTTACTTTTAATGAAACAGACCACCGATGATGCTCAAATTGCATGGATCACGAAAACTAATAGCATACGATCAGGATCAACAACAACATTTAGAACAGTTTGCTCTCTGAATTGCGTTCTACGATCTCGATATCTACATTAATATTACATATGTTTAACATGAATACAATACGATGGCGTTATACCACGTGTTTAATACATCTACATTTGCTTAAATAAATTTCAAAATTCTTTCGTTCCTTTGCAGAACAGACTAGGCATGGTTGTCACATGGATAGGCTGTTACAAACACTGTAGACACAGAAACAGTAGACGGCGAACATTTATTAATAACTCAGTATAATACGTGAGCATACTGCTGTCTCTCTTCAACAGTCATAATTCGCCAGTGTCGCCAGATTAAGACTTTTCACCGACTCTACTTTACCCCTTCTACGATGCCATTTCCCCGGCAGCGAGCATCCTCACCCTAGACCTGGGGTGGGCACGATAGGGGCTCCTCAAACTCCGGTTTCCCCCACCAACCTCCCTTTCATGCAGTGCGCGCCCTCGTCGCGATGCGCGAGGCCTGGGCCTGAGCACTGCTTGCGATGGACGAAGCGCGCGGCGCGTCCTTCCTCCATAATAACGACGGATGCTGGTGGGGGACGGTCGTGTCTCAATCGAGACAAAAATACCCACCCCCGTCCTAGAACCATATATGTATGTGTGGTTGCAAGGAAAAACAGCGCATGTCACAATTTCAAAAAATTCGAGTTTTCGCATTGATTGAACTTTGTAGTATAGGATTTACGTATTTTCCAGAAAAAATCAATTTCATATTTATACAAAGAAAAAATGAATATTGTAGAATGGAATTATTCTAGGTCGAAAGAGATGTTTAATTTTATAGTTAAAATAGCTCCGAGTGCAAAGGGTTAATTTTGGGGTCATGGGCTAACACTGTTTGGAGGCTTATCCAATTAACCGAAATTAACTGAAGTACCAAAATTTTTTCTATAATTTATTTTTTCTTAATTTCTTAATTTGAATTCTCTTTATTTTCAATTTCTTTTTAAGCCGAACGAGGCAGTGGGCGGCAGCCCACAAACCCCATGCCTAGATCCACCGTTGAATACATATGTATAGTTGCACAAACAGGGACCAAAAATAACAGTTATTCTAAAATTTTCTACGATAAAAATCATTAATAACAAGTTGATTATTATTGAAATTTAAGATAATGTACAAAAAAAAAAATATAAAGAACAAAATGATTAGAAAATATCGATTTTTATACTTTTTGGTTACAAGTAACATTTATTAGTGTCCAAAAAATTGGATCCTCTTCGCGATAACTGTTGTTATAATAATATTCAAAATAAATTTCTCTCATCGATAATTGTTATGAGCGATCGAAATAAATTTTTCCCATCGATAACTGTTATGAGCGATCGAAATAAATTTCTCTCAACGATAACATTTACCAACAAGAGAAAAAATGTCGGTTACTTATAATCCTTATTTGTAACCAATACGATTTTAATCGATGAAACACTTGTTATTCCATGACTTTTTTCTTTTTGGTTCTAACAGTTAGGGTCCCTGGTTGCAAGACATGCACGCTGCCTGTTATGCCGCTCAAGGTCATCTAACAAAGCGACGGTAGCCAAGAAAATTAGAATGTAGGGAAAAGTGGCACAAGGCGACACGTTGACGTGAGCTACATGTTCATCAACTTGAAACGGGATTCGAAGAACGATCTTTGGCTTGTTACGTTCACGTGACCTGTCTAACATATTTCCAAAATTAAACAGACACTTTTTTATCAACTTCCTTCATGAAGTTTTTGTAATACGAATATCTTTAAACAGTTTTATTAAATCCCTGGCTAATGTAACTAATGTAAACAATGAAATATTCAATTTACCTCCACACATTTCAGCAATGCAATAACGCTTCTTTTCTTGGGTCATAAATAATTATTATTCGCACTGTTCGTTCATGTATAATTTATGAACAGACTGCGAATTTTTATGCATTGATATGGCTTTTGAAAATTTTCAGAAAATGCCAGAATATATCCTCCGACAGGATTTAGTCAAATTTGTCTATATTTCAGATCTGAAAAGGCTGCTACCAGTGAAAATTATATTTTCTTTGGTTCCCCCTTCTTAAATAATCGTCTCGAAAAATTGCAAATTGCATAAACTTCCGCAGTCTACTTATGAAATACATCAGACAGAGGTCCTCGCTTCTCAATCATCCACTCGTTCTTTCGAGATCACTAAAATACGGAACAACTACTATAAGCTAGGATTGATTGCAGGCTACTGGAGCTAAAGATCTGCAACCTCGAGCTATCTGAGCCCGCCATCACTTAGAAACTGATTGCTCTTCGAGGACTTCGTCGGCTCTGCGCTTTATTTCCTGCCAGGAGCTTTGAATGTCCTTACTTTCGCTATATCGCGAGCAAATTGCGAACCGCAGGAAGTACGTGTCGTTTATCTTGGATGGCACTAGATGGATGTTTCCTGCTCCGTTGATTTTCTTCAGCAAAGTCTCGTTTATGTCATTCGAGCCCTGTAGAGAATTTAATGGATCGTTAACATTCAAGAGAACACATTCACCGTATCAAACTATTTGACAGATCGATTTGGAATGTATGGTATGTTCACATCAACGACGGATGTTTTCAACAACGATATGTTTTTGCTGCTACCAATATTATCTATGTGTCAGGTTCAGGTTACGAACTTTCTGAATGACATGGTATACCAATTTCGTATCCACAAAATTTGAAAAATCATACGGAATGGAAATATTCTGGGTCGGAAGATATGTTTAATATTCGAGTTGAAATAGCTCCGAGTGCAAAGGGTTAAAATTAGGATTCAACTTTCTGAATGACTGTATTTCAGCGTTCAAGACAATAATAGTTATGATTTTCATAATTATTGGCATAGTTTACCTTTAACCTGAAGCAAACTAGACCCAGTACTACATCGGCTATAATTTCGAAACGAGAATCTGAAAGGACCAGACCTTCGAATTCATGAGCTTGAGCGACATGATTTCTGATATACTGTTGGAGATTCTCCACGCCATATATCCTCAAAACGAACCACAGTTTCAGCGCTCTAAACCGGCGTCCTAGTGGAATTTGCCAATGCTACAATAAATTACAAAATATATAATTAATAACTTTTCTACTTATTCTTCTACTAATTATACTGTTGTTACCAAACATATGAAATATACAATAATACATTTGACTGTCTTCCGTAGCTGCGATTGTACGAGAAATGTTATCGCGGGTTACCCTTGCTTCGTCGACAACCCATTTCACCGACACGATTTCACCGACACGATTTCACCGACAGTAACTTTCGTCGACACTATGTTTTCATCGACACGGTCAAATCATAGTCGTATGTTTCCATCGAGAGTCGAAATACAGTTGAAATGATATCGTGGTGTTTGGTATCATTTTAATCAGAAAAATGCCGCAAACAAGTTGGTGAAAGTCCCATCAAAAAATAATGAAAGATAAATTAGTTTTCTACTTGGATTAGTTCACACCGATATACCCGAGCCGAGATCCGATTACTACATTGGAGGGGAGATTTTTTTTGCATTCAACGTGTACAAACTTTTTTCGCGACTACAGAAGAATCACTGTAACTGTAAACTGTCGAAAAATTAGTAGAATTGAACTGAGAGCATTTAGGATATTCGAAACATGAAGGAAACATGAACGATGAAAACTTGAAAATGATAAGTAGGCGAAAAGATTCAATGCGCCACAGGTTGGCCACCCATGGTTTAAATTATACATTTCTCAGTGCAATTACTGCTAAAGAACACTGCCCTGTTGAAAAACGTGTTTATTTATAGTTATATCGAAAACAGCAAGCATAATTACCCTGTAGTCAGGAGCAGATCCTTGCATATCATGTTTCAGGTACAGCGGATCAACGTTGAAGGCGTTGATTACGTAAGTCGGATCTTTCAACCACATCGTTGAGCAATCAAAGTTAACCAGCATCCACTTGTGCGGATTGAAGTTGAAGGAGTCTGCTAACTCGATACCGTTCATTAAGTATCGAAATTCAGGACAAATGAAAGCGGAGCCTGAAGAAAAGAAAGATTTAAGTATGAACGTGTAGTTAAAGAGAATTCGTAAAAAAAAAATTAGTGAAACTCGATTACTTCACCAGCATAAGCCGCGTCGACGTGTAACCAGACGTTCTCGCGATTCGCAACGACGCCCATTTCATCGACACGATCGAACGCGCACGAGCAAGTTGTTCCTAGAGTCGCGACAGCCTGTAAAATCGAAATATTTAATTAAATCGAACAAATAATGGAAAAAGCAGACGACTCAACGAATGGAATGAAATAGTATAGGTACATACATACACGGTCGGGGACAATATTAAGTGGACACTCTTGAAAATCGCATAACTTTTTAAAAATTGGTCGAAAGGACTTGAACGTTTTTAAGACGTTAGACCGACTAATTTGATAGAGAATGAGTAAACTTGTTTAGATTGAAATTGGTAGGAATCATACAAACTTTAAAAAATGACGTTTTTCGAACTTTTTTATCTGATCCTATAAGGATAATTTGAAAAATGCGTTTTGAAGATTTCGGAAACTTATATGCCTACTGAAAGAAGTTTTATGAAAATCAGTTGATGTTGCAATGAGCTACAACAACAGGGCTCGGAATTACTCGCCCCGATTTTCGAAGGGTACGCTCCCTCGACCCGGCCGCGCGTCTCGCGTCTCTAGTTTGGAGCTCCTCCTCAGGCGCGTTCCATAGTCACTATGTATTCGTAGCGCCTGGGAGAACTAGGACCGCCGCCGCGCCGCGGGGAGCAAGATGCGCGGCCGCGGTCGCGGTCGCGGTCGTAGCCTTTGAAAATCGGCCGTCACCGGTAAGTAATTCCGAGCCCTGAGCTACAAACGTTTAAAGATGATCATGTAAGTGCGAAATTCCCTGACAAGGTTGACAATCTGCGACTTTCACCCTTAAGCTCTCATCTTTAAACCTAGATAGAAATAGTATACATATATTTGAGCCGTTTAGTGCAGAAATGTGTGGTGTTAGTCAAAACGTTAGCTGTCATGACGATTAAACCTTAAGACTTATTAAAGATTAAACCCTTATACCACTTTTGCATTAAACGACACATTTATACTGCTTTTTCTATTGTATTCCAGTTAATAGATCCTAATCATTCTTCATAAACGATGTAGTACATTCTAGTTGGTTTGTGTATACCATCTTCCTAAATTATAATAATGTAATATAACACTACTGTATGACAATTCATAATTTTTTAGTATTTTATACAAGAAACTTATTGTTGATTTTTTTAGTTTAACGATGTTATTCAGGTTAACTAAAATTGAACGACGAACTTACGTAAAATGGGATTAGCCCCTGCTGTTTGTCCTTTCGGATGGCTTCTGCGAGCGTGTCGCCACGAAGTTTGTATTTTGAGTCTACATCTAGCAATCGGAACTTCACTCCTCCAAGAAGTCCGGCTCGTTCTACGGAACTATGAGCTTGACCTGAATATTAAACAAATCGTAAATGAATCCTCCTAAATGAAGGATAATTTACAAAAGTACACTATTTATGAGCACAGTACAACCTTGATCTAAGACTTAGATAGTTAGACTATGTTTAAAATCTTCATGACGAGTGTGACTCGTTAAAATACGGCAAGGGATTAACGCAATCACATTATTATTATTGGGTGATTGCAAAAGTCTGTGTCCCATTTCCGAAGATCCGAAGACTTTATTTCTCCATTGACTGTTCTAATTTTTTCATTGTTCGGAGGTCTTATGCACGTATTGATTAATTATTCTAAATCCCCGATGGGAAATAGCAGAGCCCGCAAGTCTCGATAATAGCTCCATTCAACTTTCAATTCCTAAAGAATAATGGAGGACTGCAATCGCTCTCCGAAGGATGATTATATCCGTTAATGTGAATTTTCGATAAAGAAAAATCTCGGTCGCATGGGACGACAGCACTGTATACATATGGTCTAACAATAAGATAAAGATGTATCATTGATCATTAAGAGATTTATGAATTTAGTCCGGGTTTTTATGATTCCAGCGGCGCAGTGGACGAGATGGGAAGTTATCGAGGGAAATGGTGAAACCCTTTTGTGCATCGGTAACTTTCTACGATTCGACGTGGCCGGTTCGAGAGAAATGGTAATAGCAGGAGAGCTCGGACTACCGAAGAGAGTGAGTTTGGATGGCGCGAGGGTGGTCGGGTTGGAATAACTCGAGTGGTTATTACGCGTTGCCATGGTGACAAAGTGCTGGCTGATGAAGTGCTGCAACCTCGTACTCGCCCTGTCACTCCACCCCCGCCCCGGTTCGCGTACCTTTGTCAAATGTTAAAGAGCACCGGACAACGTCATCGTTAATCTTGTTTATGGAGAATCACGGTTGGGCACGTGCTCGAGTTTCTCGTCAAGCTAATCATTTCGTCAACGATGGTTTTTCCAACGACGAAAACATTTATTCGAAATTCGATTCGTCGTTGAAAATAAACTAAACTAAATGTAGTGGAACATATACATAGTTAACGGTTAACGGTTAACGGTTAACGGTTAACGGTATATTCAAAATTATGAAAACGATAAAGATACTTCGTTTTAGTAATTTGCAGTCATAGGATCTTTGTACAAAATAACAATTTGTTGCATCTGTTGCACCAAAAAAGATAATAATCAGAAAGTTTGTTTCCTTCTGTAATAATTTCAGTAAGCACATAATAATATAATATATCAATATTCTTCAATTCAAGATAAACTTCCGAAAGCGACAACTCTCCGACTTTTTTTATACTCTGGACCAGGGTTACCATATTTTGCGGGTATCGGGTATCTCGGTTGCCCGATACCCGCAAAATACATATGGTAACCCTGCTCTAGACTTTTACGTACTTTGACGTGCTGATTACGAATATGTTAGCGAAAATTGGCGGAAATTTTATTGAAATGGCGGAAACCATTAAAAAACTATAAATAATCATAGTTTTTTCCATTTATTTCCGTAAATAATGGTAATTTTAAAAAATACTTCAAATAAAAGTTGTAGGTCCCATCGAAATACACATTTTATGTAGTATTGATTTTTGTCATAAAGTACATAAAAATACATTCAGATATGTATAATAACATGACCTTCAAATGACCTTGATCTTCGAAAATTAAAGTTTTACCTTCAGATTAAGGTCAATGTCATGTTATTATACATATCTGAATGTATTTTTCGATCTGTTACCCGATGCACTGAAAAAAATGTAGTTATGTATCAAAAAAACATCGATGACCTTGATAACTTCGAAAAAAATGGCCTTTGGAAAAAAATATTCGTGCCAGATATGTGGTCCATTGACACCGTCCACATTACGTAACAAATATTTTTTGCATCGCAATAACCTCGAGAGAGATTTAGGTGTCCTTATTTAAACGGACCTCCCTGCTGTATATGTATAAGAAAATAAATAATTTAAATAATAATTTGAAATGATATTTCTAATATTATCTGATACGCGAATCTATTGTATCTTGGTTGAATGTATAGACGCACAGATTTACAGTGTGTACACCAATAGAATTTTACTTACAGGAACCATAAGCGACTAGTTTTCCCACAATTTCATTGTCAGTCCAATCGGGATGATGTTCCTTGACCTGCCTGATTTTCCTAGCCTTGGCACCGAGAAGCGCAACCAGAGTGGCTTCGCTCGCAGTTCCCTGTGAACAAAAATTAATCCGCAAATCAAATTTATCAGATATTCATCATAAAAAACTTATAAAAGCAAGGTCAAATTCCACCAACAATGGAAATTAAAAAGAAAGTAATAAATATCGGCGCTATCAGCGCCCTCTTCGCACCTATTGCGACCCTGTTTATCGTTCGTGCTCTACCAAAGCGATTCACTTTTTACTCTTGCATAATAGTTCAGAGCGTATAAAGCGTATAAAGTGCGCCAAACTGAAGTCTAAATGAACTTCACAAACTTTTTGCTCTTATTTTGACCACACAGCATATCAAAAATGAGAATCGATTTCCTTCGTTTTTGATTTGTTAAGGGTCGAAAACGCCCATCGATGTCATCAGACGGTTTTCATGCGGCATTGTTATCGAACAATGCGCACAAACAAAGCATTTATCGCGTCCACTACATTCTACAGGGTATCCCGAATTTAAATGGCAAAACTTCAGGAGCGTGTATTTTAAAATACTGTTGTATTATTTCGAACTCATTAAGATTCTTAGAGACAATTGGAGAAATATTTTTTATGTTGCACACAAATTGAAAGTCCGGTAATTATCGATTTTCATGGATGTTTAAAACAGTAGTACCTGAATAACACCGCCTCCTTTACCGCCACTGCAAGCCAAAAATTCTTTAGGCAGATCTAACATTTTTCCCAACCAGTCCAACATAATTACTTCTAGTTCGGTGCACGCAGGGCTCGCCATCTGTAAGTGAATATTAAGTAACCGCATAATAAATTGGAGCCTCGCAACAGTAACTATACCGAGCATAAAATGTACTGATCGTCTATTAGGAGATGGCAGTGGTACTTCATTAAATTCGTGTTACTGATTCTTACCCACGTGAATCCAATACAAGCAATAGCGCCACTCAGCATGTCGGCAACAATTGCTGGATACGATTGAGCTGTGGGAAAGTATGCGTGAAATTTCGGACTGTGCCAATGTGTGACCTAAAATGAAATAATCTTATTTTAATATACGCCCATGTGGGCCTCCTTTTCTTTGTCATCGCGATATTGTAAGCATTCATTTTTTCAAAACATTTTTTAGACGTCATTTACTAAACTAATTCTTTTAGTCTTACAGAGAAATTGAAGTCGTTCGGTCCATTTATAAAAAAGTTATTCTGATTTAAAGTGTGTTGAATCAGAATTTATGCACGTTGGTGTATGTATGAAAATTATTATTTTTGTTGTAAATGAGATATATATGTGTTCAATAAAAACAAAGGGGGTGAATGTGTGTGGATGTGTGTGGTGAGAATGAGAAAGAAACATAATGAGTGACAGACAAAAATGTATGAAGTGAATTTTGTTGTGTGAAATAAAGAAATGAGCGTGCATGACAGAGCATCCTGGAAATATGTCTGTCATTGATTGATTGTTTGTTTGTTTGTTGATACCATCATACAATGTATTATGTTATGTTAAAATTCCACCCACTGGCTGAACCAATTCTCCTCATCTGACGACTCTGCTGTATAATAATCAAACTGCGGATTTTTATGTAATTTTACACAATTTTTGTGTAATTTAGCAATAAAATCAACTTCGCACATTCAGAAACAATTTTCCTATTAATCGTACATTCCAGTATTATGTATTTGTGAGTTTGCTTTGAATAGGATATGCGTACTTACACCTGGCATTATTATTCTTTCGATGTCCGCCATAATATCTTTCCAAGTTTCTGGAGTTTGTGGAGCCTCTGATGGCAAGAGAGGCTTCATGTATCCAGGTTCTACCGTTGGCAACACTCTCCTAAAGATTACACTTCGTAATTAACGTTTATACTGATATACGAACGAAATTTTTCATTTTCTACCACGTTTTTATTAGCTCGCTTTCGCTTTCTTGTCTGTCTGTTTTTTATAACTACTTTTATATTTAATATTCATTTACAACATTCATTACAATATTTAACACTAAACTTACTGAACTTTACAAGTACATGTTGCCTTATCAAAATAACAAGATTGAATTTATTTGAACTTTGTGCGACTCATATTATAACTCATATTATGACTTCATGTAAATACTTCGAAAGCCAAAGTTAATAAATACTACGGTCTAGATTAAAATAAATAGATTTTTAATGATTAGACATTGTCACGAAATAAGAATATTAAATCCATTTGATTTAAATTTCCCGCGTGCCTAACAAATCAATTTAAAGGGACAGTCGAGCGATCGACATCAAAGGTTCCGCCCGGAGTGTCGTCTCTTGTTGTATCCCTACTCTTTGGGGGAAGTGTATTCTAGTCAATATTATTGAACACTTTTAGATACACAAATGTACATATACGTATATGTATAAGAAACCGTGAAGGTCGATAAAACAGGATACATAAAGATAAAAAGAACAAAAAAAAATATACCTGTCCCTGATATTCTCCAGATAGTTAGTGATGTATTCCGCCATTTCCTTGGCGAAATCCTTGAAACTCTCCGGATCCATTTTGCCTTTCCTGCAATGATCGAACATTCTATTAATTATCATTCCACACCCTTGCACAGTTACGCAATATAATCGTTTATGCAAGTATGCATTTCAAATGAAAATGTAGTCGCTTATCTTCAATCTAGGAAATTATTGCGCAATTATCGGTAGATAAGACTGCCGCGGGCGAAGTGAAACACTGTATTCGCTAACATATACGATCAAGATTTAATTGAGTAAACAAAGAATATGACACGAGAATAAACATTTCTTCATTCTTCAAAAATTGTAATAATAATTCGTATCGCAAAAGTAGGAAACTATTAAACATATAAAATAAATCGTTTATCAATAGTAAACCAAGCATTCTGGTTTACGTTCCTATCGCTTCAGTGTAGCTCGGAGTGACTATATGAAATTCATTCATCCAGGTTAAATCGTTGTGAAGGACTTGACGAAGGACGTTGACCACTTGAACAAGATCATAACTTGACGCTGCTTCAACGAACGCGGGAATCACATTCGACGATTGTTAACTATCTTGGTTTTTATAGATGTTCGTACTAATAATATTTGTACAAATGTTGTATTGGGATGTGAAGATTCCTTATAAATTACTTTAGCAAGTGACTGAAAATTTTAAAAAATACTGTTTCAACTTGAAAAAAACATAATCTAGATAAAAAGACGCACACGCACATCTCAAAAATATATAAAATGATAATATGATAATAAAAGAATTTAATTAGTATGACAAATCATTAAACCATGTGTAGTCGTTTTTGAAATTAGAATACTCTTCGAATTTTTTTAAGTATTCTGATGCTAGAGACTGCGCATTTTTGTGCAGAATAAAAATTTTTCAAATCAATTGCAAAGAACATAAGACAAATAAATATATATTTATTCGTTCAATAATTATTAAAAAAATGAATGACATACACATAGTAATATCTAGACAGCGGATCTTCCTGCAAAATATAAAAATTTTCTACCTGAAATTGCAACAAACTGATGTGACATAGAAAGTTTTCTGTCTTAATATTTAGTTGCTGTCTTAATATTTATTTTCTTTCTTAAATTCTTTTAACTTTTTCTCTGGTTTAAATTATAAAATAAAATAACTGCATAAAATCCACCGTCTAGTAATACATATCTCTAAATTATTCTAATATTCGTACTTCACCTAGTTGTATTTCATCTACTTATTTTTGTCATAAACCCGTAAAATCCGTAGTCCAATAATAAATTGTACGGAAGAAAGTTAGTGTATGGTAACTTACACAAAACACAAACAAACAAAATAGCCACGAATTGTTCAAATCGGCGCGTATCTTTCCTCGAGCGCCGCGTCGCGTCGCGTCGCGTCGCGTCGCGTTCGAATCTGACTGACAGCGTTCTACGCGTAGTATCTATGCTGCAATAATTGGTAAGACTACATATTTAGTTCTCTCGATGTGGGTCTTGAGAATCGAGGTAGGAGGCGGAGACATGTGTCTCTTTGTTGGACCGGCGCGCGGCGTAAAGAGAGGGAATGATCTGATCTGTACGCAATGATCTGCACTGTAGATATTCTACGGTTTCTATCGTGAATGGAGATAAGTCGACTCGTGAAGGAATAATGACCATGACTCATTTTTGTGAAGCTGGTTTCGTACCGCTCCTTTCCCCTTGGCGATTTCTCACAGGCAAGGTTGTCCGCTGACAAGCGCACAGAATTCGATCACATTAACTGGTCGCCTGGTTTAGATCTCTGTTAAACCACATTCCGAAGAATCTCTTCAAGTCGTTCCGGCTAGGAATGGCCTGAACTGCTACTTTTGGATCATTCGTGATTCGATCACGTTCGTTCCTAATCACGTTGATTTTTCACGGTGATTTTTCACAGTGATTCGTCATGTTTGTGATCGCTACTGATTGGCGTAGAGCGTAAGTGTTTTTCGCGCAAGTCACAAAGAGACATAACCTGTTTGTATATGAAGGGGGTAGGCTACCTAGAAATCTAACTAGAAGGAACTAGAATCTTACTAGATTTTGAATTCAAACGTGGATTTACGCGCCTCGGTTTTTCGTCCTTATTTGAGCAGATTTTGGGCTGGGCGAAGGCTCATTCTAAAGAGGAAGGTTAAATACGGCGCGCTCAACTCATTATTTAACGAGATTTGGTTTATATCTAATATTATGAGTGCCCAAAGTAGAGGAAAAATCGAGAAAAACCACCGCAGATTTCAATGTATTTTTCTGTCTCATAGAGACTTTTTTGACTGAAATGATGAGTTTAGCGCGCCGTGATGAACCTTCCTCTATCAAATGAACCTTCGTGCAGCTCAAAATATGCTCGTATAAGGACAAAAAACCGAGGCGCGTGATTTCATCCACATAGCAGAGATTTCCCCATGTTACATTCATAATGACAGAGGTCCTCTCTGATACGGAGCAAGTTCAGAGCCAATTTTAGTTCAGCAAGTTTAGACGAGATGGCGCCTAGTCAGGAGGACTGTCAACCAGTGCTGCGATATGTTGCAACATTTCACGCGCATGCGCTGTTGTCAACTTGGAATCATAGCAAAACTGACACAGACGAGGTATTCTCGTCGGTGGCACTAATATTAGTGCGACCTGCCCTGTATAAACGGCATTCGCAACGAGCTGAATAGAATATGGAAATAGCAAGCAACTCCATCTTGTGTTCATTAGACAGTTGCGTGTTTATCAATGTTACCAAATTGTTTTTCTGCACAGAGGTTCATAGCACTGATTTTCTAGTTAGATTCGTAGGTATCCTACCCCCTTAACGACATCAAAACAAAAATTTTTTTGGTGTCGTACGAGCCCCATTTTACAATTCAACTTTGTCCTTCAGATATTTGACATATCTTTAAAAAGAACAGAGATATTTCAGATGGTCAAGTTAGGTGAAATACTCGGTATATTACGCAAAAGGGAAAAACGAATTTATCCTCAAACGTCAAAGAAAGCATGGAAACTGTTGGGATTCCCCCGAGTACGAGTTTGACATCAACAGGTTCTCGGAGGCTGGAATACGTCAGAATCACCTGGTTGAATACATTAACCAACACAGTTCAATGATCTCTGAATGCAGCCGTGAATGGGTGCAACTTTCACAGGTGTATGATTTATTTGTTGTTTTAGCAAGCGACGTCTTCGGGGAAATATCAGATTGCGTCAATGGGAAGAAGTTATTCCCGCTTCTCACAGACAGTTAGAAACTCTAAAATGATATGTTGTAAACATTTTTCCTGCAGTTATATCTTACATTCATTGTATTATCTTCTCTTTCTGTCAACCAGTGGTGGGCAAAAAGCATTTCAAAAAATATTCGAATGACAAATATAATTATCAACTTGCACTTAATTTATTTTGTTGCCGACGCGAAATGTATTATTGTGTCATTACTAAAGAGAAAAATAATAATATTTCGTATAAAACATTTTTTTCCTAGCGTGCACGGCTTTATTAAACAAATTGTGGCGTCTAACAAATATTTAGAAAAAATACATTTACTTAGCTAATTATTTTAGCCTTACAGAGAAATTTAAGTCGTTTGGTCGATTCATAAAAAAGTTATTCTGATTTTTGAAGTGTGTCGAATCAGTTATGCTCGTTAGTGTATGTCCTCCATTAATCTCTGCAACTTTTATTGCAAACATTTTTACCGAATATGCTTATCCTAGGAGTTAAAAACATCCCTGGTCGGGTGGTTTTGAACGCCCTGTATACTCTCTTTCTTAGAAGCATGTATGTATTATACTTTTAGTTACAGGAAACTCTACATTGTTAATCGCGGTATCGTAAACCGACACAGATGTGCATAAATACAATATGCGAGTTTCAGTAATACGACTGCTTATCACGCAACACCATTTATCTTGGGCTATTAATGTTTGCAAAAGCTATGAATTTTTCCGTACGAACAACATTGGTCGTATCTCGATAACACTTACCAAGTCGCTAAGTAAATTCAGTGGTTATCTTCGTACATTTTTGGTTTGCGTATGTACTTACGAAAAGTTGTGGCTTGTAACGATTAATCGTGATGTAACATCAATTGTACACTACCGTACAAGAAGTTTAATAAAAACTATTCGATTGGATTCTCGAGTTGTTGCCTGTATTCGGTTAAAGAACGAGTATAATTGATTACAAATGGTAACGTAATAGGCATAGAAACAATATACGCGGTGCGAGTACTATACGGGTGTTAGCACTCACTAGAAGTGTACATACTAACTGAAGACAGTGTGTCATCATCTTGGGAGTAGAAAACATTTCTAATTAAAAAAAACATTTCTAATTAAATTTTCCAACGCGTCAAAGTAAAACGTATCCAGTTTGCAATACGTCGAATTTGCAACGTGCCAAATTTGGGACGCGCCGAATCTGAGAAATTCATTGTAACGCTAGATAATTAGTTCACGTCGCGTTTACGTTTGAATTGAATACACCCGTTGAGATTTCGGCGCATCAAACGCAACGCATCAATATAACACGGATCGAGATTTTGCAACACATTGACATTTGCAACGCTGCGAATCGAAGACATGTAGAAATTGATAACGCGTCGCGTCGTCGTTTCGATACGAGATATTAGAACGTGCCGCCGAATTTCAATCGATGAACAACTTTTGCTTGTACAAGTTAACAGTTCGGTTCGAGTTTTGTTGAGAACGGAAGAAACCTACCGTGATTCGATGGCTGGTGTGAACGGCGTGACTGCTTGACAGTTGGTATCCACGTGGATCGGTGTCTGGCGGGGGGATGCGATTCGTCAAGGAAAATCCGCGATCGAGCTCGTACGGTCCGCGGTCCGCGAGTGTCAGTGTAATTTGCCGGCCTCTGTCTACGTCGCGGAGCTTTATGTACCGCCCCACTCTCGAACCCGATGCTCGGCACTTGTCGGCTCCTCCGAATGGACCCTTTCGACCAATCGTGATTACGACTTGCGCAGGTAGAAGAGATCCGTTCCCTTCGTCCCTGAATCGTAGCTTGGATTTATCTCGACACTGTGTCGGAGATCGATACGAGAGAGCCGCCGCTTACGAGTTTCATCGAACTTTTCAACAAAAATTGCGATTCTCTACCATACATAGATCACGGTGTATTATTTCGCGTGTGTGCCATTGAGTCGTAGTCGGTTGGAACATAATTTCCTTAAACTTAATATTTTTACTTCTTTATGATTCATTATTTTTAATTGGGTTTTTCACACTTTTTGCAGATAGAAAGACAAACAATTTTAGTTTCCTACATCCTGACTATTTCTTGAAGTCGTCGCAATATAGATTGGTTTAATTACGGTTCATACACGTTTATCTAAAGTGGTATCAAACTTGAGAAAGTCACGATCGTTTGTTCCTTTTAAATATACAGTAGCGGACAAGAGGAAGTTTATATGTATAATTGGAGTTTCTGTATACGAGTAGGGGAGACCGGGGCTAGTTGACTAATGAGGTTAGTCGACTAATCCATTCTAATTGTAATACTGTAAAGTAGATGATGCTGCTTCCGCGATATTGAAACATATAAGGATGACTGTGTAGTGCGTAGTCGTGACCGAAACTTGCGTGTTGTACTAATATGTAACTTACTATTTCGTATATCGTATTAAAAGCTATACGAATAACTATTCGACTGAATTGGTAAAACATAACGTTTTTGTAGTTTCCGACAATATTAATTATAGTTTAACGAAATTCGAAGCTGAACCGCTTGATAGGGCATTTAGCTGTGATTATCGGTGTGATTTCACAGAAAATCAATTCAACGTAAACGAAGCGGAGCTCGCTCGAGTGAACGTTATTTAATAGGGTTTAACAGCGAAACGTCGTTTTGAGAATCAAAGGCGGGAGCAGCCCCGTGAATTGTAATTCAATTTCAAGTTCGAAATCAAGGTGCCATTCAGACGACGCGTCGGAATCGAATTAACACTTTCAAAGTCGTCAGTTGTTCCATCAATCGTTCGCCGTTCCTTGAAAAATGTGTCACGACGTCACGACGCGACGCGACGTCACGACACAACGCTTCAACATTATCTGTTCTCTGTAAACTTTATTTATACGAACGGCTGTTCGCGACTTTCACTGTAACGATTGCAACGTCGCGAACGTAATTGCACAAACGGTCAATGAACGAACGACGAAGGTCACTGAAAACAGAAGCGAAATTTTTATTTTCAAAATGATTCTATCTTTGCTGTATACTATAGGTACACAACCTATCTTACAATTACATGATTATTGTATTATACGAGATTGAAACTGTATAATGTATACTTTCATATTTTCTGAAGATGTTTACAAAGATTGGTTATTTAAAATGTAAGTCTACATAAAAAATGGCAAAACTACAATTTCGACAACTTGCAATTTTTCTAAAAAATTTTGTTCACGCTGTGCAGCAAACCAATTGTTGCAACTTCTCAAAAAAGTTCAAATCGTATGGTCCATTATTAAAAAAGTTAGTCTTTTCACGAGTGTCTGAATATTAGTGGAAGATAACACGTTCCGTGCCAAGCCGTTTTTGCCTGACTTGTCGTTCAGGCCATTTGATATTTCGTTGTTCGACTAAAGATTGATATATTATCACACAATATTTCATTATATGTATCATCAATCGATAAGCATTTGCTACTTCTGCTACGGGCCATCAAGTAAAATGAGGAATGGCATTGGTCGATATTACGCGAGAAACGTTGACGTTCAACAAGTCGCCCCACTTGTAAGAGGAAACCTGTGGCTTCAGAGTATTCGTCTGAATTCTAACTTACGAGCGGATTGTTTGCGCGAGACGGATTAATTATAATACGATTCAGCGTTTTATAACGTTGCGTCGTCGCGTCGGCACGTTAATGAAGCATGGTAGGCGGTGCCGAGCTGGTCAAGTTAATCCGTGAGCTACGTCAACGAGTCGAAGCGGAATCAGGTCTCGTTCACTTCTGTACTTTCCGTGTGTATTCCCCCCTTCTGCATCACAGGGAATTCTCCTACCAGGAATCTTGAGCGGGCCAATGCGCTGATTCATTGTAAGAGGGAAAACGGAAAGATCTAGATAAAGGTGCACGATTCTGTGGTCGCGACACATGTATGTATGTATGTATGTATGTATGCTCTCCTCGCACCATTTGAACGTGTACATGTACTAGGTGTCCGGAAACCGTCGACCAAAAAGATAACACTGGAGAATATTCACGAAAAATGAGCTACCCCCGGTTTTAAAGATTCCTTAAGGGCCTCGTTAAGAATTACAAATTAATTCGAGGGTCCCAATAGAAAAAAGCAGACTCGAAATGAAAAGGAAACCCTTTTTTTGTTAACATTGCTGTTACATATACAAAATAACATACGTAGAAAAGTTGTTTTTTGTCAGAGAATGTTACACGTATGTATGTACAATCTTATCGGTAGTAAAGATTTCAAAATGTAAATGGGTGAAACAGGCCTGAAGAAGAGAGACAGCAGGGCTGAAGAACAGAATATCACAGAACACCACGTTCCAAAGTCTTTTAACAAGCAATTGATCATTGTACAATGGAGATTAAAATTTAGTTGAACAGTTACCTTGACGACGTATTAATTCGTTTGAGGAATAAAAGACACTGAATCCGAGTGATCCGACAAGAGGTAGAATATAGTAAATGCATAGAAGAAACGGGGCGCTATATAGAAGAACGAGGTCTCCATGGTGGTTAAAACAGAAAGGAGGATGATAAAGTGGCCGAGTTCTCGGCGAGGGAGGACAGCAAGGATTTCTTCTTTTCTCGTTCTTTCCCCTCAACTTTTACTCCGTTCAGCTTCTCACGCTGCACTATCGTTACCCTCTTCAATACGCCTCCCTTATTCAGACGTCGAAAAGCCAAGAAACGAATGTACATCTTTCCTCGATACACTGTGCCGTCGTCATGGTTACCATCGCCTTGGATAATCTTCTGCCTCTTAGGACATGTCTCCCGTTATATCATGCCATTTTATTTCTCATTTCAGTGAAAGCGTTCCACCATCCCGAATCGACCCCCGTTAGAGCGTCTTGATTGATGTGCCACCTTACTATATTTTTAACAAATTCAGATGATTCCAATGAAATATTACCACGTCCTAACACATACTCGTATTATCGCGCTTCAGTCATCATACTTGCTGGTTATTTTTGTAACACAGGCGTAAAACTGTTTACGGAACAACGTCAAGAGACTATAGTTCGTAATGGAATCCTTTCTAATCCTTCGCACTCGGAGCCATTTTAACTAGAAAATTAAATATTTCTTCCGACCTAGAATATTTCCATGCCCCATGATTTTTAAAATTTTATAGACATGATATTGACATAATATCTCATACAGAGTTGTGCTAATTCAATTACATTGTAATTCAATTACTAATACAATATAACTGAAATAAAATATAATTGAAATACTCTAAATAGAGAGACCATATCCCGATATTCTGATAATGTTTTAGCTTTAATTTTTAAAAAAATCATCACTCTATCTAATAATTTCTATCAAAAGTTGTTTGATTTTGACACAGAACTCATCGGTTTGTCCCACTGTGCGACGCGCGACGCTCGGAGCACCAGTTGCCCAGACCTATTATACACTATACACATAGGGAAATATTATCTCAGAAGCGTGCTATAAAATGAAAGAATATTATGAAGAAAGAAGTTGCAAATTTACCAATTTTCTAAATATTTTGTAGACAAAAGAAAAATATAACTGTGATTTTGTAATTTAATTAATAATACTATAATAATAATTAATGTACTAATTAGTGGTGTTTATTGTTTATTTTCTTTTATGTGCGTACATGTACAGAAATCGATTTAGTGTAATAATCGCCTAATTTTCAATTGTGCTCTGAATTCTTTTAACATGGGTTTTCCTCTGTAGTGAAACTGTCATTAACAGACAGAAGGATTTGAGTGTAGAAGGGCAATTTCCTGGTGTCCTACGGTCCAGCGTTCCCTTTGACGAAAATTGTTCAGCTGTTCTATCCTACAAGAATCCATAGCCTTCGAATCGTTGGAGCCTGTACCGATCTAGATGCTTTGATCATTCTTATGTTATTAACATGTCTTGTCCAAATTGTTACATTACCTTATTTCTCAGCGTTATTAGAAAATACACATAAATAATTGTACAATAAAACGTATCATGTTAAAGTAACATGGAGACAAGTACGGGATTTAAGGGATTTAATCAAATTTCGTGCGATCTGCTTTATACAGTATTGGAAAAATTATTATTTACTGCATAATTTACATATTTCTCTAGGGATAAGACCTGAAATATACAGGGTGGCCAAAACCACCTGTCCAGGGGTGTTTCTAACCTCTCAGATAAGCATATTCGGTAAAAATGTTTGCAATAAAAGTTGCCGGGATTAATGGAGGACGTATGTCCATGACCTTGTATTTGACCTTCGGATCCATTTTCAAGGTTATTTGGAGGTCAGTACGTATTTTTTATGGCCTCTAGCAGTCATTTTAATCTAGGACATAAGTATACATATCTGAACGTGAAAGGGTATAGCCGGATAAGATAGTGAAAAATGCCCTTGAACCAAATTGTATCGACGATGCGTCATTCGATAGGGCACCAAGAAAAAATATACTGTGCAAAGTTTCAACCCTGTATCTCGATCCGGAGGGTAGTTATGGGGTAAAATCGAAAAATCAGTTTTTGGCCTATTTTCCCTAGTTAATGATGTCTAGAAATTCTGAAAAAAATCTGACACATGTCAAGAATCCAAATACATACTTTGCAATTGGTTTCAGATTTTTAAAGTGAAAATCCTACTTGTAAAAAATCAAAAACCTCAAAAAAATCGAAAAAATGCAGATTTCACATGGAAGTTCTAGAGTGACATCATTTATATTTTTACAGTAGCGATATATTGTTATAAGTATTGTTCATGAATTTTTTCAGATTTTTTGGTTTGGTGCGCCGTTGTTAAAAAAAATAAAAACCGATTTTTTCGACGTTTTTTCCGCAAAGAACTAAGCTAACCTTAAAATTATTATGTTTTATTTATTCTGTAAGTCTATCAGGCACTAATAAACCTTGAACATTGTACAGAAGTAATGAAAAAATGAAATTAACTTAATTGATAATTCTACAGTATAAACATTACATCTAGAAATATTAATCAGGTTTCCAACAGCTCAGTTGGCTCAATGCGTTAGGCGTTCGACTGTGGACCTGCCTATACTAGGTTCGTGCCCGCGTCGTAGTTCTTTTTTTTTATTTCATTAATTCTCGTCTTTTTTTATTTCTAACAACACAATAGTCACGCGTATTATTGTAGAATTATTTTAAAAGCAATATTGAAATATATAAAAAAAATTTGAAGGTAAAATACGCCAAAAATATTAGTTGTGTCTGACAGAGTCATAAGGCGAGTGAAAAAAAGAAAAGGTAAACTTGGTAAAGGTAAACAAAGGTAAAAGTTAATGAAACATCGAAAGTTTGTCATTCTTAATATTGTAAATATGTATTTAAAGTTCCGTTAGTTTACTTTTCCAAGTATCGGAACATCTGCTTTCACTGAAAATGTTGGGGAAGGCAAATAACAACAATTGCTGTTCCGCATAAGAGACGAGGTATCAAAAGCGAATGCCTCAAAAGAAGTGAACAACAATAGAGCCATTTCTACAAACTGAATTTTTTCTTTTCTCTAAAACAAAGTATTTAAAACTTGAAGACACATGTAGAATTACTGCTGAAAATGTCGAGTACTGCCAGAATTAAGAGGATGCCTATCCAAAAATTGGTGAAACAACAATTGCTCCAAAATTAATTTTTTGCTCATTTTACCTTAATTGTTTTCTAAATATTTAAATAATGCTGTCAAACGAATTCTACAATAATACGCGTGACTATTGTGTTGTTAGAAATAAAAAAAGACGAGAATTAATGAAATAAAAAAAAAGAACTACGACGCGGGCGCGAACCTAGTATAGGCAGGTCCACAGTCGAACGCCTAACGCATTGAGCCAACTGAGCTGTTGGAAACCTGATTAATATTTCTAGATGTAATGTTTATACTGTAGAATTATCAATTAAGTTCATTTCATTTTTTCATTACTTCTGTACAATGTTCAAGGTTTATTAGTGCCTGATAGACTTACAGAATAAATAAAACATAATAATTTTAAGGTTAGCTTAGTTCTTTGCGGAAAAAACGTCGAAAAAATCGGTTTTTATTTTTTTTAACAACGGCGCACCAAACCAAAAAATCTGAAAAAATTCATGAACAATACTTATAACAATATATCGCTACTGTAAAAATATAAATGATGTCACTCTAGAACTTCCATGTGAAATCTGCATTTTTTCGATTTTTTTGAGGTTTTTGATTTTTTACAAGTAGGATTTTCACTTTAAAAATCTGAAACCAATTGCAAAGTATGTATTTGGATTCTTGACATGTGTCAGATTTTTTTCAGAATTTCTAGACATCATTAACTAGGGAAAATAGGCCAAAAACTGATTTTTCGATTTTACCCCATAACTACCCTCCGGATCGAGATACAGGGTTGAAACTTTGCACAGTATATTTTTTCTTGGTGCCCTATCGAATGACGCATCGTCGATACAATTTGGTTCAAGGGCATTTTTCACTATCTTATCCGGCTATACCCTTTCGATCTCTTTCAGAATCCTTAGTCAAAAGTAGGGGTTCCCATTTAAAATAATTATTTAAATAAAAATAAATTTTTAAAAAATACCACGTTTTTAAAACGGACTAAAAAGTATAAAATAATTTAAATAAAAATAAATTTTTAAAAACGGACTAAAAAGTATAAAATGATTTTTCCTAGCCCCATACAGGTTTCTAACGCCATACAGATTGTGAATTTGTAATAGCTATGAAAATACTTGTAAGATTTAAAACGAAAATCTTATAGTGTTTTCTGGAGACAAAATCATGTTAATGCGATTAACGGTCAAAAACAGGGAAGCTTGACGTGAAAGAAGCAGCAAATTATTCTCGGCCATTCGTTTCTTCTCTGGCGAGCAGAAAAGCTATCGGCAAATGTAATGCATTATGTATGAGTACGTGATATTGAAGTAAACTGGCTCCGTTTCAGAAAATGAAGCCCCTTTAAGCACTACCATGACAGAAGACAATACTCGCCAATCTTTGTTCTACTGTAATTCTCCTGCTTTTCAAAAAAGGTTCCAAAAGACTTTTTAAAAAGTAGTCTGAGCTAGCTGTCACAATATGGAATACTCTATTTGGGACACGTGTTACCTACGTACTTGCAAGAGTTTATAAAAACGTAAATATTACGGTTTTGTAGAAAATTGTTTGTTACGAATTCCTAAATGAAACGTTTTGGGGTAGTATTTCAGAAGGCTCGTACTAACACTATTTTTGCAACATCGACTCAAAACCACGGGAAATCGCTCAACTTTAAACACCGATAACATTTGGAGACTTGGATTTCTCAACATTTTCTCGTCGAAATCTATTGGATAGCATAGGAGAAAGGCAAAAATGTCTGGTTACGCGAGGAAAAGTTTACCCTTATTTGGGGTACTGTGACGTAAGCAATATCAAATAGGATAGTTTTCTGAACATTGCATACTTATTGGAATTGTCTTCGTCAACTATCGCAGCCACACTGATACTGAATTCGCTGACACACCACTGTCACTTTGTTCTGTTTTCGCAAAACTATTTCGTTCGTATTTTTTATACCATCACAGGTTGGCTCTATTGTCTGGAGTGATTAGATTTTCTTCCGTATATTCAGTTTTTGAAATCCATTGAAAGATATCCGTAAAAGTAGCACATTTTCAGGGTAAACATTACCTTAGTATATTTTTTATTTCTACTTTCGTATCATGTTTTATATCATGAAAGCAGCAAAACTCGGAAGGAAGGATTTATGCAATGAAAAACTGACCACAGAATGAAAGAAAATTCCAGCACAAGGAAATTCCATTAGTGTGAAGAGTAAACCGGACTCTAAAGTGCACACTTCTGTATCCACGTAAAGAGGAATTAAACGAATCAGTACAGCGCCGCAGCGTGGCGGATTGAATGATTTTCAATACACCATTGTGCCATCACTTCAAATTTAATGAGCTTCAACTACAATAGGTGACCATACAATTTTTTTCTCTCATTGCCCGAAAAGCCAATAATTATATCAGGTTGTAACATGAATACGTTCGGTTATCTTCAACATCTTGTTTTCATTCATTAACAAAGTACAGAATTACAAGCAGTCAATTATAAATTCGTTGCCTTACATGTAAACATATTTCGCTGCTTATTCTCTGATCTGAATATAATTTGTGAATTTAAATACATAATTACGCAGTAAATTTTTAATTACGATTCAAAAATATTACAAAATTTTCACTCTATCACGTGTTTCTCAAGTATTTTTCAATTTCTGCAAATAAACTATACTTGTACCAGAGAGTATATGAGAGTGCTCACGCTCGGGGTTTGGCCGTGCCACTTTTGTCTCCAGTCCAGGGTTGCCGTATGACGCCCCTTACGTTTCCGTCCCTCGCCTAGATGCTGCCACCGCTATCCCCACTCTTACCACTACCGCTGCCGCGACGCCGCGACCGAGTGCTAGCATGAGAGCGGTAGCATGCGTGGTAAGAGTGGGGATAGCGGAGGCATGCATCTAGGCGAGGGACGGAGACGTAAGGGGCCTGGCGAGGCGTGCATATGGCAAACCTGGAGACTCTCCACATCATGTTTAGCCTGGAACAGCTCCTGCATCATCTTTAGCATGGAACAGAACCTACATCATATTTAGCAAGAAACAGAACACATTTTACTGTTATTAAATCTGTGGCATGGATCAGAACCTATTATCACAGATATTATCTGTGCTAGAATCTCCTCAGTGGTCTTCTTCGCCGACGGAATGCCGTCGGTGGCCTTCTGCTTCTTTGGCTGGAGCCAAAATATGTCCTAGAGGGCGTAACAGAACACCGAAAATTCGCGTCACATCAACTCCCGTACGGCTGGCAGCACCGGGAGTTGGTCAGACGCGAAGTTTCAGTGCCCTCTTACGCCCTCTAGAACATATTCTGGCTCCAGCCAAAGAAGCAGAAGGCCACCGAGACGGCATTTCGTCGGCGAAGAAGACCACTGAGGAGATTCTAGTCGCGACGGATCGGTGAGAAGGCGAATTATCACGAAACCATATCGATTATTATTAAATGTTACATTCTCCGCCATATTTCAGACGATGTTTTGGCACGATTTTGGCACTATTTCGAACTTTTACCGATGTGGTATTTCAGATCACTGTAAGCTCCACGTTATCCCCGCGCCCAGTCGCTCCCGGTTTCTGGTCTCGCTGAATAGCACAGGGGCTAGCAGTGGCAGTCTTTAATAGTATCTCATCGGTGACATCAACTCCTGTAAGGGAACGCTCACAGTGGACCCGTTTTCGCCCGACGTCCGACTTCAGCCCACACAGACGAGCGTTCGGGAGTAATGCGTTGGTGTCTTTTCGGCCGATTTCGTCCGAAAAGGTGCTCACAGTGGGCCCGACATCGGACGAAATGGTCAAGGTCAGCGGGGAGCCGAACCTTTTCGAGCGCTTCGAGAAGGGTAACAATGGACAAACCCCATGGGGGCCCGACGTCGGAAGATGGTCGAAGGAGAATCAAATCAGTTAGTTTGTTTCTCGCTCGACGTCGGACGGTGCAGCGTTCACTTTAAATAATTTTCATGTCGCCAATTTTGAAGAGTATCCTTATTTTGAAAAACGGGTCCGTAAAGAGGACACTTGGGGCTATATTATCATTATTTTTACTTTTTCAATTTCCTGCTGCTATGATAGCAATATGCTCCTGTTTAAAACAATTGCAAAATAAACTATGAAAACAACTATTTTTCCAAGTGAGATAATTTTTATTAATAAATACGGATTCGAAAAAATCGTTTATCACTCTTTCCAAAACCATTGTGACCTTATTTTTCGGAAAGACAAAAAAGTCGCAAACTTTTTTGGATTATAACGTTCGTATCAACGTCCAGTTCTAAACAAAAAAAAAATCGGTGTTACTCAAAGGGTCTGAATGATAAACAAAAAAAATTAAGCTTTGTATTTTTTATGATTTACCAGTATGTAGTAGCCCGTCGAATCGAAGGATATGAAGATCTAGAAATCGGGCTGGGCCATGGCGAATGTGAGGCGACCGCGTGCACACGGCTTGCGCACGGCCTAACAAATAACATTGTATAAAGCTTTCAAATAAACTTGTAAACCCACACAACAGATATACACATGCATCTCTCTACTAACTTGGTAATCTACTACTACTACGTCAATTTTGACATTAATAGCCTCTTTCATATTATCTGGGTTTCCATTTTTTAAACTTATTATCATTGTACACTAAACTAACATTATTCTCAGCAGACCACGAAACTCACTATGTCATGCTTCTATACGTTACCTACATTTATTAATATTAATATTCTATACAAAAACATTAGATGGTGCATTAAATAATCTTCATCCAACACATAATCTATGTTTGATTACTTTCAAATTATTACCTTCACCGGAAGTCGTTTTATGTTCGGCCCTATATCGATCTTACTTATTTCTAAAAGAAAGGGAAGACTGGTTTAGTAGCCATCGTTAATGCAGCCCAAGAGGGTCTTACCCTAAAAGGCATGAATAATCTTTATCGCCTTATCCGTACCAGTACTTTATCCGCTTACCTCCTACGAAGATTATGGAAAACTTTTATGCATTGAATGATAAATAGTTCTTACGCAGACCCTTCAAATGCATATCTGGAGTGACCATATCTGTCCCATTTATTATACACAGCTCCTCATACGCATACCAACGCTTTCGATCCCAAGTTGAAATGTGTTATTTTGGCAGTGGTGGACAGCGTCTAATGATTTCGTAATTGTAATGCGTGCATTTTGGCGTGCATAAATACCGTATAGTTCTATTGAAAACATAAATCAGGTGACGAATACCTTGGTATTTTGTAATTAATCTCTATCTCTATATCTATCTCTGTATATGGTATAATAAAATCGTGCTCGTCTGTCTGCCTGCCTGTCTGTCTGTTTAACAGCTTGAAGTGACAAACGGTTCTACAGTAACAACAAAGCGAATAAATTCTCCATTTTGAGTTGAATTGTGAATTTTAGAAAGCTGGGGTTCGAGCCGTTAGATGCAGCGTTTCTTCGGGAAGTAGATAAAACATATAAATGTCACATCTGTGACAGGTAAAAACATGCTCATAAATAATACCGAGCCACAGCAACGCGTGGCGGGTGTAGGAAGTTAGCCGCCACAGTTACGTTGTATAATTGTAAACCTTATTAAAAGATCGGAACAGAAAAGTTTTCAGGACAAATTTTGAACATGTAGAGTAAAAGTTGTATACACACCACAAGATGCGGCTAAAATTTTTGTTGGAACTCGTATGTAGTTGACACTGTCATCTTTCAATATTTGCAAAAATTGGTTAAAATAAAAACTCCTTTTGATAGATACATTTTCCATTTACCGTTCAAGTTAAATCCGCATGCTGTACGCTGTACATCATTTCGAACCAGAACCGTTTTATCGATAGTCAGAGTCGAGCGAATTATCCGCCGCACGAAAATATACCACTTAAAAGCAAACATTATCGAGTTGAGAGAGGATGTTCTTATAGAAGTTGTTTCCGTCTAAAATCAACTGCTTGATAGAGATCATGCAAATTGATTTTAGCCTTAATTGACAATACAAGATAAGAGTTCCAATGCCCGGGCATGAGCCACTAAAAACATGCTTAAGATTCACGCTGTACCGAGTGCTTGCATTCACTAATTCCGTTGAATGCGCGCGAACAGAAATAACGACACGATGGCGGAAGCGTAAAACAGACTATCCTATATCTTCGCCAGTTCGCTGGTGATTATGTCGTTTTCTCGATTTTACGGAGAAACCTTTTGTCGTCCCGCATCCTCAGCATTAAAAGCGTCACGTCGCGACGTCACTCTTAAATTTTTCCAGGTAATGCCTGCAAATACGGTGTCTTCGGTTTGTTTTATAAAACAGTTCACGAATCGCTAGAAACGAATAGCATAACGTCCGCGTCGAAGCTAAATCGCACGAACCCGCAGATAAAGAACAGGCGTCTTCTCGGCAGAGCTCGTCTCTAGCACCTAAGAACTAGAAGACAATATATGTAACACAGAAAAGTCTCGCTTGGCTAGTCATTTACGCTTCCTCTTCCTCGAGTTTTACCCGCGAAACTCGCTACCCATTTTCACTCTTTTCAACCCCTCCCCAACCCCTGGCCACATCCCCTGTTCTTCCGTTATTCTTCGTCACGCTGGCGCCGCGCCGCGCCGCGCCGCGCCGGCTCGGTTGCCCATCCTGGAAAAGTATTAGCTACATCCTGTTCGCGATGAAATGGTCTCGGTTTCCTTTCTCAAAAGGCATTTGCTTCTCTACTGTTTACTGGAGACTAAGATTTCATACCGATTAACGATTATTTCTCTTCCTTCTGAACCACGGACAGTCTATCTAGTTCGCGCTGTTTCTACTGGCTGTAAATATTGTCAATTGTACAACACTGCGTTTCATTCTTATACAGGGTGCAACCGAAACTAATGTATGTAATAGTTACGTATAATCTATGGTTATTAACAACATTTCTCTTACTTCCGAACCGCGGACAGTCTATCGGCTTCGCGTTGTTTCTACTGGCTGTAAATATTTTGTAATATTACCGTAATATGGTGCAACCGAAACATATGTATGTAACAGTTCATCGTAATAATTGCGTATAATCTATGGTTGACACCCTACATGTTTAAATATCACTCGAGAAAACTGTTAAAACGTAGGATGTAAAACATGTCTGGGGGCGTTAAAACGTAGGAGGTTTCACATGTCCTCGTCCATATCTATCGGATAGCATAGGAGAAAAGTAAAAATTTATAGGAGAAAGGGAAAAATTTCTGGTTACGCAAAGAAATGTTACCCGAATTTTTATATCATTCGCTCCAAAGCAGAAGGCAGAAGGTGATATAAATCGAATATACTATTTTAAATAGAATATGTAATGATAAATATGTTATGAAGGATAAATATCTATACGAAAGAAAGAACATAATGCTTCACAGAGTGACATTTGGCGAGCAGGAGAATCAATCACATGTTAAGACGTGTTAACATGCTGAGACGAGATTGATCGTGACGAAGCAGGGGATTCATTCAGCGAAACCGCGTGTCAGCGGAATACGTATACGTACGTCTATTTACACGCGGGCAGAATAGAAAAACAGGACAAGTGAGCATGAAGTGCAGATTATGCTGCTCCTTTTTAATCCGAGCGGTGGTCGATGGACCACTCGTTGGACCTCTTCTGATCGTAAACAGTCCTTGAAATAATCGTGCAGCGAAAGCTTGCGCTACGAACGGGTCACCGTTTGAGGAAGCGAGGAGCATCCGCGCAACGATCGCATGCCGTCTCACCCGGCCTACGCGGCTTGTTCAATCCTCTATGCCATAGAGTCTATGGGGATTGCGTAACATGACACTTTCTGCGGTAATGTGTATTGCAGACGTGGTGGTGGATGGCTGGTGCGTATACGCTACATATGGGGAGCTATGCCGAACTTTTCGATCTGCCATGCGAGCAACGAGTGACGAGCGCAGCACAGGGGTTGGGAAGAGGGTGAAGCAACAGCGAGCGCCACCAACTGGGTCAATACTGACGTCCCTGTCCTTCGTACCTCCTCCCCGTGCTTTTCTTACCCTTCACCATCTCGCGTGGTTGCGATAAAGAAACGGCCCCCGTTCATGCGTTGGCTTCCGGTCCGCTGAAAACCCCTGAATGAACTAGTCATATGCCCGGATAAATGGAATCGTAACACGCTTTTCTAGTAGCCGAGAACCAATTTTTCCTCCGTTATTGCTCCGGGAATAGAATATTTTTATCACGTATACACAATGGATATTTACTTTTGTCGAGAACCCATTGATTTTCGCCTGAACAGTCTGCTTATCCGAATAGCACATCTTCGAGAGCAACGGGATGTTTCCTCCTTGTCACTGTGACCCGATGTTCGCGTCGGTGCTCGATGACTGTGGTCGCACGAGCTGCTGGTATAAGTGTTAATTCTCGACCAGCAGTGTCTACGCGTTTATTCTATCTCCCGGGCAGGTGGCGAACCCCATTTCTATAAAACGTTGACAGTTTTGAGTCAACGAAGTCAGTGATTCGTTTCTCTACCTCTTGATACCTTTTCAAATGAGTATCTACTAAATGGTGATGGGCGAGTCGGAACAAGTGAAAGTTCGATGAATCCAAGTCCGGTGAATACGCTAAACGTGGTCAAATCTTCGGTAATTATTTACAAAGAGGCACTCTTCTTTCATAGATTTCGATATTTTCTACAACTTTTTCCGTTTCATATAATAGAGCTCTTTTTAGGTTTTCGAGATATTCGCAACGAACAAGAGATGTAAAATATAGACAACCCAGTTCTGACCAAGAATTAATCTATGTTTATTTATAACGTTGAAAGCACTTTAGAATCCATACTCAAAAATCTCTACATTTGCAATAATTCCAATGAATGCGACTGAAATTTAGGCACAGTTTACTCTAGTACAAGCCGTGCGTTTTGGGTCCGCGCGTTGTATATAACCGAACGCTTTGTGTCTGCGCTTGTGACCGCGCTTGTGACCGGCAGTCTCTATCGTTTTGACACAATTTGAATTCTATTATTGTAGAATGTTCTTGACTTTTATTTAAAAAATGATAATATGATTTGTGCGATTTGTTTCTCTATAAATCTCGTATATATGCATAATGTATATCAGAATCACGTAAATATGATACCTGTTAATATTTATTTTCAATTTAATTTAAAGCAAAATTATTAACGCCAGCTACTTAATGTCAACTACTTTTTGTTTTACAAATTAATCATTATAAATAATGACGTCTAGTAACAATTCTAATATTTTCAGAAGCATCACTCGCCAATTTGAATGAAGCAAGAATTACAGGAAAGATGAAAACCAATGGAAGCTAGATTCTTTTTATTCTCTGTTCAGCATACTCGTTGAAAATTAAGTTTCTTTCAGCCGCGACCAGAAGAACGAGTGCAACAATCTGCGAGAATGAGATACAATTAGGAAGTCAGTTGTAGGTGTAAGATAATTGTAGGCTGTTTAGTTTCTCTTTGTTAATTTTAACGAGGAAACTTCTTTTCATCGCGAGCAACTCTCCGGGAATTATTACATGAATGCGGATCTATTATACTATCAGAGAACACCGATGAAAACACATTGCATAATTTGTCTTCGTTGTGCTATTGACGTCGTCTCGAATACCGCGTTTTCATGAAAAAATAATGACAAAGAAGAACATGAGATAGCACAACAACGAAACTTGGAAGATAATTAACATGTTTTACATTTAAAAAAAAATGAATACATTGTTGCAAAGAGTATAAAATACTACATATAAAACTTTTGTATGAAACATTTTTTCATATACCTCATATACTAGGGGTAGTTTCAACCCTTAAACTTCGAGATAAGCCGATAATAAAGAATACGGGTCTAATAGTTTTTTACGCTGCATAAAATATCCAAAGCCTATCGAATGCGGTTGAGAATATCCTCAATCGTTCGCTTATAAGTCACTTTAATACCGTTTCACGAAATTTTCGAAAATTCAAGGCTCTTGCCGGAACAGAAGATATCAACTCACAGGGCTCAGTTTTTGCACAGTTCTTATTGACCCCAGGACGCAACTGTCCCGCACTATGGCCAAACGCCACACTTACTTTGGGTGTTTTTTCGGCCCGGCCCGGCCCGGCCCGGCGCAGCGCGGCGCGGCGCGGCGGCCTAATATGGGGTCTATGAATCCGAGGTTCCGGGAAGAATCAGGCGCAGCGTGCATTGTGTCAGCTAATCATTGAAAACCGAACCCCGCCCCGCAAAGGTAGTCCACGTGTGAGGGTTCGCATTGGCAAATGTAATTCGGCCGATAGGACGTAGTATTTCTCGCGCGGAGTGTTTCATTCGGCGAGGCGAAACGGGTTACGGGGTGGAATAACTAGTTCAGGTGTGGCAGGCGAGGGCAATGGGTGAGCTCAGGTGCTCAGTTACCGGCGTGGCAGCTCAAGCGAGGTTTGGTATCGGGCAGGTAGGAGGACGAACGGAGTCAAGGCGCGCAGGTGCGCAACACCGTAAGCTTCTGTCCGTCGGTGACGACGATGACGACGACGACGACGACGACGACGGCGCGGCGTCGGCGTCGGCGTCGACGTCGGCGCCGGCGTCGTCGCGCACCCCGCCGTTGACCGCTAAGGGTATACACGTTCCGTGTGACGGCACACAGCGCGGCAGGAGTCGAAAGGATCACGAGGTCCAACTGTGAAGTCAGTCGCCGGTAGTTCTCCTAGTCGTTCAACTGGCTCTTGGCATGAGCCTCGGTTCCCGCGCGTTCGTCGGTTAGGAGAGGATCTTTCGGAACAAGGTCAGTGCTAAATCATCCTCTTCATTACGCCGTGCTTCCTGCTTTCGTTCCGCGTATTTAACCGTTTGATCGTCGTTGGAGCGACGATGTTTCCTCGCGGAAATTCACAACCGAGTCGTTCCAGCGAATAGTGCTTGTGTTAACAGAAAAAAAAAAAAAAGAAAAAAAAAAGAAAACAGAATGATTCCCCGCAGAGGATCGAAACAGTGTGATCAACGCCCGTGAACAAGTGAGCGTCCTTCGAGCATAAGGTCTGCTTCCCGCGGGAACAACGAAGAGAGTGAACTGTGTATCCTACAGGTGATCAAGACTGAAGGAATAGTGTGATCGGGAATGATCGTGGATCTCGTGCTACGTCTACAGTTACTTCGCTATCAAATAACCTCCACAAACGTTTCGTCGAGTTCAACGAAAGTCGTCCTTATTTTAACTGTTTGGGTGGTCGAAGCACTTGAAGAGGTTGCCTATTTGTTCACGGGCCAGGAAAATGATGATCTAACACCTGTTAGCATCTACTGCGGGAATTATCTCGTTGCTGCGTTATAGTTGTTGATGACGGTGATGACGCAATTTTCGTGTTGATCGGATAAATGTTGTAACATCAGAAAAATGGAAACGAACTTATTAAATAATTCGAGGAGAAGGAAGTGAAACAAACGAAATATATGCGAACGGTGACGTTTTCTGTTATTTCGAGAACAGCTCGAGAAAAATTAAGATATTGGTAGCTTGCAGATTCATTTGTACACTTCCGTCGATATGCTCGTTAGGGTTTTTCTCCGCTCGAAGAACCTCTGTCTATGTTCTTGCTATGTACTTCTCGAACATCGCTACGAGGAATCATAATTTTCTTGAAAACAATCGCGCTTGTACGGGGATCAAGTTTTGTGAAACGTCACCGGAGACGTTAGCACACACTTGAGTAACGCGAACGCGAACCAACGATGCAGAAGTTTTAAAGAGTTTTCGAGTCGTTTTCCAGGAGGGCCCTTCTGGATTTTATAAAACAAGGGTTATCGATCGTCGCTACACGCAACACGCCTACGCGCGATAGGATATTTTTCAAGTGTGTCTTAAATGATACATAAATCAACGTGAAACTCCCTGTAAACGTTCCTTCGCTAACGATTATTCCAAACGACATTCACGAAACGGAACAATTTAGTGGAACTGTGCACGGAGGATTAAATAATTACAACCATCGCAAAAATTTTGTTATTTAAACATTTTCGAGGATTATATTAATCATTTCAAGGATATTTCTCTAGGATCAGCTATTAGTTCACGCCTACCACCTGTAGAAATTGTTTAAAAGAACTAAAAAATGAAAGCAACCTGTCGACTGTGACCTCATCAAGAATTTTTAAGCATAGACAATCATAAAAATAGGAAATAAATTAATTTGAAAATTTGCCTATAGTATGATGTGACGAATAGGGTTTACCTTTGTACAGAAAACGGGTGGCTAATCAATATTTCCTTCAATCAGTTAATATGTATATTTCCGTAGTGATTACTGGAACGAGTGTTCATACGATGAGAGGAACGGGTTTATTCATTTTAAAATATAAAACGTCGCCATTGACGGCGCGCGGATTGCAAACCCGTGAAAGAAGTGCAAGAAATGTGTAAAATTTCACGAGGATTACGAGATTTCACGACTCTATGGATACCATCGAACGTGTCTCGCTAACATTACCACCGAACGAGACTTCGTTTCGAGTTTGGTCAGGGGACTCTGGCAGAATGAGCACGATTATCGATCGCGGCACGGAATTCACCGAGTTAACGTACGACGAACCGAAGAAACAATTTTTAGCGCGGTGCGCGTAACAAGTGGCTCCGTTGTTCCGGTCGTCTGAGCTTTTCGCGTTGTTGCCCATTGTTCCTCTCGATTCCCTTAGTTCTACGACGAACTAAGCTTCGACAATGTAAATATCGATACACGCGTGAAATCGTGAAATCGTGAAATCGTGAAATCGTGAAAACGGCTTAAAGTAGGACGTTCAAAAGTGGACAAATTTTCGGGTTGCTTACAAACGAACCCCGGCGACCGATACAAGCCGATCTTGATGAAACTTTACAAAAGTGTTCATTAGATGTACCTAAGAATTCAGTCACACTTCGTTCGTGTCCGTGTTTTATTTTCAGGGGGCATTCAACCCTTCTATCCGAACCGCCCTTCTACCTACGTGCTTATAAGTCGTAAACAAAAAGAGATAGCAACAAATGGTTGAAATGAAAGTTACATCTCATCTTTTAGCCGACAAATGGGTGCGAAAATTTGTTTGAAAAAATCATTTTCCCGAAGAAAAAGTTTTGCACACATTTGTGAGCTGAAAGATGAGATATAACTTATACTCCAACTATTTTTTGATATCTTTTGTCGTCTGCGTTTTATGAGCACTCCCGCAGAGGATCCGGTTCGAATCAAAGGGGGTGATTTCTCCCTGAACATTTTACCCACCGAAAGCCTATTAATACGGTTTTCAATAATTGTGCTGTGTCAAAAGGAAGCATAGAAATTTTCTTTTATATTACAATCTGAAATGAAAGTTACGATGGTGACGTTATTGAGGGTGACTTGTTAGTTTACAATGAAAATTGCTTTTGCTATCGAAGGTTCCATTAAAAAGTGTTTAACTATGTACATACCACGGATATTTCAAAATTATGCAATAATCACCGGTCGGTAATGTGTTAAAATAAACAACGGGTACGAAAAAAATGTGACTAAATGCTCAAGTACAGTGACTCCCACTAATATTCGGACACTCTTAAAAAGACGATAACTTTTTTAACTGTGAAATATACCAATTGAAATTTTGTGGGAAGTTAGAACGATTGGTTTGCTACACAACGCGACAAAAGTTTTTCTAAGGAATTTCAGAGAAAATACTAAAAGTTGTATTGTGCAAATTTTTATGTGGCCTTTTTTGGAAAATTGAGAAGAAAACGTTTCGTAGATCTGTATCAATTAAACATATTCTGAAAATTTCATCAAAATCGGTCTAGATCGCAATGAGTACAAACGTTTAAAGATGGAGAAAATTGCAGATTTTTACGATTTTCGACTGATTTCGATGAAATAATGCATATAATTGATACAGATCTACAAAACATACTTTTTAAATTTCCAATATAGGCCCACATAAAAAAGTTGTAAAATGCAACTTTCCGTATTTTCTCTAGAATTTCGACGAATTGCAATTTTTGAAAATATTTCTTTTCACATGATGCAGTAAGCTCTAATTTCTCAAAAAAGTTCAAATCGTAAATTCCAATATTGAAAACGTTATCGTTCTTTTGAGGGCGGCCGAATATTAACGGGAGTCACGGTAGTTGTAACCCATTGTTGCGCGTCGCCATTGCATTGTCACGAGTACGCGACGACACTACGGGGTCAGGTCACTGTGAAAGGTCTCTCATTCGCGAATGTTATACGGAAACGCTATTATGTGCTCTGCACACGATCTAATGTCAGGCGTTAGGTACGATTTTAATAATAGTCGTGTGCCAAAAATAAGTACTCGATGAATCTGATTCTGAGGTAGACATGTTAATTCTGTTGCATCGTTTGTGTTAATTTCATCTGATTTTCCTTCATACAAGTTTATAAATTTAACACGCACAAACAACTTATTTAAGAAAATAATACATAGTAGCAAAAACACAAAGGTTATCGTATCAATGGTTTTTGTAACATTCTAAACAGTTCATATTTTTTGGGTCTATAAATTCAGCTTCTATTTTATTAAAATTGGCGACTTATAAATAATAACAATTTTTATGAAGTCAATTGTAGATCGAAATAAAATTTGGTTCGCGTTATGGATTGTAGCAAAACTTGATTGTCAAGTTTGGTGAAACAATTGTACCTAAAATTTCATATTCAAATTTATATTCTTTATTGAAGGCGTATTTTTTTAAACCACTCTAAAAAAGTGAACATAAGAGAATGAAAACTGTGTAAAAATCACAAGTACTTACCCTCAAAAACACGTTTCATTTCAAATAATAGAATATTTTCACTTTTATCACATTGGTAAACTAGCTCGCTTGGATTATGAATTTCTAGTGAAATTGTTGGATCGCACGCAACTAGACAGGGCATAGCGAACGATTGTTTACTCTTTCTACTTCTTACTTCTTATCTTACAATTAGTATACAGGGTGTCTCGAATTTAAATGGCAAAACTTCAGGAGCGTGTAGGGGACCGAAAAACTAAGACAAAAAGTCTTTCAGAGATTTGCTCGTTTTCGCTTCGTTTTTCGAGAAAATTTTGAACACGCGCGTACTCATCTGAACACTGCTCGATGAAAGGGCGAAACATGTTTGGAGTTCTTGTGGGAGGGAAAGTGGAAATATTTTGTATGTATTACCCCGTGCGTGTGCCGTTCTGCTGTGCAGGAGCCGAAGAGAATTATAGTGCCAGCTGGAATTCTACGACATCCCCTACGGCGCGGCGCGGCGCGGCGCGCGGCGACTCGGTTCACTTGTACTTGATACGCACTTCGTCATGGTCGACGTCCCAAATTTCCGTTGATACGCCGCAAAGTAAAGGCAGGGTGTGTCCGATTCGAGTGTACGTGTTAGCTGACGGTTGTTTGTTTAATCCCAGGGGATCGCGCAACATGGCCACTTGCTGCTTTCCCTTCTATCAAAATCTCTTCCATTCGAGGCAGGGTTTTATCTACACACGTTTACTCGATATTTTCATCCGGCTCCATGGCGTTCATTTTGCTCTGTAACTTTTATTTGCTTCTTGAGGTCCGTTTAAATAAGGACACCTAAATACCTCTTCAGGTTATTGTGATGCAAAAAATATAATATTACGTAATGTGCCTTCTTGTTGCGTAATGTGCTCTTTCAGAATCCTTAGTCAAAAGTAGGGGTTCCCATTTAAAAAATACGTACTGACCTCCAAATAACCTTGAAAATGGTTATCCTCCATTAATCCCTGCAACTTTTGTTGCAAACATTTTTACCGAATATGCTTATCTGAAAAGTGAAAAACATCTCTGGACGGGTGGTTTTGGACACCCTGTATATACAGCAGTTTCTGAATAAAACTACGTTACATTTAAATGACTCACCCTGTATATTATGTCACCTTGTGTAAATACTTTAGCTTTTGTCGCTCTGCAGATTTCTATCAGGTTAGTATTCTTTTTAAATTTTGTGTGCCGCGATTGCATACAATTTTATTTAATCGAAAGCAATAAACATACGTATATTGCATATTTTGAAAACAAAAGAAATGTTGCAGCTTGGACACATTCGACAGAATATAAATTTTATTATTAGCCATTGTTAACGTGTCCGCCTCCCTGGAAGGATTTATATTTTCCGTTGTTTCTGTGTTTTTTATGTTGTTTCTCCCTGATCACAACAAGTAGGTGGTCACGACGTTTACTGCTCTTCACCAAGGTATTTGCTCCGTTATATAAACGCACGTAAACGCACCCTTATATTCCCGTTACGATCGATACCGTTATTATATTCTAGTCACCTTAGCAGCAGGCTTTCACGCCTGCTGTGTCACTCAACGTTGTTCTCCCCCGAGTTAAATGGAAAGACACGTTTTGAGATCGCCACAGTGCTCGTCGGAATGCTCGTTTTGTGGACAAAATTCCATATCTTAAAAACTATAAGTGGTATACAAAAATGTTTCAAATAAAAGTTGTAGGGCATAGAGAAGAGTATATGATGATTATATTTGTTTGATATAAAACTCTGTAAAGAACACACTTTTAAAATTTCATATTCAAATTTATATTTTTGATTACGTATTTTAATAGATGTGGTCAAGACATTTCCAAAACACTACAAAAACATTATTTTTGCATAAACCGTTGTCAAGATATGAGCATCTAAAGTTGACGTACCGTCATTCATGTTTCCGTAAACGAACAAGTAGGTCTTTCCATTTAAAGGAATCAAGGTGATCTTAAAATCTCCGGAACGCCTTCACGCATATAAAAAGTGTTTACATCAGAATATTTCGCCATCCATACCATGCATCTTTTCTACTATATGCACATTATTGCACATTATGCACATACAGTTTACATGCATGCATACAGTACATTTTCTTTCAAGGTCATCTTAAAGTCATCGTATAGCAGGTCGTTGAATTCGTTTCGACGTCGCCTACAATATTATGAAGTTAAAAATACCAAGTTCCATTTAAAGATATGACAGCGACCTTGATTCTCTTTTAATTTAAAAAATTGCGATTTCTTGTCGGTTAAATACTGATTAACTTTGGTAAGAAACACTTTTCTATCCGACCGTCCGAAGGGGCTGAAAAATCGTGGGGACTAATTTATGCCGCACCCTGTATATCATTTTTTCATATAATTATAAGTAACGGAAATATTCAAGGTGGACAAAGTTATTGTACCATCTTGTGTAATACATACATAGTAGGTAGTAGAGCAAGTACAGGTGCTAAAGAAACTCGGTGCTTGTTGCAAATCTACAGATTTTTAATCAACAAACACATTTTAGAGTTGTTTCTCTATGCAATTCCCAATTTCGTACACTGTTTAGAAATTATTCTGCTGTTTTACGTGCTCACATATTTTCCCATGAAACATCATACTGAAGATGAAACTATTCTTCTCCGACATTAAAGATTTCACTGCATTAAATATTTTGTCACGTATTTTCCTATCTCGCGTCTCACAGATAACGTGGACGCGCACGAAACTCATATTGCACGAAAATTTAACTGCTGTTTTAATTGTACCATGTACTAGTACTAATTACATTCACAAGCCACTTTAGCAGCGTGAGGTTAGCTAAATTGCGAATAGTTAGAGATAAAAATAACCACGGGTGAATTTAAAGAACGCTAATATTTTTAACACCATGCTTCTGTCACAGAATATATGTAGATTTTTGAATATCTTTTTTCTTTATTAGGCATGCTAATTTTTTCTTAAATAAGACAGTTTCAGAACAATTTAAATTATACAATAGAATTATTATCTATAGTGAACACGTTCCGTGCCACGTGTACCACCGGTGGTACACTCAGACATATTTATTTAATGCGCTGAAAACATATGTGTATGACAAATTTAATTCCGTAACAAAATATTTCTACTAAAAGATTGAGGCATTATATACAAAATGCAGTATGTATAGAACAAAGCACATAAACGACGTGATAACTACTCTAAACAAGGTAACTGCTTATCGATTGATGATAGTATGTATGCTGATCTGATATATTGTGTGATAATAGATCTATCAATCTTTAGTCGAAATATCAAATGGCCTGAACGACAAGTCAGGCAAAAAGGGCTTGGCACGGAACGTGTTGAAGTAAGATGACCACTTTTTTTTAGACTGCCACTTTACAATGGCAATTCTATTTGTGAAAATTGAGCCGAATTTAATGATATCGAAGAAAGTTTGAAAGATGTATAGTTTAATTTAAAGATTTGAATAGAGAATAAAACGCAGTTTTGAACCTACCTGCATTCACCGGCTTCTCGAGAGAATCTCTACTTTATTTTAATACCAAAAGTGGTTTGCAAAACTATACTAATTTTTACAATGAAGTTAGAGCGTTCCGAACGCAACCGATACTATCTCGTCATTTAGCGGTTTGTTTAGTCTCTTCTTGATTCCATCGAATCCGTCACCGCCGCCGCTTCACCTCCTCCCACCCAGTCTTCTGTCATACTTTCATTCTGTGTATATGTATATCTTTTTTTCGCCTGTCTTTTCTAAATATCTTTCTGTTGCGTCTTTGTCCCATCTTACTACATTTTTCTTCACTTGTTCTTCCTCCCGGAACTTTCCTCCCTCTGCTGTTACGTCTACTTCTAGCGGTAAGTGGTCGGATACTGCGCGCGGTTTGTTTAGTCTGCTCGTTGAAAGTTGAAACCTATGGATTGGTCTCGTTCATTGTATATTGAACGAATAAACAATGATAATATCCTCAAGGTTTCCACTGAACTTTCTTTATTCTGACAATGAGTAAGCGGTCGCTGAGAAATAACACGACTTTACTGTAGTTGCATTCAGTGAGAATGAGTTTTTCAAACAGTGTTCAACTTGGTCGTTTCAACACTTTTTCCGGCCACAATCAAACCAAAGATATTGTTCCGACCTCATGATTCACTGTGTATGGGAGCCGGCGGACGAGCTGAAGATTTCATTAAACGACGACGCCAGAGATTCTTTCGCATCTGAATTTCCGTGGAAAATCTCACCTCGGCGCGGCGCGGCGGTTGGAGAGATGTAAAAGAAAATTCTCCCCCTCGATCTTCACGCTGTCGTTCCCCGGTGTTTCCACGTAGCTTCCTCCATTCGGTCGCTCGAAGAATCACACAGCGACGCGGCGCCGATAAAAACGTTCGTTCTCTCATTATACAGTGGAATGCGTGCAGCCGTGTGCGTAATCGCGACCCTCAATTTCTGGCGGCCTGAAAATATTCCGAGGCTTGTTGTGCAGAAACCGAGGGGATTGTGTGGCGTGTTATCAGATAGTGATATCGTGCCGCGGCTCGGGGCCACGTTATAATGCTTGAAACCTTTAGGCTTATTCGGCATGGTCTCCTACACAGGCGCGCGACGATATTGGACCCTTAGACTTAACTGCAGAGTGATATCTGCGAGATCCCACTCCTGACGCCAGGCTGTGGATCCCAACCCCCTTGCGTATAGGTTCTGCGGGAACGGTCGTCATAGATCGTCTTCGTCGAACGATTCGGCCAAACGTGGAGGACGTGTAGCGCGAAGTAGGGATACCACGTGGTACCTACAAGTTTCTCTGTGCCATCTTTCGTTGGACGAGGAGTACATACTTCCAATTGAAGAAATCAAGGTGACACCTTAAAATCTCAGAAACGGCATCACCCTCAAGAAAAACACATATCGTATGAAAAGTGCGTTTCAAAGTCATTTAAATTTTAAAATTTTTATTAAGTCTATTTCAAACGCCCATAACCTCGCTATTCTGACGGATTTAAACAAATCCTTTTGCAGACACAGTTTTAAACGCGTTAAGTAAATGTAAAAAAAGAAAATCAGTTTTTTAATCTCCCCTTAAGTTCGTGTTCCGATTGTTTTTTCTTTGTTTAAATTTTGCTAGTTTCTCGAGAATACGGTAGCAAGGATGAATGTTTGAATTTTCATTCATGCGTGATTCATTCTCCGTTTATATTGCTGCCCGAGTTCCGCTCGGCCGTCGCGTCGTCTTTCGAGTCACGGAGGAGGGAGGACGTCGAGAGAGTTCGCTTTCATGCTTCGAAAGCTTGAAAGTTCGAACGTCTCAAAGCATTCGAACTTTACCGCGAGCTCGGAAACTTTGCTGGGTTTGAATCTCGTACAAACTTGTTCGAATGTTCCGTCACTTGTATGTATATGTATGTATATGTTCGAACTGAGCGCGGACCTCATCAAGGTATTCACGAACATTGTATTTCTGCTTATATGTACCTGTATACACATGCACGAACAAATTCGGAGGAATTATAAATATCGAAGAAGTGAACATCATGATTTCGATTATTGTTTATAGAATTTTGTAAGTAAATATATCAAAGAATATTATTTTTAAATTCGTAGAAATTTTAAATATCGAAATAGTGGACAAGGTTTAGATTATTGTTTATCAAATTTTAAGTATATCGAAAAATATTATTTTGAAATTTTGAAATACTCACAAAATCGTAAAATCTACCGAGTTACTTGTATCTTTAAATTGCCGCTCTAGTGCACACAAATAGTATTTTTGTCCGACGTAGTCTCCACAGAGCATCCGCCAATTTTATTTCTATTTTATTATTATTATTATTATTATTATTATTTATTATGTACGGACCGAGGTCCTTTTATACATGGGTTTACAGATGTTTTGTATAACTTATAAAAGAAATAGAAAATAACAAAAATATACAAAAAGAACATAGAAAAGAAAAAGAAAAAAAAGAAATTTTCTTAACCTAAAAATTTTTACATTCGATGGACAAGCGCAGAACTAAACAAGTAAAGGTACGATATTAGCGAATAATCTCGCGTAGTTTTGTTTTGAATGCCTGTAACGTGCCATTAAAAAAATCAATGTTATTGTAAAGTGTGTTTGATCTCGAAATAATCCGATTTATAGGATTCATTACTCCATATGAGGATTTGGATTGCGTTGTTTGAAATCCTGCTCTCATTCTCAAAACACGCTCAGGTACATAAAGATTAATTTGCATAAGGAGAGCGGAACAATCTATATAATTATTTAACAAATTAAAAATGAAGCTTTGGTCGGCTACTGTTCTTCGATCAGATAATGTTTCCAGGTTGACTATATTTAATATTTTAGAGTAATCATGATCAAAGATTGACATAGGATTGTTTGTCTTATATGCACAAAACCTAAGAAATTTATGTTGCACTCTCTCAAGCATGATTTCGTACTTAACGCTTTTCGGAGACCATATAGTTGAAGCATATTCTAGCAGGGGACGGACAAGGCTAATATATAGCAACCTAAGTGTATAGATTGAAAGAAAATCGGTGGAAAAACGCAGTATAAACCCGAGCATTCTTGAAGCGGAGTTAACAATGTGATAAAAATGGTTGGAAAAGTTTAAGGTAGAAGAGAAGTGAATTCCTAAGTCCTTAACTTCTGTTATTGAGGAGAGAATACAATCGTTTAGGCGGTAAGGATATATGAGAGGTACAGAACGACGGGAGGACCGCATAATATGGCATTTTTTAATACTGAGATCCATACCGTTCCTGTGACACCAGTCACAGAAACGATCCAGGTCTGCCTGTAATCTGGAGGCATCATCCCGAGAGGAGATGATGCTGAAGATTTTTAAATCATCTGCGAATAGGAGATAGTTACTGTGTTGAAAAATAGTGGTTAAATCATTGATGAACATTATAAACAGAAGAGGACCTAGGTGGGAACCTTGAGGTACTCCGGATAGAACACTGACCGGGGATGATAGGCAACTGCCGATACGTATAATTTGTAACCGGTTATGAAGGTAACTTTCTAGCCATGCCAATAGATTACCCTTGCAGCCCAAAGCAGAAAGCTTCGCAATTAGAAGAGAATGATTTACAGTATCAAACGCTTTATAGAAATCAGTAAATATTGTGTCAACTTGTAGATTGGCATCCAAAGAGGATGAGACATAATTGAAGTACGTTGCTAGGTTTGTGGTCGTCGATCGCTTATTTACGAAGCCATGCTGCTGCTCACATATCGAGAGAGAGAGTGAGCCGTTTATCTTTTTAGTGACAATTTCTTCAAAGACTTTGGGCATAACACTAATGATGCTTATGGGTCTAAAGTTTTCAACATTAGATTTGTCACCACTTTTGAAAATGGGTGTAACCAGACTTGTTTTCCAAAGTGCAGGGAACAGACCTGATTTTAAGGATTTATTAAAAATTATCCAAAGTGGGCGAGATAAAATAAAGCTGCACATTTTGAAAAATATGGGAGAGATGCCATCTATACCAGGCCCTTTATTGACATCAAGTCCATATAACATGACATAAATTTCACTAATGTCTATATCAATGTCAGAAAAACACAGGTTACAACCATTTTCTGGGGTATCGTAGTTTGTAGTGTTATTTCGATAGACGGATCCGAAAAACATACCAAATAAATTTGCAATATTGTCATCACTAGTGGCCACGTTGTCTTTGTAATACATGTTGCTTGGTAGGCTAGATGCTTTTCTCTTGGAATTTACAAAACTCCAGAAGGATTTAATATTACTATGAACCGATAGTTCAGTTTTGCGTACGTATAAAGAATAGCAATGCTTAGCAGTTAGGGCTGTACGAGTACCCGCAAAATGCGAGCCGAGCTAAGCTCGACTCGATTGGTCGAGTCGAGTCGAGTACTCGCACGAAGCGAGCGGCTCGCACGATGCGGGTAGCTCGCATCGATGCAAGCTACTCGCATCGAAGCGAGCTACTCGCGTCGACGTCATCGGCTCGCATCGGTTGCGAGCCGCTCGCATCGGTGCGAGCTACTTGCATCGATGCGAGTACTCGACTCGGCTCGATCAATCCAGTCGAGCTTAGCTCGGCTCGCACCGAAACACAGTGCGACGAAATGCCTGTTTCTCGTACAAAATTCAATAACTTTTGTTCTGTTTATGATAGAGACATGAAACAAAGTGGGTTTTTTTATTTATATTGAAAGCAATCTCAATATGATATTATTGTAAATATAGTCATTTATTTAAACATTGAAAAACGATATTTATAAAGAAAATTTTGTTTTATTGGTGGTTTTCAGTAGATGAATTCGCAGTTCAGTTTTTCCGAAACTGAAACTTCGTATTAAATTCTGATTGAGAACAAATTTTTTTCATAAATAGTTACTGATCGGAATTGTAGAAGAAATACTAAAAGTTGCATTATACAACTTCTTTATTTGGGCCTATATTGAAAATTTAACAAATACGTTTTTAGATCTGTGTCAATTGAACATGTTCTGAAAATTTCGTCAAAATCGGTTGATGCAGGAAAAAACGACAGGCATTGAAAGATGTAAGAATTCTTAGATGTAGGCCGAAAATCGTGAAATCTGCCATTTCTACCATTTTTAAACGTTTGTAGCTCATTGCAACGTCGACCGATTTTGTGTGACGAAATTTTCTTGCTTTCTGGTTCGAAAAAACGTCGACATTGCAAACTTCATAGGGCGGTTTCTCAAGATAAAAGTCTTCTCTATCGCGTGTTATAGTTCGATTTTCCGCTGAACCCCTATTTTTTGAGATAAATTGAAAAATATCAGCAGGCTAATAGCAGTCCTCTTACATTCGGTCCGCAGGTTGACAAAAGTCAGGTAATCACACAGTTGGGAACTCATTTTATAGACTCTATGAGCCTGTTTCTTTTTACGAACTAAACTGATTAAGTGTTTGGAGAACCATTTCGGATAAGTCGAACGGTTAAAGTGCACTTTAGGAACGTAGTTTTCAATCGCGAAATAAAGATGGTCGTATAAAATATTCGTAGAATCGTCGACGGTAGTATTAGCTAGCAAAACATCCCATTCAATATGATTTAAGTAATCGATAATACTCTTGTAATCACCTTGTTTGAAGTTATAATAGGAGTATGGAGTATGCTGAGTATTTAATAAGTTTTGGAGTTTAACCGATATGAAGAGAGCGGGATGGTAATGATCACATTTTAAAATAGACTCAGTGGAGCACATAACATGCATTGACGCGATATTAGAAAAGATTAAATCTAATGTGTTTCCGTGCGAATTTAACACATGGTTGCATTGTGATCCATTATAATAGTTAAAAGTTGCAGAGAGAATTCCAGCAGATGAAAATTCGTTTGTAGATAAATTTGAATTTGATGGAAATGCGTTTGAGCCAGACCATGTGACACGTGGAAGGTTATAATCACCACAGATGATGTAATTACAGTACAAGTTTCTGTCCAAAACATCGGAGATAGCAGAGCAGTGCGCACTATATAGGGCCTCGTTGCTTACCGGAGGAAAATATGCACTACCGATTATAAGGGGAGGATTGACAGCTGTGACTACAACAAATAAATGTTCAACATTTGAAATGATAGTGCTAATGCTATTACTGCGTAAGGTGTTTCGAATCGCAATGAGAACGCCGCCTCCTCTGGAATATATGCTTGTTAGTCTAGATCGGTCGCAACGGTAAATGGTGTAATTATTTAATCCTAGCTCGCTGTCATTGAAACTATCGGTAAGCCAGGTTTCAGTTAAAATAAGGACGTCGAATAGAGGTGACGAACAAGCGACCTCTTGCTGTAAATGATACAATTTGGTGCGTAGACCTCTAACATTTTGGTAGTATACCGACAGGTGCCTGGCTAGTTTTTTGAATGTTGTCGGTTATTCGCAACAATCTTAGGAGTACCGTTGATATATCTTATAGTCTTGGTTTGGTCGTTCATTTCACGTAATTTTACACGTAAATCGTTTAAAAACGCACGTTGCTTCACTGTAGAGTCGTTGGATATTCGGGCAGAGCCGGAGTATCTCTGTTTGGTTTTGAGGATCTTTCTCGGGATGCTCGGCGAATTAAAAGAGATGCAGAGAGGACGGGGTTTACTGGAACTTTTACTTCCCAGTCTTTTGATCGAAAAATTATCGATGGTTTCGGTGACCTCAGTCTCGCGTAGTAAACTCTTGACTGCATCGATGTCAGAAGTAGCGTCTGTCTCCGTCAGATTAAACAACATTATATTATGAGATCTTCTGTTTCTTTCAGCCAGCTCTTCTATTATGTCCTCCTCTGAGCAATTCGTTTCCAGATTAGAAACTCTTTTATTTTAAAAACACATTGTACTCGGGGTTGCTATTTCTGTTGGTCTTATACTATTTGCTAAGTGTTTACAAATATTTACGTTACAAGTTTAATTTGCAAAGTAGTTAAAATAATCTTACCTACTTCACACAAATAAAACGTTAAAATAATCATAACTTTTTGGAAGTATTGATAGATGTTTGGAATTTGTTTGAATTCGATTATACGAATTATACGTATAAATTTGAAAAAATTTGTTTTTTTCAAAATCATGTTTCTCAGAAACTGTGCGTCTAGGGGTAAAATTAAGGGCAGATTCGAAATCAGCGCAGAAAACTCTATAAGAATCACCCAAGAGTACTTGTTGAACAAATATGGTGTTGGACAGTGTAACTTTCAAGATTGGTGCTGAGAAACAACGATGAAACAAGCTATCCGATTCTTGTTTGTTTGTTTTTATTCGAAATATTCTCCTCTCGCTTGAGTACACGTACATATTACAGCGATTGTGGAATGACCTCCAGTGCGCGCGTCACAGCCTTTTGAAATAATTGAATGGTCGGAATATCATCAAAATAGCACCCCTTTATCTCCAGTTTCAATTTCCAGAATAAAGGGAAGCCACAAGGAGCTTAATCGGGCGAATACGCGCGCGGGATCATCTAACACACAGACTTGATTTCGGGCCAAAAATTTACGAACAATGAGTGAGTTGTGACTCGGTGCATTGTCGTGCAATAAAAACCAACTGTCTAAAATATCAACAAAAGCGAAATATTGTTTACGGAGAACTGTCACACCTTTGTTATTTTCCCACCAAATGAAATAAAACTTTGTCATTTGGTAGGGAATAGATCAAGCTTTAAAGTGCATGCTGGAACAAAAATTACTGGACGCACTGTGTATTCTATTTAAAGAAACGAAGGTTCACATCTCTGAAGCGACTCCACCTAGCAACAAGAGATTAACATTTATTGTAGGTGGCAATAGTTGGTGCCTCACTCTGTATATGGTGCATCGAAAAACGTGTTTCTTTTGAACTGGCTTAAATTATTCTAATTAATTTATTGAGTTATCTATTTTCCAACCTTCAGCATTGTGTGTATGCGTGAACGTAAAAAGGTAGACAAAGTGCTCGAGTTGTGTGGCGCATCTGAATTCGTATTCGGAAAAAATTGACGCATGGTATGTAAAAGGTTGGCCACCCCTGGTATAAGCCCTCGGCACTAATTGTGTTTCATTTGGTTTCATCGTAGACGCGAAATAGGTAACATTTTCACATACGATTTTTCTACATACATGTATATGCAGCAGGATAACGTCTCGAAAGGGGATTTCCACAGAAAAGGATCTAATGCGTTTCCTACGTTGTAAAAACTCGCAACATTTTCTGCTCTCACTCTCAACGGTCCTGCAGGTATCTCACGTTTTCTCCTCTGTATTTTTTAAAAGTGACCTAATTCCGTTGCTGTTTTTCAGAAAGAAAGAAACGGAATCAACGCGCGAGATCGTTACCACGCATTTAGAAAGTCCTTTTGAAGGTTACTGTTGTACGTGAATTTCAAATGTCGTGTTTAATACATATGTATAAAACCATGATGAATGCCTGAAATGTTCTCACAAGGCTGTAATTTGCTATAGGACGTAGGACATTAAAATACACTTAACCTACAATCCGGGTCTCTATGTAAACCACGCGCTGGGCAATTTGAATTGCTTCGAAAACTATTGTGATAATCATGTTTTTATTAGAAGGTACTCTTTCGAAAATGATATTATTTTCAGTAAATTTTACAGTCAATACAGATTATTTTTAAAAATTGAAAAGGGGAGGAAGCGCTTTATAAATTTCCTTTATAAAAAATAGGTCTTCAACCTGTTTCACAACTGTAAGCATTGGTTTCTCTCGTGTTTTGGAGAATTCACAAAACTTGTTGTGTTAGTATTATAGGTAATACAATAATGGTATAGATTTTTAAGAAAAGTGTAACGGAAATGAGATTATTAGAAATCGATTTTTCTGAAGGGAGCGAGTGATTTACAATTAGAGAAAGAATCTAAACTTTAATTACTAGGATATAGGATTCATTTTATTACACAACGAGAACGAATTCGTGAGTGAATCGACTACGAAAAACTTTATTCAATCAACGAACGAACGGAAGCTGTCTCTGCACTCGAGTAAACTGATTTTCCAAAACGACGACAGGCTCCGCTCCATTAATTGTTCCAAGTACTCTTTGCCTCGTTGAATATTTCTCTTACGAAAGGAGGGATGACCCTCTCGAGATTTTTAACTATCGCTTCGAAGTTCTTCGTGACCGTAGGAAAAACTACGCTCAACTTTAACGTGTTTTACGTAACGCGACCCGAGAGGACACCGCCGACAATTATTAATTTCGAGGCGAAGTTGTGTCTTGATTAAAATGGATGAGTCCAACAGCAGAGACCGAGTCTAGGAAATTCAACCTGCATTTTCGAAATTCCATATTTGTATAAATATGTATAGTCTCGTCATTGGTATTCCGTCACTTTTCGCTTAAAACATTGAAGAGATTCTTATGAATGTGACGTATTTTATGAATAAGACATATCAAAGGATAGTGTTTATTCGCGAACTACGTTTACCGCGACGAGATTCATACATATGTGCATCATTTCTTGAATTCAAAGAGAACTCATTTATTGATTCCATTGGAACAATAATAGACGATTAACACTAGAACTACATACAAACAGTTAAGACGAAGCTATTTCTATGAAAACCAGTCGAAATGACTGGTCTGTACAAAATACGTAAAAATAGAATATTTCTATATTTATTGATTAAATACTACAGTGGCCCGCGTTAATATTTGGACACCCCATGCTACTCGAGAAGTTATTGCTGTATATCTCCACTGTTAATGGATTTAAAGAATTCGTCGTTTTGTAATGAGAAAAAAAAACATTTTAAATGCTAGAAACAGTTTTGACTATTTTAATTTGTACACTTGTTACAATTTTGACGACGCAAAAATACTCGGACACTTCGCGAATTATAATTTTGTATTGAAAAATGTACATATACTTGAACAAAAAGATATCGATTTTAGTACTTTGTTGGATTGCCCTGTTGCCATCATGTATACATATATATACCCATAAATAAGAAAAGAATATCAATTTGGAATATGATAATTAACACGTGTTTAGTTGTAGCAACGTTTCTGACGTCTGTAAGACGTACGATATTTAAACGTTGGTAAACATTGATTGGGCCATTGTAGTATTGTCACACGTAAATTTCTTGTAAATTAACCAACTATAATAATTGTAAGCCCTATGTTGGGGATTTGTAAACAAAATCACCAACCATATACGAACCAACTACCAACCGTTAGCCAGCATTGGCCAACCATAAATGCTACTAGGGTAACCAGTCGCATTTCATTACATTGGTTTGATTTTGCGCGATATGTTCACCTCGCCGCTATCCTCGATCTTTATCCCTCCACTGTAACCGTACCCTAACAGTGGTTTGTTCTCTTACATATTAGATGATCTTTCTACTTGACCTTTCATTTCGTCGATAGCGAGGTGGGCGTTAACTTGAACGTCAGATCCTCGTTAGCTCTCTATATTGTCGATTCCTGTCCCAGAGCGCGTCCAGTATCGCTCGAATCTGATTTCTGCCGATCAAATTTTTTCCCATCGAAGCATCTTCAAGAGTAGTAGTGTACTCCCAGAGGGGGCGAACGCTCGCTTTACACGAAACAAGTTTCTGCTGTATCGATTTAAGTTTCTTTTCTCGTTCCCTGACAAATCCCAAATGTAAATGCGCCGGTGAACAGGGACGACCGAATGGAAGTTAGTATGATTCAATGGCGAACTTTTCTTACATCGACGTTTCGATCATTATCGATCATTCCGTGGAAAAATGGATACCATACATCCACATGGAGCGCGAGTTCACATTCCAGCGTTGCGTTCCACGCACACACTCCGTTGCCCTAGTAGCATTTATGGTTGGCACTTTGTTGGGCTTTCGTTGGGGTATTGGTTGGGCAATCGTCAGAAGACGTCGCCTTTTTATGCAGTTGGGGCAGCGATCACACCCAACATAGGGCCAACGTTATGTATAAGACGAACCAAGACGGGCCAACAGGGCCCACTAACATATTCTTCTAATTTTCTCTTTTATAATTATTTTTGTGGCATATCACAAATAATGTCTTCTTTTGTAGTGGGTGCTGCACGATAAACATCTTCTTTTAACTTTCTCCATAGAAAAAATCCAATAGCAGCAATTTGTATTGGACCACGTGGTACCTAGTACGAGTTTTTCTCTGTGTCATCTCTTGTTGGACGCACGGTACATCGTACATCTATCAAAAATCTTGCATACTTTGCTTGATTTCAAGAGTCCCCTTGCCTTCCTGACTTTTCGTCAAGATCAAGTAGTTCCATCCATGACTTCTCAACCGGAGAGTACCCCCGAGTGCATGTAGACATATAAAAAAACACTAAAAAAAATTACACGAAAACAAAAACTTTTTGGTATCGTATGAGCCCCATTTTACCATTCAACTCTTGTCCTTCAGACATTTGACGTATCTTTAAAAACAACAAAGATATTCAAGGTGGTCAAGTTAGGTGAAATACCCGGCATAATCTCTTTCATTTGATGGATATGAAATTGAGATATAATACCTCATACAATACCTAAATGTTTAGTAATCGATTAGATGCAAGCATATTTAAATAATATTTACAATATCTTGAATAATGGTAGAGCAATGTTTACGGGTGACTTTTCGAGTCAGCACACGAGTGAAAAGAGTGAAATATTTTCACACATTCTGATGCATTCGGTATGGTATAGAATAGCACAACGTAACAGTATAAATATATAATATTATATGTTTATTCGTATATTCGTGAGAAACTTTCCACATGACTCTCACTTCCCGCGCATGCTGTGGAAATATGTTTCGAAACTTTGTACGTAAAACAATGATCCATCCAATATACATACTATGTTCTGCAGTCTATTGATTGTTTTTGTTTCGAAACGATAAGCGAGGAAAATCGTATGTTCAGATGATGTAAATGGCCACGGTGACATCAACTCGCTGTTCAAATTGGCGCGGTTTTAACATTTCTATTGAATTCTTGCACGTCGAGTCGGTATAACTCGAAAATCAATATTCAATTACTAATTAGGGGGTGTAATTGAATTTGCCATCGGTTACACGTTAATTACGCGCACGTGTACATATAGAGGCAGCACGCGTTCGAAAGCGCAATCAACTGTGACGAACAGGCTCGAAAATAATTGCGAGACCGACGCGACGCGAAACTGTCACACATTTTTAAAACGAATTAAACGAGTCTATTCGAGATTCATAGTAAATACGGGATAAAAGTTGGATAAAGCTGCGCGCTGTAATGCGTCGTATGTTCCATGCTTCACGTTCGATCGCTTTGTGATTCGTCTGGATACGCGGACGTGTAGCCGAATTGCTTCCGATTGATTAACGTTTCATTGATTGTGTTGCCAGATTAAAATAGAATTTACGGTCCAATCGGAGAGCTTATGCAAACCTGATATTTACGAGTTCTTCTGGGAACGCGACCGTGTCCGGATGAAAAAGTCTGCGACTCCTTGCAATCTGATTTCGTCGACGCGACGCGACGCGCGACGGTGAAACGCATTCTCTCTTGGACGTAGACGAATAGGTACACTCCGCGACAAAAAGATAGCACATTATAGAGATAAATGGTTGTTTAGCTTTTCAAGTATAATAATATATTACATTGTTTGTGTGACCTGTGGCCCCTGTGGGTACTGGGTAATAAGAATAAAAAATTATTTCAATATGTTTCTATGCATTTATTACGAGAAGAAACAATTTTATTGGCAAATATGTAACATTCAACGAAAGATCGATGCGTCAAAAAGATAGCACACGTTTCTTAAAATAACTAAAAAATTTTTTTTACAAATTTTGAATTGGTAATATTATATTTCAGCACCAATCAATTACCATTGTTGAAAATTTCACAATATTTCACTTCCAGAACACGCACAATATTAAATACTTATCGGACCTGAACACTTTGACGTCTTGACGCTAACTGGAAACATACAAATTTGACATTGTGTTATCATTTTGACGTAGCAGTCAACACTACTGTTTACGTTTTCGACTCAACCGTAAATCTACAGACAGAAAACAAGCATTCTAGGTCGCGCTCTAATTGGCCAGTGTTTTTCATTAATAACTCCTAAACAAAGCCGCGGATAACGTTTTTGCAAAGGAAAATGTTGCATCAAATGATCTCAGGAATCTCCCATTTCCGGCTGTTGAAGGAATTTTGGAACACCCTGTATTCAGACCTGTCACCCACCGGAAATCGGCACGAACTTTCCGGACAACCCAATATGTATATAATTATTTTCATTTTATGGATATGAAATTGATATATTATACATATAATACCTCATACAATACTTACATGTGTAGTAATATTGATCAGATACCAACATATTTAGTAATGTAAACAACATTGTGAATAATGGTAAAACAATTTTTAGTAATGACTCTCCGAGTCACCCCTCGACTGCTGAAGGTTAACTTCTAAATGGAAATACGGGAGAGAATATGTTTCTGCGGTAGATTATATCGAGGAATTTGATTTCCCCCGTCACTTGGCCATTTCGGGTTCACGTCCCTCAATAAATTAATACTGCTAGTGCTGTAACAAGCTCGGTTTTTATACTGGTATTGCTACGGGTCAGTAGCGAAGCCGTAAGGAAAGACAACCAACCCCCATTAACCCACGCATCCCTCTTTTTACAGCTTCCCTATTCTTCGTCAAAGTCAAATTATTCCCGGCTTTTTCATTTCATCGTCGCAGTTCCGTCGTCATTTTTCTTTCCGTTCATCACAAGTTCCCTCGTTGCAACGATCCATTCAACGAGACTTTTACCATCTTCAAATGAATTTATATGTAATCTAAACCAACAGCAACGTAATACTGACAATGAATAAATCAATCTACTATAATTATAGTGACTGGTATCCGTAGTACACGTTCCAGCACGTTTACAAACTCGGAACAAGACACCCCATTAATGTAACAATGTTTGAATCTATGTATACAGCGTGTTCCACTAGTCATGCTGCATCCCGCGACGAAACTGTAACATATTACAGTAATACAGCGAACCGAACCACGAAAGTATTTGAACATACTAAAACAGTATAACTATTTTATGATCGGACCAAACGTCCTGACTTTTTTTCAGCAATTAGAAGAATTGATTTACCAAATGACATGCGAAAAAGATTTTGAGAAAATTGCAATTGCTAAGAATTACATGAAAAAGTAGAAGCGGCACCATTTAGAACTTTTTTTATTAGAGCCCGTAATGAACATTTGTATTGGAAAGGCTGATATTCCTGAGATAATTTTAACTAAGTTTTTCCTTTGCGAAAATATTCTCCGCCCCGTTTTGTTAACGAGTTATTAACAAGAAACACGGACCAATCGAACGCCACGCTTAGCTTTAGCCGCGCTCTGATTGGTCCGTGTTTTTCGTTAATAACTCGTTAACAAAACGGGGCGGAGAATATTTTCGCAAAGGAAAAAGTTACTCCGAACGACCTCAGGAGGCCCCTTCAAGGAAGTACAACATTTTTGCAACCAGTACGTACTACCATTTAACAAATATGCGATCAAGTTAATTTTTATTTCAACCCCAGTCTTGAAATTTCTTTTGAAATGTTCACTTTGTCAGATAGCAACGATGACACGCTTTATTTCTCATCCCCTTAATTCAAAACTCTGGTATTATGGAGCCCTTAAGAGAAGTCAGTTGAAAACCTTGGCTGTAACGTCATCCGGTTCTACAGTTTAGGAAGATTACCATCGTAAACTTGGATATCCTATTTCAAATGAAACTTTCGAGTCGACCGTTTCCGCTGCACACGCTCGAGTTAATCTACGGACTACATTCTAATTAACATTTATTAGCTCATGAATGGTTTTAGTACATTACCCGTAAAAGATTGGTTCTATAATGTATAAATATTACACAAACTGCTGAATAGGATCATTCAATAAATTGTAATAAAAATAGTTCATCAAATGCCACATACGCGAAAGTATGCGAATGCTTACAATTCTAACATTCAACTAATGAAATATACATATATGTTACATTGAAGTATTTGATGTGATTTGCCACACATAACAAGGGGTGGATGTTAAAACTACGTAAGTAAGACTAGAAAATAATGCAACAATATATAGCGTTTTTATAATACATTTATTATAAACACGTACTAGAAGTGACACACAAAAGTATTCGAACGGAGCATTTAATAGTTATTTAAATAGAATAATTTAAAGTTTTAATAGGAAGTTGGTCCACGGTGTGCTTTTATAACGGCCCTAACTGCCCAACACTGCCTGCTGGTGTGTCCGTGATAGTTTTGATTGAACAAGTCACTAATAGTGTCGAACTGTTGACTCCTACTGGCGAGATCGTGATGCACAGTATGAAAGATGCCTTTTGCTAGAACTCACGTTCGTTGTGGCCACACATTTGGATCGAAATCGTCGTTGCGCGGTGGTCATAAAACACTTTGACAAATTGCTCGAGCCAATCGTCTGCTTCGACCTTCCGAGGCCACGTAATTTATGCACATCAATCTTTCGTACATCAATAAAAAGTTAGATGGACAAGACTAACCCGGGCTGAAAGACAATCTTCAATATTTTTTCCACATTTCCGATCAATTTTAATTTTTCAATAGCTTCGTTTCGTATGATGTAGTAAACGATACTAACTGTTCTATGTATGTGTAACTTCTCAAAACAAAATCCTGGACATTATGTCACTTTTAGAAAAGTATTGCAAGTAACATTTAAAAAGTGTTTGTAGTTTGTATGTATATTCGTGTGAGTCATTATATGTAGAAGTAAGGGCATCTTTGCATAAATATTAATTTGCTACGGTACAATGTTTTCCTGAAAAATTCATAACATGATCACGACAGTATTAGGCGAATCAAAATCAGCACACCGCAAACCGAAACCCAAGAAAGTATAACTCTTATGTGACAATGGCTTTAAGCGAAATGAAAATTTTCCACCTGTGTTGCAACAAACTGGAGTGAAATAGAAATGGGTAATTATCGCGAAAGGAATGTTTCTTTCAAAATATATTTAATAAGTTGAAAATAATATAACAGCATTTCTAAATTTTTCTAATGTTTTTACCGTTTTAAATTACACCTACTAATTGTTGTCATAAATGCATAAAATCCGCCGTCTACTCATATGTCACCGAGTATATGTATACGGTCAGTCACAAAAGTCTATATCGTACAGTTTTAAAATTTCAGATACATATGGTACAGACCAAAAATTTTGCATGCTTTACGGTCGTCGATCCACTCATTACTTATCTAAAATTAAATAGACTCTGAAGCATGATGTTCTTATCTTACTTATTTGTTTATTTAAAACCATAAATGCTTCAGGCATAATGATAAATATATTTAGCAAACAGCCAGGAGCCAATTAACATCGTTATAACAAATGTTATTCATATTAATACCTCAATGGTAAATATACTAATATTTTTATACGATTCCATTCTCGATTTATTCATATTTAAAATATTGCTATTTACAGAGCATATTTAGTGTATGCGAAATCTCTTTTGACCTAATTTTATCTCTTGTAACCTAATTTGTACTAAATTCCATTCATTAGTATTTAACAAGCTATTCTAGAGGACAGATAACAATACTGCTACAAAAATAATATTTACAAACTTGAACAGTATCAATCTTTGTAAAGGTTATCAAACGCAAACAAATTTTGCGCATTAATCTTTAAAAAATGGAATATTTTTATTCGGCGATGACCACCGTTATTTTACCGTTTGTTGATTCTACATTGTTACGTAAACATTTCTTTTTGCATGATGAACGAGAGCCTCCCTGGTTGAACCAACGTTTTTATATGCAGCTACAAAAACAGAAAATTTCTAATAAAAATAAAGAAAAATATGAATACGGAATGAACGGCTTAACGAAATCGTTCGATAATATTTGCCAACTGTGCAATAATTACATCCGAATATTCCATTCTGTTTCAATACCCACCCTCTTTTACATTTCACTTTTGGTGTTAGTGTTTGTGTACCATTGCCATGTGTATGGCCAAGGCAGCGGTTTCCGACCTTTATGTTACTACGCCTCCTTAAAAAAATTGTTTTTTCCGCGCCTCCCTATTTATACCCGAATTTGTACTGTTGCGTTACGATATGAAGTTTATTTATTTGTAGATATTATGATATAAACATTAATTTTTTATTAAAAATTGTGGCGCCTCCCAGATTGGAAACCGCTGGTCTAAGGTGAAATGCCCTAAGCGTGGACAAGCCGAAAGTGATGCCTAATTCAGGACAATTAAATTTGTATAGTAAAACCAATAATTAAGAGATTAAATAATTATTTTATATACTCTGAGGCGTTAGCTACAAGTAGGTGTGAATATCATTTGATTTGTTAGATTGGATTTAATATGTCCAACTATATAGGTTAGAATTATTCTTATTAATACAATTAAAATATTAATCTAAACAATGATTTTGGGATTTTTTAAAACTCTTAAAAAATCATTTTTCTTTATCTAAACTGATAAAATTAAAGGTAGCCAAATATACTGTCCAGACTTAGGGCATTTCACCTTACATGTCGATAGATAAACAGCACTCCATACACAAGCATACACAGTATATTTCCAATGCAAAAGGAATCTATGTATATCGCGTCACTAGAAGGTAGTACATAAACAATGTCTCTCCAATGAAAATCGAATGACGTAACCCTCCTTCTGCAACCCTTGTGCCTCCTACGCATATGAGACTTGACGGAGAATCGCTGAATTCGCAAGAATTATGCATAATATTCTTCCTGAAAACAGTACTTGAAAAGAATTTTGTATGCTCCGCATTTCGGGGAAAATGTTGCTGGTGCACTCGACACTCTTAAGCTGCGACGACACATAATAATAACATAAACAATAATAAAAACGGACGTCTACACATAAACCGCATCGTCCATATACATCGTACATAACTTATTTTTTATGATAGGGGACATGTCAAAGGAAAAGAGTATTCGTTTCGAAGGCGCAAATGTGGTAGCAGACAAAACAATTTCTCAACGTCAAAAATTGCAATTTTTCATGATTTTCGGCCTTGTTACCGCTTTTCATCGTTTATAATTCGTAAATCAATTAACCAATTTCAATGAGATTTTCAGAACGTATATGATTTGTACGATTTGACAAAACACATCTTTTAAATTTTCATTATTGGTCCAGCTAAAAAAGTTGTAAAAATCAATTTTTACTACTATTGTTTTTCACAATTCCGACCAAATGCATTTTTTCAACATATTTTTTATAGACGTCATTTACTAAACTAGTTCTTCTAGCCTTGCAGAGAAATTAAAGTCGTTTGGTCCATTCATGAAAATGTTATCCTGATTTAAAGTGTGTGCGATCAGTTATACTCCTAACTGTAGACTACCCGCCTTAGACACATTGCCCGTAACATTTACAATGACAGTAAAGTCACGGCCTAGCTACTCCCTGAGGATCTCCACGATTACTGTCCCTTCGCTTATCTCTTCCAGTGGAGGCATGCCCGCGATGGGCCAAGAAGCCGATGCGCTTTCTGTTGTTGCGCCTTCGACCGCGCGGTCCGTGTTTACATGCTGTCCTTTTACACGACTTGAATGTAGTGGAAAGTAACAATTATACATACAAGTGTAATATTAGTGTACGCCATTGTTCAGATAATTGGAGCGATGCACCAGCTAGTTAATATAATAGGAGTCCGTCAACAGTTTGCATAATCGGACAAACATTATTTAGTTCACATAAACGAGGTTCTATTGTACTCTAGATTCGTAATTACTTCGATGGACGTAATTGCTCAAAATAGAAAATCATTTGCAGTCCAGTGAATAAATTCTGGAAAACTGGATCTGCTCATAACGGTGCATGTGTGTCTATTGATATTTGACTATTTTCCAAACATTCCTTTACATTTTACACCTTGTACACGTGGCTAAGACCGCCGCCCAATCAATTTATAATGAAAGATTTGTCTCTACATTCTCGTATCAACGCACAGTGGGCCACGATCCCGCTTTTTGTGGCCAAAGGTCAATTTTCCAAGTTTAATGTATTGAAACAATTTTTTTCACAATAAACTGACAACCCTTTAAAACTACCACATCCAAAATATAATATTATTCATTTCAGATGATTCTGCGATGAGATACAGCGTTCTAAAGACAAAATCATGAAATCCAAAGGAAAATGGAACGTCTTCCATACCAATTTGGAATATCAGAAGACGGATTTTAATGGTGGTTTTATATGTGTTAGGAGCTGCACTTCAAGTATCCAGTTTTTAGCATTTTTTAATCCATATACAAATAGTGCAAACTTTTAACAATTTAAACTTTTCGAAAGATTTTTAAAAAATGCTTACATATGTGCTCGACATGAGTATTGACATATATGATCGACAGTGGCGGCCATCTTGTGATATCATGCTTGCTTCGGATCGATGCCTCGTGACAGGCGGTATCTGCCGAATGTAACAAATTATTCCTCGATAACGTAAAAATATGCATTTTGGGCTCCAGACAGACGTAGATTGGACTTTTAGAAATCACAATTGACCGCTTCTGAACTCCTCATTGCGATAATGAAGCGTCATTTTTGGTTGAAAAAAACCTTGTAATTTTATATACGTATATGCTGATCTAGCGTGTGTGTGTGTGTGTGCCACCACACTCTTGCACGGCCGCGCCCCGGCACCCTTAATTGGGTGGTTGAAAAAAAATAGCAGTGAATGTCGATTTTTGCAAGAAAATCATTTTCAGCGACCAATCCCATGTTGAGGTTAATTGCTTCGTTAACGAGCAAATTGTCGTATTTGGAGCCGTGAAAATTGAAGAGAAATACAACAACCACACACACAGCATCTTCAACGTGTTGCTGTTTGGTGCGATGTATGACTTGCATTATATTTGCAATTTGGAAAAGACTGTCCTTTTTTTTTAGCGGGAATTGATGTATGTGAATGTGTGATATTTGTACCGTTGGGCGACGAATGATTTTTCTATCCCGTCGCCTCTTTGCGATCGATATTTTCTGATTGTTCCATATCTCCAACGACTCACGCGCACCCACACCCACATTCGCTGTTGCATATGTGAAATTGCATTCACATTCCTTCGTGAATTTAGACACGTGATTACAACAATACGGTGGGACGTGTTATGGATTTCATGAAGCGACGATATTATTGTGATTAACGCATAACCGACCGCGTGACTAAAATTAATTATGTTGCTGTTAATCGCCGATCGTAGCTATTTGCGTTTTGCGAGAACGATGCCCACACCATTACGCAATCACCACCGTGCTCGAGTGTTCCTACGATGCAGTTCTGATTAAGATCTTCACCTCTGCGACGTCTGATGTATCGAATTCCGTCAGAAAATACTCATCTATTGAACTTCGACACTTAAGAGCAATTGGGAGCCATTAGACGTTTAGCATCTCTAATAAAATACGATAAACTACTCAGCTTGCAGAATATCAAGAAAATTGTGGTTTATCCAATATCATTCACCTTCTCATATTTTCGTTCGAGCGTAACTTTTTCATCGCGTTGAACAAGTCAGTAATATCCCTCTAATTAAATAATTATATTCGGTTGAACCAACACGACGCGAAATGCATTTTAACCCTTTGCACTCGGAGCTATTTCAACTCGAAAATTAAACATCCCTTCCGACCCAGTATAATTCCAGTCTATGGTATATGATTGTTTTCATTTTATGGATATGAAATTAATATAATACCTCACATGGAATATTTAAATGTTTAGCAATTGGTTCGATCTCCACATATTTAATAATGGTACAGCAATTTTTACTGGTGCATCAAAGTCACCATTCGAGCGCTAAGGGGTAACATTTAAAAAATCAAGATGACCACACACCTTCGCCCACTATGGCAGAGCTCTCCCACTTCCGACCTAACCCGTGTGCCTGAATGATGAGCATGATACCTACTCTTCCACCTCCGTTTAGTAGCCAAGTAAAGGGGGCAACTTATATTTGCACAAGCCGGAGAAAAGAGTGGGGGAGGGGGCCATAACTGGCTCACGAGCCGCCAATTCGTCACCCCTGATATACATACAGAGATGTATAGTGAAGTTAACTTCAAGGTGAAGCATTTTTATTAATTACATCTTTTATATTGATTTCACTGTGGCACGTATAATGTTAAAAGAGAACGTGCTTTTCACATGCTATTTCTTTTTGATTATCACTGTTTTATTTCGCTTGTTCTTTGCTATTCATAATTCAATGTTATATACAATTTGAATACTATTATACTAAAATAATACTACAATATTCGATATTATTAATAGTACTAAACATTTAGTAAAAAATCATAGGGAATGAAAATATTCTATGTCGGAAGAAATGTTCAATTTTCGAATTAAAATAGCTCCGAGTGGAAAAGGTTAATGTGTGTGTGTGTGTGTGTGTGTGTGGTGAAAGGTGAATAGTTTAAAGATTTGAATTGAAGATAAAACGCAGTTTTGAACTTACCTGCATTGACCGGCTTCGGTTCGGGAGATTGAGGATTTTCTTAAAACTAAGTGACCTTGTTTGAGGATATGGATAGTTGAAATCGAAGTTGGGTAAACTCCTTAAAAATGATTTCAAGTTTTGATTTAAGTAAAAATGAACAAGAGTATATTCTAAGTATCAAATTTCGGATACATAGAGTTATTAGGATGTTATTGTGAATTGTTAGTATTTGCCGATACGTTGTTTTCGCTTCGGAGCTGTTCAATACAATCGCTTCGCACGCCTTAGAATGATGTGGTGGTGTTGATTTTCCAACGTCGCGTTGTATCCCACCTTTTGGATCCTTACATCTTTCAATGTCTGTCGTTTTTTCCCGCACCAACCGATTTCGATGAAACTTTCACAGTGCATATAATTGACACTGATCACAAACCTATTTCTTAAATTTTCAGTACAGGCTCACATTAAAAAGTTCTAAAACGGAACTTGAACTATTTTTTGTACAATTCCGACCGAATGCAATTTTTGAAAAAATTTCTTTTCAGATCCTGTAGTAAACTAATTGATCTAGCTTCCCAAAAAAGTTCAAATCGCGTGTAGTCCAATATTAAAAAAGTTATCGGTTTGTTTAGATCGTCCGAATATTAATGAGAACCACTGTACGTTTACGGATATTATTTTTAGATATATCATACTCTGCCACAAGGAGACAGTCAAGTTCCAGTTCAACACGTACCCTCTTTTTTTAAGAAATCTTGTAAACAAGAGCTCGCGAGTCTTTGTTACCCTAGTCACGACCACTAATTACAAAGTTTCGCCAACTTTGCAACCTCACAGGTCCCACTGCGGCCGTGGAAGCTTCCCTCGGTACTGGCCAATTATCCTTTGTAATCTCTTCCTCTAAACATTCGAAGGTTTGGTAGGCTTACATAGGTCTGTAGGTTCGTTTTTCCTCACGTAAGTCTGGTGTCCACCACAGAATGAACTTTGACTGTCTCGTGATCGCTGAAGAGCCCAGCACACATGGATGATTACATGTTCGACATTTATTTGATGACGAACTACAGTGAGAGTCAAAGATTAGTATACACGCCATACATATGAGATTCTACATTATATTTACAGCATATTTCGCAAAGCCCAAAGTTGTGATGTTGTAGTACATGGTATTTCTAGTGTCACGATCGTATATAAACACACATCATAGTGAATTACGTTCCCAAAGTTTTGTAAACAAATGCCTATCTGACGTAGGTTTCTTATGAACGCGTCAAAAGTGAATATACGCAGCAAAAGTAGTTAGTTAGTCTGTTATGTGGTGTTATTTTGATCAGAAAAATGCCAGAAATAAGTTGGTAAAAAAGTCTCATAAGATAACAATGAAAAATATATAAAAGTTTTGTAATTGGATTAGTAGTGGTTCACACAGATACGCTCCTTTTCTACGTTCGGGTTCGTTTGTACTGTTGGCGCGGTCGGTGCGCTAGACGCAGTCATAAAGAAATAGTGTCCCTACACGATATTGGGCCCTTAATGAAAATTTAAAATATATGTTATGTAGATCTATGTTAGTTATACACACGCTGAAAATTTCATCAAAATCGATCAACATACCCAAGAGCTACACGTGGTTAAATGTGGTGAAAATCATAGTTTTCCGCGACTTTTGGCCAGTTACTGCGTTAAATCCGCAGATTCTTACATCTTTCGATGCATGTCGTTTTTTCCTGCGTCAACCGATTTCGATGAAATTTCCAGCATGTGTATAACTAACATACATCTACAAAACATACATTTTAAATTTTCATTACGGGCTCTAATAAAATAGTTATAAGTGGTGCCTCTTCTACTTTCTCATGTAATTCTTAGCAACTGCAATTTTTTCAAAATCTTTTTCGCATGTCATTTGGTAAATCAATTCTTCTAATTGCTCAGAAAAAGTCAGGTCGTTTGGTCCGATCATGAAAAAGTTATACCGTTTTAAAGTGCGTTCAAATGCTTTCGTGGTTCACTGTATGTGAAATGACCTAACTTAGCGTCGGAAAGGGCCTTCGATCGAATTGACGGTCGTCGCGAAGGTAATTCCAGTGAAGCTTCTGCAAACCTTGGATGAAGGTAATATTTGCTATGCAAATTTCGATGAACTTGGACTCGGAAGCTCTCGGTAGATCTGAATGGTTGGGGCAACTTTGACGAAGTCCAGCGGGCTCTTGCTAGCTGTTGTTTTCATTTAATTTCTGAAAATACTAGCTTCAGGATCAGCACGTGGTGCTCCTGATAGGACTGATATTGGACTGATTGACATCAATTCGAAAATAAAGCAACAAACGAAATTAGAAAAATTTTTATCTTTAAAACTTTGTATATACAAAGTTCAATTTATCTTTCCGTCAAAAATTCCGTCAAAAATTTTTTCTTTGACACTGTATTTACTTCGTTGAACAATACAACTTTCGTTTGACACATTTTTTCATACATTTAATAATAACGGGGTTATGTACAAAGAGATATATATACAATTATCTGCGTATACAATATACTATACGTTATATAATATATAATATATAATACTATGTATACTGGGTAGAGCACTATAAACAGGTCACCTGAATAACTCGCTTGCTTTTGAAGATAAAAGAAAATGCATCAGACCAAACTTACTTGATATCGAGGCGTTCGTAATCTGATGTCATTAATTTTTTTATAGGTGGAGACGTCAAGGAGATATGAAGGTCAACTCTGTTTTTTTAAATGGAATGAGGTATTTTTTAATATTGTACATCAATCGATGCAGCTGGACATTCGTTATAATAAAGTACTAACCTATGTATGTCGAAAAGTTAGTAGTTCAGGAGATATTTCAATTTAAATAACTCTAAAACACCATTACTGTCGTACTAAGGCATTAGCGTTTATTTACTAGTGTAACGTCTTAGTACGACAGTAATGGTGTTTTTATCATTTATGATTGTCTTTATGATTTTCAAATATCTGGAGGACTTGTAGAAAAGGGTCCGTGTCTCCGATTTCAATAACCTTGAAATATGTTGTCAAACTCACCATTCTGAACAACATTTCTGTGTTAAAGTTTTTGTCACTTCCGACTCGATTCGGAGTCGAAACGTTCCAGAGTCATCTTAGCTATCTCTTTCTGTCTAACGAGATCGAGTGGCGCCATTCCGAGTTCTGACGCTGTTTCTGCCAGCATATGCCACTATTCTTTGCGTGGTGCTCACCTTGACAAGAGCTTTCCTTTTTCCGGAGCCGTGTTACCCCGCGTATGCCCTCCGTATATAGTCCGTTTCACCTACTGGCTCCTTATCTCTCGCTAGCACTACTTTGCCTTTCAGGAGGTAGACCTCCTTCTTCCTTCTTCAACTTTGCCGAATTGAATCGAGATCGTATTCCTTAAGTGGTGTAGTCGCCTTTTCATGCTCAAGTTCCCTCAAACATGAATAGGAGACTACATTAAAAAGTTATCCAGGCAGAGGTTTCCCTTACTTCACAGACTTCTTTTTATTGGGCTGCTCACAAGTGATCCAACCATTACGGCTGACGACAGTCTCTACAACTTCCTTTGTGATAGTTTCACTGATGCCAGTAGTATTGTTTTATTTTTAATTTTCGAAAATATCTCGTTTCATCCTACCTGCTGCGGGCTTCAGTCTCCTCACCAATTTCAATATACTTATGATTGTTCTTCTTCGTGCTGATGATGTTAGGCCACTTTAACCCGTAATATATGGTATCCGCCATTGCACGATCTTTTTCAGCTATGCTGCAGTTTCAGATGTGTAGGACAAAAAACTTGTAAAAGACGCAAAATTGGATATTTCTATAATTCTACTTTGTTCGGTTTCTTTGTGCAACGCGATTATTAGGCAGTCGAATATACAGCTGAATAAACACTTCAACACCTTGTGGTTCCATCTCCACTCTTCTCTTCGGCTTGGGCAAAGGAGAGTTGCCTTCTCTACTTGGCTGCTGAACGGAGGTGGAAGAGTGGGGTATCGTATCATTCCTATCACTCTGGCACACTGCACATAAGCAAATAAAGTACAAGGTCATTGTAAGAAAAGTTCGCAACTGTGAAATTTTGTAAGTTGGACTTGAAAAAATTTTTTCTTTAGCATTATATTTACTTCATTGAGAAATACAACTTTTATTCAACACAGTTTTTCATATTTTTATGAATAACAAAGATATTTACAATATTTAGAATTATTTACTACGTATACAATATACTGAAATTTTTCATGATGCAAACATATAAATAAAAAATTTCTAACTTTTCAATTTTCCTGTTTAATTTTTACACATAGAAAACGGTAGAACTTTTCTGAACATCCAATGTCGTGCATTATGTAATATACGGCATGCATGTTGTAAATTTCAATTTGATCATAAAACTAAATAAAAATATATTACTTTATATTTCCCGGCTTCTTTTTCACGTAAAGTAATTTCGATCTTGATTATACAATGCGTACTAATTGCTAGTACGTATCCCCTTACAATATATTATTTAAGTTTATTCGTTTATTACAAGTTATGGCACATTAGAAAGAAACCATTTTCTACCTTCTAATCAAGGAGTGGCTATCGGTAAACTCCCAATAGAAGGTTCGCGCGAGTAATTACATCGACAAACGTATAAAACTGTCGTTTAGATCTTCTTGACGTTAATTTGCGAGAATAAAACCGAGATAAAAATTTAGTTCTTGCTCGCCCGTGGCGTGATCGGTGTCGCGTGTACTTCGCGTTAAGCTTCACGCAATACTTACATTTGTCTGCTTTTCTTTTTTACGGCCCGATGCAGCGCTGCAAGTATTTCCTCGAAACGCAATCTTTTTCCACGAACACAACCTGTCTACCATCACCTTTGTTATATGCACTATAGAGAGGAAATACGTTTATTTCTCCTTTCATTTTATTAATTAACATATGCCACTTTAATTAATTATATGCGAAAATTGATTGCCGCTCATGGTTATTGGAACATTTTTAACCCTTAGCACTCGAGTGGTGGCTCTGAGGCACCACTAAATATTGCTATGCCAGTAATGTAAAATAATTGTCAAGTTATTTAATTATTTCATATCAAATAAATTACTAAACGTTAAACATTATTAAACATCATAAAATAAAGAAAAAGCATATAGAATGGAAATATTCTAGGTTAGAAGAAATTTTTAGTTTTCGTGTTCAAATAGTTCCGAGTGGAAAGGTTTAATAGTTACAATTGATTGCCACTTGCACCTTGTTGGACATCAATTATTGTCATCAATCATTTATTGGTTTCTTGTTCTTTTTCATTTTTAATTTTGTTTCTTTCTCTTTACAAGCTAATAAAGGACTGATTATCCGTACACTTACAATTAGTCAAACAATTTGCCATTTATGTGTAAAAACAACGAGTTGATTTTAGTCGCAAACACGCGTTCGGCTTAAGGCGTATGCACATCAAGTTCTAAACTGCTAATCAACTTCTAAGCTGAACCACTAAATACAGTTGAAATGATATCGTGTTTAGTGTCATTTTAATCAGAAAAATGCCACACAAACAAGTTGATTACAGTCCCATAAAAAAACGATGAAAAATAAAGAAGATTTGTAATTGGATTAGTAGTGGTTCACACCGATATACCCGTGGCGAGATCAATCATTGCCGCCTTGCGGCGTTAACCGGCAGTGGAGTCGGTAGGCATTAGACAAACTCTGGGTAGAAGGTCGCGGAGAAATATCGCGACTTTACTACTGTGTATTTCTCAAAAATTAAGCGTAGTAGAGACAAACGATTTTCTGATTTGTATCCAGAGAACCACAAGCCTTTGCACTCGGAGATATTTTAACTCGAAAATTAAATATTTTTTCCGACCTAAAAAAATATTTCCATTCCCTATGATATTTCAAATTTTATGGATATGAAATTGGCATAATAGCTCATACAATACCTAAATGTTTAGTAATTGATTATATACCGATAAATTTAATAATCTAAACAATATTTTGAATAATAGTGCAGCAATTTTTAGCGGCGTCTCTCAGAGTCACCATTCGAATGCTAAGGGTTCTTGTTGGAGGGTTTCATTCTCTCGTATCTGCTATTAACGATGGATTGTAAAAACACGTGAAAGTCTGTTCCGCCTGTACATAGCGCATGGGTACAGACAAACGAAGCGTCACAGTCACAGTAGAACTGAATTATCCGTTACACTCGACGAACCTAATTGATGCTGCTCGTGCGTGAACTCAGCTTCAGCCTGATAACAACAGGGACGTATAGAAATTTTTCGCGCGATCAAGTCGACAGCATAAATATGTCCGGCGCATTTACATTTTTATCGAATCTCGGGCGGGCGTAAAATAAAGCTATCGTATAACGCAAGAACATCGACGAAACGATAATGTTGAATGATGGATGCCGATGGAAGGGTAAACGCACGCACACGAAATTGAGACTGTATTTTGTAAACCGTCGGTCGGGTTAATAATATTGGTGTGAGTGCGATTCGAAATGTACAACTGTGAATAATTGTTAAAAGAAAGAGTTTTTGAAAAAAGAGACCGGGGCTAGTTGACTAACTTTTAACATATTTAGTTTTTAGTTTTTAGTTTTTAGTTTTTAGTTTTTAGTTTTTAGTTTTTAGTTTTTACCAATGAACCATTCTTATTTTGCTGACTTGTTGTACAAAAGTTTGCACATTGATTTGGGTATACAGATTTAATTTTGAAAATCGTTTTGACTGAACCTATATAGTTGCAGTTTTAATCAAATTTAGATTAGTGAGTGCAATAAGTGAAAACAAACTAAAAATATCCAAACTAAAATATCCAGTTTAAGAGTTGATATTGCCAGAAATGAAAAGCAAATCCGAATTCGTGGCAAACGTGATCGGATTTCTCGGCTCGGTGCGCGCTCTGTTTCCACACGATATTCACGTAGGGTGCTAAAAGGCCAATAGCTTTGAAAGGGGCCACCTGTCTCTAGCTACGATGAAATAATGACTCGACAGAACTCTGGAATCTTTTCGCCCGAGATTAACCGTGCCCGTACGATTCCTACGGCTCTTACATTGAACAGACCAATTTTTTATTAAAATTTCCACCTCGCAGTTCCTTGCGCTTTTGCGAGGAGTGAAAAAGAGGATCGAGAACGATCTTTCGCAGGAATTATTTTCTTACCCAATGGCACAATTTTAAGGGGTGTCGTGAAAAAAATCTCGCAAAAAAATTTCACCTGGTATTTATAATACATGCAGTCCTTTTCTACGTTCGGCATCCTCTGTACTTTCTGCGCGGTCACCAAGGTCGACGCAGTTAAAAAGAAATAGTTTCCCTACACGATCTCTGTTCCTGCTCGGAACAGGCGATGGGTGCTAGATCGCGACTTTACAGTACGCGCATTTGCTGGCTCGTCAAGCGATTCGGCCAGTTTCGGAAGACGTCAACCGCGGAGTAGGGATGTCACGTGGTCCCTACAAGTTTCTCCTACTGCCATCTTCTGACGGACGAGCAGTACATGTCTGTCTGTACTTATTACATTTTTTCTGTTACATCGCTAACGCAGAATCTATGAAAACGAAGAATCACGCACACTTACAAGATGATAATAATAAAATAACCATTCAGAATGTTTACTCGATATAGATGACTACCGCCAGGCACTTTACAATAGAAAGAAGAATATAAACAACGGCTTCACGTAAGGATCGAGTCGTTTAACGTGAACAAGCATAACACAGATAAAAGTTTATATTATATTTTATTCACTTTCTATGATTCCCATATGCAGCGAAACATAAAAACTTCTAGTCTACATATAATCGTCAATATTAAGATTAGGGCATGTTTCGACGTTTTGAAATGGAATAAATGAAAGTTAAGCAAAAATATGCAGTTTAAAATTGTCACACTCTAGTTACCTCAACATTATCAGATCAGATTAATTGCCAGTGTTTTATCAAAAGCATTTCGAAGCGGTATCTGAATTTAATACCGAATTTATCCTAGCGTAATGAATATTAATACCGTATTGTCGAATTTGTTAAACAGACCAGTCAATTGTACAGTCTATTTGCACTGTTAATAAATAACGTTTAGCGTGTGAACAAATCCAATTTTCATACGATCATGAAACATTCAATAAATGTAACATTGAAAAATTGTGAAAAAGGGGAGCGTATACATAGTACATTATTCATATAGGATGCGGCCGAATAATTGGTATAACAGTGCGCACGATGTGGTTTCGTATGAAAAATAAGAAAAAATATAGCAGAAAATTTTTTTGTCCTTAGCTTCGTTTTCGAGAAAATCGAGTTTGAAAGCGCAACGAATTTAGGCCCTATTAGATATACAGTAGGAATCGTCTGTCAGTCTGTCGCGTTCAACTGTCCGACTATTACCAACTAATTCTACTTGTTACATATACTAGACCAGGCCTGGGCAAGTTTGCAGCTCGCCGATCGCAGACGATTTCTCTCCCCACGGAGGTTGGGCAGATTAGGAATGTATTTGTAAGTACGTATGAGTGACGCACTTGAGACGTGACGAAAAAATCTCCGTTGCTTTTAGTAATACGAGAAAATGTTTCCGGCAGTAAATATGTTTGGTTCAGTGGGAATATTATTGTGACAGAGAAGAGAAAACATATTTAGCACGACAATGAAACTGGGCTCATTTTAACAAATTACACGGTCCAACTAAAAAATAAGACAATTAAATAAATAAAGGAAGAACCAAGCACATAAAAGAACCCATTTTATTTACATTTTTCTTTCTCTGATGTCGAGTCACATTCGACAAAGGAGTGCAAAGGGTTAATAACTGAACCTAATATTTTGACGTGCGTATATCTGTGGTTAGCAGGATGAACGCCGCATGTCACAATTTCAAAAAATTTGAGTTTATGCATTAATTAAACTTTATAGTATAGGATGTACGTATTTCCCTGAAAAAGTCATGAAAATAAATTCGAAAGTAAATACAAAATCATAATGCAATTTAACCGATGTCCTATGTCAAAGCATTAGTGATTAAAACTTTAAACGGCAATATCTCGAAAGTGAAACAACTATGTGACATACGGCGTTCTTCCTGAAAACCACAGATATACATATGATAGCCTTTTTTAATACTTGTAACCTACGTGCCTAAGTGTTTTCTTTCTTTCTTCTTCTCTTGCTTACAATGTTACTAACGTTCTCGTTACTCACCATACTCTGTAATACTCTGGAATGTGCAGTATGTTGTAATAAGTCCCATGAGAGATTTCCTTATAAAAAATATTACCGAAGGTCATTGAAGGTCAGAAACCTTGTTCCGAGGATTGATGCTTGAATAAGTTACGCAACAAATTAATTGAATTTTCCTTTGGTTTTGATTTTTGTAAAATATTTACACTCAAGTTCTAAGCTAGCTTGCGATGGGTACATATAACGTTTGATATATCTGATACTGTAACAGAGGCAAAGAAAGAAAATTACAATAGTCCTAATTGTTCGCATGTTTAATAATCTCCGCACGGCATAGCTGGAAATAATTTCTATCGCGTTTGATAGAAGATATAACACTGTATGTAGTAGGTATTCATTATTTTAAGCTTCCAGAAGCTCTCCATGGCAAATGCACGGTCGGTTTATCGACCAAGTCGGTCGACCCATATCCGTGGCATTATTGTTTAATGACTTCTCGTCTTCGTTGGGGTCAAAAAATAGGATCCCCCCTGTGGTTAAATTCGTCTCGAGCTTTTCAGTGCTGTGGCCAGCACATCGAAAGTTTTTTTATGCATCGTTCGAAAAATTATTGCGGAAAACTTAATCCTGTTTCTCGCTATCGCTATTTGAATTCACGAGGGAAACTGGTGCACAATGACACGAATTAAAATTTTATGCCGATGGAGGAAGTAGCTACAGTCTCGACTTTACACGTAACCCGATCTAGTTCAGTCATCGGTAAATGCGGCTTGATAAAGTCTACGTTGACACGGATAAAACTGTATACGAAACGAATACAAAGACTCGAGCAAGACGTTTGCTCCTCGTTTCGACTTATCTATATACAGGGCGAGTCACCTTCCATTTCATTAGCATTTTCAATAAATGTCTGTTTTTCATCAGTTTTAAAGTTTACGATCTTGAATAACAATATCGTTGAAATTGTCTCGAAAAGGGCTACAATCGCAGGAGTTAAAAAATGCGAGGCGAGGTTCCATTGTAAAAAACTAAGTTGACCCTTTAATCTCATCAGCTCCTCGATTTGAAAAAAAGTTATGTAGACCACGCGATGGGCCCCTAGAAACTAAACAACTTTTGTCCGGAGCATTTATTCCTATTTCAAAAAATGTAGAAGTTATTCGGGTGGCTTCTCTGTATGTATTCGTCTTTGTTCATTCAATTCTTGTACCAGGCCACAAAATTTTATCCGTTCAACTCGCGCGCGCGCGCGCCCCCTCCCCCCTCTCCAAGATTAAATCCTGAGTGCGCCACTGTTGGGATCGGTGACGGATCAGATAGTAGCGGGAAAGATCTTTGACTATCTGTCCATCTTGTGGCGAGCGTAGGAGGTTAGCCGCCACAAGTTCACAGAATTTGGTGAAAGAAATGGTTAAATAACATAAAAACGGCGATCCTTTAATGAATCATAATGAGTTAATGAATCATAATTAGTTATTACAAACTGTTTGTATTATAACTCAGTGTATAAATAAATGTTTTTGTTTAGTAAATGAACTTAAACAGGATTCCCAAAAATGTTGTACTTCCTTGAAAGGGGTGCCAATCACGGGCCAATCAGACGACGGCGCTACCTACCTCGTCCACGGCTGTCCTCTGTAGCCGTGCTCTGATTGGCCCGTGTTTTTCGTTAATAACTCTTTAACGAAGCCGGGGAGAACATTTTCCCAAAGGAAAAAGTTACTTCTAGTAGAATATTTTTAGGATCCCTCTACATTTATTTATCCTATAATATAAACATCAACTTTTTCAAAAGTCTAATCGGTCACTGTTCCGAGGAATATTGTAAAATTTCGTTCCAAGACTTTATTTGTCGTGTATTTTTATCTAATCTTGCGTGAATAGGGAGCAAAATACTTGCTTTTAACTCTGGCGGTACGAAATGGACTTGTATATCGTTAAAAACCATAGTAATTTTCGAACAATTTTTCACGTCTATTTCGTTTCCTGTTAAGTGGCTTGATAGTTGTGCACGAAGGTACACAAAATGTAGGTTGGAAATTATTTTTTTTATTTTCTGGTCTCGTGAGCCATGTTAATTGTCGATCAAAGATCAGTGGGTACGGAACCGGCGATTAAGCGGCGTGAATAGAAGCTTACGTTTGAGAACGGGCGAATCGATAAAATTTCTCATGCCTTTAACGAGCGCAATTATCTTCGAACGTCCTGGAATCGAGATATCGATTCCCGCCTGTGTGTATAAGTGAAACCCGGCGGCGAGCCATGCTGTTGGTGTCTCTATCATCGACCCGACCCTCCGATTCTAAGCGACGAGCATGCTCTTCCGTCGAGGAGTTTCGAAACGTTCATATATGTAGTTCGAAATGCCCTCTGTCAGTTGACAACTTCTTCTGGATTCTAAAACACAAGCAGAAACAATTTGAATGTTTCGCGCACGAACGGGAAAACGTTTACGGAACTCCATTCGTCGCAACGTGGAATGCGGTTCCGATAACTCTATCACATCAAAATATGGCGAAATGTCAGTTTCATTTATACTGGGCAGATTTCCAGGAAACACATCTCTATATTAAACAACGATCACACACACATATATATATATATATATATATATATATATACATATACTTCTTTGTGCTTCGAATACATTTCACCTTATCGAAAAATCTGTACCACTTTTAGGAAGCGAGTTACGTTACCATTGAGCTCAGATGTGGGATATACAGGGCTTACAAGGGAAGTTGTAAATCGGTCGCCGCGACTTTTATTTCTGATCGTGCTATTACCAGGCTGACTATAATGTACAATGTACAGTGTACAGTGACGGACAAAAGAAAGCTTAAAATTTTCTGTACATTAGTAACAACACTATAACTACCACACCAGTCAAAATGACACCAGTGAAATTCTTACTTCATGCTACATTTTTTTATCGCAATGATGCGATGACTTTTGCAGCGACAACTAAAGGTGTAATATTATATAATGAACACTTGTGCAAGATTTCGTCAAAAACGACGTGCATCAGTCACCGGGGTCCTTGTTAGCGTAAAAACGAATGATAGCTTGTGAAAGTAGAGAAGCTAGAGAAAGTCTGTCTTCATTTCTGAAGTTCTCAGAAATCTCACTGTATCCTTTATTCGTACCATATATACTTATATACTCGGCTTCAAGTAACTTGCCGTGTTCCAAGATTACTTCATCTACCAGATGACGGATGTGGGCAAAGTACTGTAGTCTGTTGAGAGGTCGCAGTACCACGAAACTAACGTGTACCAGAGTGTACCTAGAGGGGAAAGGGTAACCTTCGCCATAACTGTAACGTATATTTTATTTTATTACTCGTTTATTTCTACGTTACTCTTATTATTTTAAATATGACTAACTCATTTTGTCAATTATAATTTAGAAAAAGATAAATTATAATGTAGATGTTGATAATATGAAATCTGTATTTATTTCTTCACAACTGAGAGACTTAATCTCCTGGTAAGAATCATTAATTAGAGTCATAAGAAACCCTGCACTATACAGGGAGGGTGATTCTGGGAACCTGGACAAGTTAAGTTATGGGTGTTCACCCTCATCCCTATTCTTAAATGAGGAGTTAGCGACTTAAAATTTTGGGCGATTATCTTTTATCCTAAAAACATTGTTTTGCACACGATACCAATAAAAATTGTCATGGGAGGAGCCGCTGGACCGTGCTTATCCTGCTAGACCCAAAATTTCGATGGTACAGTTTAGTTACTCGTCCAGCTTTTTTTTCTTCAAAATGGTAAATACGTAGTAGGAAAAAATGGTAGAGTAAAAAGTTGCACTGTTTGACATGATCAACCCAATAATACATGAAAACTTTATATTTACAATATCCTTCGAGAAATTAAGGTCACCGTCCCTGGACTTTTTCATATGGTACAAGGACTATAGCATTCCATTAAAAAAATTGAAGCCAATTTCAATTTTTCGAAGGATACTGCAAATATAAAAATTGTTACGCACTACTGTGGTATGTACTATTATCTATAATTGTTTTCTCATATTTACCTATTGCGAGAAGAAAGCTGAATAATAATAACACTGTATTAATATTCAATACTGTATTAATGTTTTCGTTGAAATAGTATCTAGAATATCATTTAAGAAAGGACATTCTGAAATTTTCATTTATTAAAATATAGTAAAATCTATTTTTATTTCACGTATAGGAAGAAGTTAAAAATTAAGTAAAATTTTAATTATGACTAAGATGAAACCTATCGATTATTAGCATATAGCAACCTAATGTATGCTAACTATTGTGGGTAAATGTAGATGCATAGGTGCAGTGTTTCAGTACCAAATTAATCTTTTCGGATCTGTACATATATCGTGCCAGTATTGGCGGCACAAACCCAATCCCAGATCTTTGGGGAAATCTGGCGAGGAAAGTTTATGGCAACTGCCGACAATATAATTCATTTAACCAACTATCAAACACGATTAACGCAGTATGGATTACCATGTAGAAATAATAATAAAAAATCTGATTCTTGAGTCTTTCAAATGTTACTCAAGAAAATAGCGAAATACTTAAATAATTATATTGTGGAATAGAGAAAAAATATTCCATACATTTGGTTTGTTCGTGAAAAAACTATGATATTATAATTTACCAGCTGATTTCGTATAAAAGTATATTTTTAGATAGGTAAAATGTGCCGAATATCTTTTTGAAATTTACTCTCTATTTCGTCTATTTATTATTTTCTAATTTTATACTATTTAGAGAAAATTATTAGGATTAATCCGAAAATTTTCATGCCATGAGATAATTTATCTATTTATTAATGCTTTAGACCAAACGGTTTATTTAGCAAATACAATATTGCTATGTCATGAAATAAGTTACTTATTTTTTTATTGTTCTTTGTTCTAGGCTTTCAAAAAATCTAAAAAAATTCTGGAATACGTATTGAAGTCTCTATTTAATATGTAATCGTTGAAACATTAAATGTTTAAAGCTTTCATGAGAAAAAATAAATATTGGAATGAAAGAAATTCATGAGTGACGCGTGTTGTGGACATGAACGACCGAAATTGTGCACGGCGAGTTATTTTTCGTGTTGAACAGTCTGAAGCGATCCACAAATGTCATCCACGATTATAATCGCTCTTCACGCAGCCATTAGAATATGTCGATACTCCAGCGTCTGCCAACATTTAGCCAAACTCCCGTCTTCCAGTCGAATCCAATCGAATTCAATTTCACATATCAACGCTTACAATTTCTGGGATTTCGAAATCAATCGTTCTGATTACCTGAAGCGTTTATTTCCGTCGTGTTTCCTTCCAATTACCTTATTTACGAGTGCTTGTGGCACAAGCAGCTTTAATCCTACGATGAATATTACTCGGAAACAATCGCGCCCCTGCGCTAAACTCGACATACTCTTAAGCAACGAAACGTACTAAGGCGATTTCGAAATAATACCTGCTTTCATATTTCAAAAATGTGTCGTTCTAATAACGTTCTCGTTATTTCCTGCAAATTTATACAGGGTGTTTCGTTTATCATATCCACTTTAATGTCTCTACAACTTTTGCAGATACAAAAACAGGGATGAACGAAATGATTTCTCTTTCAAACTAATTATTTACTGACGCGTCAACCACTTGAAATAACATTCTATGTCTGCAAACGGCAAATATTGTGATTTATGTTTTCATCTACATTTTTTCTTCGATTTCTCAACGTCGTCAATGATTTGCCAAGAATATTTATTAGAAAATTCACGATACTTTGAAGCGAGCCAAGAAATTAAACATTTTCTTATTTTTACCCTTATATAATATTATTTTACAAAAAAACATAACTTTCCGCGTAACTTTCATTATTTTCAACACATTTTCGTATATGAAACCTGAATTACGAACTTACGCGTTCGATTATTGTTGGAGTTATGGTAACAACATGTATGCATCACAATGTTCGCTGTTTGAAACCAAACAATTTTTTCTTTAATCATTTTATTTGCATTTGCAAAAGTAACAGAGACGTTAGAATGAACAAGTTGAACGAACTGCTTTCCTTTCCGTCGTCGGTGTTTTTATTAAGTAAATTAAAAGATGAATGAGATTGTATTTTATATTTTGTTGAGTAATGGATTTGATAAATTTCGGAAGGTTTTTTTATGCTATAATATATTATTACGCAGAATTTGATACTCTATCGGTTCATGATACAAAAGGATTTCCCATTTAACTTTCTGAGACAAAATTCATCGGTTTACCCCACTGTGCATCGCCTTTCGTGTCTAGTCGTAGCTAGAGAGCACAGCATTTATCGATTCACGTACTTTGTTGATCTGATTCTTTTCGTATATTGTTAGCCAGTTGATAAAGTCACATTATTACCGAAACGTTGTTGGATGTTAATTCACCAAAAGCAGATCCTACATTATGACAAAAATGAGTCGGTATACCATTAGGATGAGTAGATAGATTAAAAGAATTTCAGAATATTGATATATTAGTTTTAGCAAAATGAATTTTCTACATTCTTCCTGTTTCTAAAATTTCTATTCGCTATAAAGATCCGAAGTCTAGTCACTATCGTGTTGACAGAAATCGTTATAGTTTATCTTTATTGTTATTATCTGTTATAGTATGCAAAATAAATTTGTGTGAGGAGGCAAAATGTAAAACGATAATCATAAAACAATCGAGTGCGATGTCTCCTCCATCCTCGCGAAAGATCAAATATTTTTCAACGGGTAGCGTACATATACACGAGGATATTGAAAAGCAAGAAGAGCAACATACGCGACTGGAATAACTATGCACCTCCAGGGGAGAAGCATATTGCATCCTTTACGATCTACGATGACCAAAACGCGTTATCGAGGTTTTTCATTTAGACCAGCGCTTTAGAAATGAATTATTACCGATCGGTGGCAACAGCTATGTTTTTCCTCCCCGGAGAGGTTAGTAGTTTTTCAGTCATCGCAGGAAATGAGTGGGCAGCCGTGGTTTTTCTACAATTGAAAAACTTTCGCGATTCCTGACGGATTAAAACAGCGAAACGAGCATGCTCATAAAGAGAAAACGCGTTTATGCTTCGCGTACTGTAGAGCAGCGGAGCAGCGGTTTCCAACCAGGGAGGCGCCAACATTTTTTTGTAATAAAGTTATTATTATTTAAAACGTGTCTATATTATTATATCTATTAAAAGATAGGGAGGCGCGGAAAAAAAATCTTTTTTTTTGGGAGGCGTAGTAGCATAAAGGTTGGAAACCGTTGCTGTAGAGGTCAATTTAGCATTAAAGCAAACGCTCGGCTTTCAAATGTGCCTTTCGTTACAGAACAATCTAAATTGATTCAATGTTAACGGTCATACAGGGCGAGTCTAATATAACGTGACATAACGCGACGATCTCGAATAACTAGGTGTGTAAGTAGGTGTGTGCGGGTACCCGAAATTTCGGGTTCGGGTCGGGATCTCGAAAGTTTATAAAGTTTGGGTACCCGAGTTGGCAGTCGGGTCGGGTCGAGTCGGGGTCCCGAAAGTTTGCAATATTCGGCTACTCGAAGTTAAAATTGGGGCAAGTTTGTGATTAAAGCAGCGATAAATAATTCTGTGCATATTAACCGTTTGCACTCAGTTTTCGCCGATAATGCGATATTTGAAATATGACCCTTAAAACCACCGTCGCTACTACAGTGACACGACGGGTTACCCTTGGTTCGTCGACAACCCATTTCACCGACACTGTTTTCATCGACACGATTTCACCGACAGTTACTTTCGTCGACACTATGTTTTCATCGACACGGTCAAATAGTAGTCATATGCGGCCAGTATTAAGTAGAATGTCTCCCAATTGTTGGATCGGACGTGTTAGTAACATTGGTTGGTCACCTCGCTCGTCTTTACCACTAAACCTACCGAGCCTTAAACAAGATTGATTTTATTTAGACTTTGCGCGGCTCCTATTATATGTAATACGTGCTCTGCTAAAGATATTTATAAATCATTTTTGTTATTTTAATAATTGTAAAATAATAAACCTCTGGAACCTGGAATCGGAATTATTTGCGAAATTCTCCTCAACGAGAAACAGTGGAAACGACGCGACGCGACGTTGTCGCTTCAACTCACGTCCGCGTCCGTGGGATTGAACAGATACAAAAATTGTCTGTTATACGTATGTTTCCGGGTGTAGTATGTTGGAGAACTTGAAATCTAGACTGTCGCAAAACGACGTGTAGGACGTTAGAAAATCGGAAAGTGGCGTTAACGTGGGAGGAGTAGGTCGAAGCGGCGCGGCGCGGCGCGGCGCGGCGACTGGCGTGGCGCGGCGACCTGATTTTCGTGGTGTAATACATTTGAAAATTGCTTCGCTGATTCTATTTTCCAGCAAAATGTGCGACCTCGGGTAAGTCGAAAGTTCCAAGGAACGCCTGGAGAAGCCATCGAGTAACAATAATGAAACTATTTCCATAAATAACGAACGTTCGAACTCACCGCACGGCGCGGCGCGGCGCGGCGTGACAGCGGATTGAAATTATGCTACTCGATTTCAATCAACGGAATGTCGATATTCCACGAGAGAAATATTTCCACCATTCGTTCTATTTCCTGAGCAGAAATGAGTATAGATAGAATCTCCAGCCGTACATTCTTATTATACATGCAAATCGACCCTACCAATTTCTCTAACCTAATCTTGTGCCACAAGTGGGCCTGCGTTAGCCAGAAGCCGAGTTGCATTTTCCTCGCTGTATCCGGTTTAATTAAAACTGCCGAATGTCTCTCTTGATTCAAGCGATAGCTGGGGAACGACAGATCCTTTTCAGGATAGTCATTCCAGCAAACTAGCAAATTCATTTCAAAACCTTATACATTGCGAAGCTTATTCGATTCTTCTAGAGATCCCTATTTCACGTATATTTAAATACATCTGTGCAACACGTGTATTTCACGTACACGTAAATTTTAAGTTTATACACGGGTAGGGGAGACCGAGGCTAAAAGTTTCAATTTTTAATAAACATATGAAATTACGTAGAAAGAGTATGGATATTCTATCTAATATTATTAATAAATAACCTAACCTATATTCTTTCCTAATTCCATGCCATTATTGGTCTTACTAAAACACGCGCAACATGTTAAGCAATCAGAACTGTCACTCATTTTAACTTATTAAACTTATTAAAGACACGAAACGCCAGTTTCGAAAAATCGCTGATGGAACTAAACAGCATTTCAGAAGAGGCGTTTTCTCGATGCTTCCAGCAATGGAAACAGCGATGGGGAAAAATGCCATGGGGAGTATTTTGAAGGGGAAATGTTGAATAACTTGTACGAATGTTAAATAAACTTATAAAAATAAGTGCTGGAATTTTCTTATCAGATCTCGTATGTATATAGATACTATCTGCGAGCTGTCGCTGCCGTAAGACGTAATTATGTGTTTCCAACATGATATGTACATACAATATTGATTGAATTAATTGTTGTTTTTATAAAAATTTATGCGAAAGTAAACAAATAGAAACAGAAACACTAATGAAATGACATACGCAAGTAGTATAATCGGAATAACTCCGAATCAATGTCTGTCGGAATTTCATGATAGAAATACCTGTGAGGGATGCTTGTAATTTTTTTATCTTTTTCTCTATCCATAGAGAGCACTGACGTAGATTTTACTGGAAAATCCTTGGGCGCTGCGTGTGTGTGTTATCAACCCCTTGTCGAATCGAAGGCTATTTTGGAATCGAATAGTGGACCAATCCGGAAGAAATGTTGCACTTCCGGGAATTTTCCATCCACGCTCGTCGCTCAACAGTGTTTCGTAGATTTTATTTTTCATTGAATCTGCAGGATCAAAAATGTAAAAGGGTTCAGGTGGACGGTCGCTTTTTCTTGGCATATTAAACCGTGTTTTCGATTTTCTATGGAAATCGCGAAGTCATCCGGCCTAGTCGGCATCACAATACCGTCGAAATCTCATATTCTCATCCTTGAATATCTTCCTATTATGATGCAGCACAGACGTAATCATATGTGAATGACGAATAAATGGCATATTGGTTATTGCATTAGAAAGGATAAAATTAGTGAATCGTGCTCTGCCTGCAAATACTTTGATTTATATATCTGGCTAGACGATTGACAAAAGATGCTGGAGGAAAGGCATTCAGATTCGTGGAGAATACTGATGTTCTCTGAGAAACATCGACCGGAATTAGACAACCAAACGTTTAGTATGCGAATCAAGGGGTGATAATTAAATCTATTTATTCATTTTATCTTTATTGTTACGAGCCGTGGGTTAGGTAGGCTATGCGTGACCGAGGATTGTTTAGTTTTTAACGTGGGCTAGTCGGTGCCTGTTTCATCACCGGGTCGCCAGTAGGTAGAAATTAGAGGTCGCGGTTTTGAACGGGTACTAAAATACACGCGTACACGTGGCACGTGGGCCGTGGGCCGTGTCGTAAGGCGTAAGGAATTAAGGATCCGTGAAAACAGATCAGTGCAAACTGCGCTGATCTTTATGCATTTATGGGTTCTTAAAATTTTCAGAAATGGCTGGAATATAAGATTCGACAGAATTTAGTATGATTTTTATTTTTTCGAGATCTGCAGAGGCTGCTACCACTGGAAATATGATCCTATTTTATTTCACTTTCTTAAAACTCGTATACGAAAATTGAATATTGCATAAACATCAGCAGCCGAGAATAATTATGCCGACCATCCCCCTGGTTGTGTAGCGTCTCAGAAACAGATCCGGGGGTTGGGGGGGGGGGGGGATGCTGTGGGAGGAGGCGTCTTAAAAAATGATAATTAAAAGTAGAGTAAGCTTTCTGGTATAGCTCGTGTTGTTACAAAATTATACTGTGCTTAAAAAAGAAAACAACGTAAAAGCTTTTCAAGGTAAATTTTGCTAAAGTAATTTTGTATTGATAAAATTTCGTTCCCCGAACATTTCTACCATCGAAAAACTGTTGAAATTACCGGTATTTTCTAGAGATCAGAACCGCCGTTGATCGTTACCTGATGAAAAATGGGAAGTCCGACGGAGTGGAAAAACAATTTTAATTAAACCTGCCCTTCAAGATCCTTTTCCGCTATAAATAATGCATGGCAGAACTGATGGATTTTACTTTACACGATACTGCCGAAACAACAGTTGAATTTTATCCAGAAGATATTTCCTCGCCCCGTGTAATAGATTATATTGCAATTCCTCCTGAACGTGACAATCGTTCCGTTAATAAATTTTTGTTGCGTGCAATTTATTCAATTGGTCTGCCAACCAACCTGAATTCACCATGCTTGGTGCGTAAATTGAATACGTTATTTTGCAGTGGCAAAAGCACATATCGATTCACAAAGTAATTATAAATTCATCGTAAAAAATACAGCTGAACATATTGTATGTACATATTGTATTTGTACAAACAGGTGCGGTAGAACTTCGATTATTACCCGAACCTCTGGATGAATGAAGTCTTCGGTATCCCAACATGCTTCGAATGTAGATAGCTCAATCTGAGGAAATCCATAAGCAACACTATTCATTTTATAGATTAATCAAAATTGAGTCCAGCATTATGGGTCAACTTTTCCTCGCGTAACCAGACATTTTTGCCTTTTTCCTATGTTACCCAGCAGATCTGGACGAGAAGATGTGAGAAATCCAAGTTTTGATTCTGGAGGATCAATGGTTCAAAAGCTATAAGTGTATAAATTTGAGCGTGTAGTTTATTAAAATTAGAGCGTTGTGTGCAGTGACTGTCGCGCGTCGCGCGCCGCTTACCGAGGCGGAGCCACTAATTCTAAGTGGCACCACAAGCACGCGCTGATGTTGATCACGTTGATTCCCAAACCGGCCCTCTTCTCCGCCCGCCCCCTCCCCCAGCCCCCACCCCCATCGACCGACCTAACCGCCAACCAACTACATAATTAATTATTGGCATTACCGCGTGCTTGTGCTGCCACCTAGCGCCTCCGCTCTGTAAGCGGTGCGCGACTGTCACTACACACAACATGGCGGCGCTAATCTGTTGAAAACACTGGAAATCGCTCAACTTTACACACTTATAACTTTTGAACCATTGATCCTCCTGGATCGAAACTTGGATGTCCCGCATCTCCTCGTCCAAATCTACTGAATAACATAGGAAAAAGGCAAAAATTTCTGGTTACGCGAGGAAAAGAGTAGCCAGCATTATAATTGAGTAACTAATATAATTCTGCTAGACACTGGCATTTGGTAATGAATCATATCTTTAAAGTACAATTTTTATAGCCTATTTAGGTTAGACCTATAAAGGAAAGACGATATGCTTACAATTAGATAAAAAATAGGACATTCCATTTAAAAAACTTAATTTGACTTTGAAATCCCCCCTCCCCATCATTCTAGTTGTCAAAAAAGTTAGACTATATGATTGTACCCTTCATACCCCAGATAGCACAAATACGTCTTAAACAGGTCTTAAAAACGTCTGGTGTCGGACATTAAGACGTCCTACCGATGTCATGAATGTCCTGCGAACGTCTTCCGAACGGCCTCCGAACGGCCTCCGAACGGCTTATGTTACAAAACTGTACGTCCTAAAAACGTCTTAAGCATGTCCATTAGACGTCTAAAAAACGTCTTTTAGACATTCGTAGGACATTCAGGACGTCTTGTTCAAATTCACGAAAAAGTTAAAAAAAAATTATAATTTATATGTAATACTTCTACTTTCTATGCACTGCTTGAGGGAATATTCCATTTTGTCTTCGAAAGGACATTATTACAATTCAGAAATTTTTATGCAGTTGGCGGGACTCGAACTCGGGACCTACCGTTTACTTGATGATGTGCTTCCTCGCTGAGCCATGCGAACCTATATGGTTACATTCATTATTTTTTATTGTTTTAGGCTCAAATCATATAATTATTAGAAGAGATAAACTTCTGTTAAAAAAATTTTTTAGATAAAAATAAACTACTTTTTTTAAATGAAGCATAGTATTAGTATATTAACGACTAAGAGATATATATGTATATTTTCCCAAGTACATACTTCAATCGTACGTAAGCACAGAAATACATACCATATACCATATATTTGCTAAATAAACAAAAACATATTATTGTGAAAAACATATTGTTATAATATACAGGGTGTTTCACGTAATTTTTTCAAGCCATAACTCCGTTACTAATGCATTTACGAAAAAATATCATAAGAGAAAGATAAATGGTTCCAAGAGCACTACAATTCGTAGGCCCTTAGATTTTTTAGGTGCAACTGTGCATGTGCAATTAACAATTCCATCATTTCTTTAAATAGAAATGCATATTTTTTGTTACACTAATCGATTCCTCTGTTCATTCTACGTAAAAAATTATTAACGTACCATAGCAAAAAAATTAATAGTTCCCGCGATATTTTCAAAACCTGCCTTTATTGAAGAAGATACTCATTACTTTTCGTACACAACTTACGACGAACTTATTAATCTTATAGTTCAATCACATTGCGTAAGACGTAAGAGCTACGATTATTTTTCGTGCAACTACTTTGTCGCACATAATAAGAATATTAATTAATTAATTAATATTCTTAGAATATAAATGTATGTCGATTAAGTGACACACACGAATTCAAATAAATTAAAAGTAAACATTTTACTTCCAATATAAATAAAGATTTATTTTATATTCGAAACCAATATTTCATTCGTAATATGAGAGGTGTGTATGTCTTCCAGCATATTCTGGAACAAATATTTTTCCATGATAAACAAAATATTTCCTGCATATTTAATAAAAATGTTCTATTTCTAATATTAAATAAAGATTCATTTTATATTTAGAAAAAAATATTTTTCTTGTAACATGAAATAGATATATATTTCCTCCTTATTTAAAAAAAAGAATTTGTTACGTATTGTAAAATAAATATTGTATGTATATCTGAATATTAAAAACAGTTTGGATCTCTATTTAATACTACATGAATGTGTATACAATATTTTGTGCTGCTAGATGTAATCATCCATGTGTTTATAATAAATGATATTTTGACAAAATATTTTCATTATCATTGCAAGAAATAGGAAACATGAGAACCAACATTTTAATCATTGCATAGCAAAATGATCCCTGTCATAAGATCTCCAAAAAATTGAAGTGTGAAATAAGGCGTCTGAAATGAAACGTTTTGAAAACGCCCGCAAAAGGACGTCTTTAAAACGTTTTATTTCAAACGTTAAACGGACATCCCGCAAAAAAACGTCTTTAAAACGTCTTATTTCAGACGTTAAACCGACGTCCCAAAAAAACGTCTTTAAAACGTCTTATTTCAGACGTTAAACGGACATCCTGAGATAGACGTCTTTTAGACGTCTTTAGTACGTCTTTCCAGGACGTAGGACATTTAGACCTAAACTGGACGTAAAATGGACGTTTTCAGGACGTCCTGTGCTATCTGGGACCGAACAATTTTTGTAAACAAATTTTTTTCGTAACTTCAGTGCGTCACGAGATATTTTCGTTATCAGATAAACGAAACACCCTCTATATTACAGGACTCGTGTCTGCGATTAATTTCCCTGTTGCCCGGAAGCGTTTTGTAAATCTTTGATTTTGAGTTTGTACCCTGGTGCATCCAACGTGCCTGCATCCAGTTACCCTTATTCTAGAACTGCCGGGAATTGCTAAATCGTATAAAACGAGGAGATCCGGACGAAGATATCAGGGTACTAAGCCAGATCCTTCGTCGACCAAAGAAGTGGGCAAGAACTATCCATAGTATCCATACAGCTGAGTGTGAAATTGCCCTGAAACAATCCCGCCACGCCGCGCCGCGCCGCGCCGTGCCTTTCTACGGTTCTTATGTTTTCATGCAATCTCGAATCGCGCCAATCGGGATTAAAACGGAACTCTTATCTCTGTTCATACAACGGGAACGCGAATGAAATCGTATTCTCAATTTCAGCTAGATACTTTATGCGTACATTCAGAATGAACAAGATAAAATCTCGCCGATCTGGAGGAAGCTTATGGAACCTTGAATACAAATGAAAAATATAAAATATTTCATTTCTTCTTCCCCGTTTCCTCGAAATTAAATTACGGAAAGAATCCTTTTTCGAATATATCATATCTAATTTCAATTTTAGATGTCAGAGGACACGTTAAGGTCATTAATAGACTGCGGATGTTTATGCAATTTGCAATTTTTGTAAACGACTTTTAAGAAACTCGAATAAAGAAAATCTTATTTCCCGTGATAGTAGACTTTATAGTTCTGAAATAAATGAAAATCGTACTAAATTCTGTCGTATTTTATATCCTAGCATTTTTTAAAAATTTTTGAAAGCTATAATTGCATAAGGATCCGCAGTCCAGAGTTGGGCAAAAATTTAATCAACGATTGGCGACTAAATTTCTACTTCAATCGTTAATCGCAATTAACAATTAATCTCCTAGTTTAGTTGTTAATTGCGGTTAACGATTAAATACTTATTAATCGTTAATTGCGGTTAACGATTAAATACTTATCCAAATAGTTCTAAAGTGAGCAACAGATCGGGCACATGGGTTAAGTACTAAGGCAATTAGGAATAGGAGAAATGGGGAGAAAGAAGGAGTGACTGGTAAATCCAAGTCCAATTCCGAGCCATGAGGCTGAATATATAAAGATTATTATTATATTATTAATATCTCTGAAACTTTTATCAATCGAATATATAATAACTGTTAAAATTGAGCTTTATTATTAAAATGAAGGCATTGAAACAGAAAGTAAATAATTTCAAGGTTAAACGTTTACTAAATAACTGTTTTTTTTATAAAACTTCATTTTTAAAAAGTTTCATTCGATCCCTGCTTTTCACATATATCGAGACATTACTGTAATTACGTTACCACTCCATTCCACCTGTGCTGCCATCGCTCGCGTTGTCTCCATTGGCCGAGAACGGTGCGTGTGATGGCAAGGGAGGTGGGATAGAATGAGAACGTAAATACTTTGCCGCACCAAGAACTTGATCTATCCCCTGTGGCGAACCACCATTCTCCCTGAGTGCTCTCTGTCCTAGAAACTGTGAGTGAAGCAGAGTTTCGCTATCCGAGTGAAAGAGGAGAAAATCAGGCCGCCGCGCCGTGCAATTATTAACTCAAATTATCACCACCGCGCAACAGCAACAACCTGTGGTCCGGCGGTACCAGCAACTTGTCTCCTATGCTCAAAGCTAACCAAACGTAGTCGACGTCGCCATTTCGTGATACAGTAAAGTCGTTATCTAGCTCCTATCGCCTGTTGCGAGCAGGGCAGAGATCCTGTAAGGCGTAAGGAAACTATATTTTTATGACTGCGTCGACCTCCACCGTGCCGCGCCGACCGCGACCGTGCCGAAAGTACAAAGGATGCCGAACGTAGAAAAAGACAGCATGCAAACACGGACCGTGCGGCCGAAGCCGCAACGACAGAAAGCGTATCGGTGAGACAATACTAGTTTGGTTCGAGCTTCTTGGTCTCGCGCGGGGATGCCACCCAGTGGAAGGGACAGGCGAAGGGACAGTGATCGTGCAGATCCTCAGGAAGCTAGATCGCGACTTTACTGTACATCCAACACTCACACGCAACGTCGTTTATTTGCCCCTCCTACTACGGAGTCTTTCAAAAAAGCTTCCGGAAATTGTTTGTAAGATAATTACGGACAAAAGTCGAGATGCTGGTGCAGACACGTGTATTTTCGTTAAAAGTTAAAGAACAGACGACGGAAACCGAAAAGAACGGTGGGTCCTGCTCGCGTGGTGGTTTTATAATGCCGAATTTGATGAGTCGTGGGACTCTTTCATCGGTCTATTCAGATTATTTGTATTTTTTAATATAATAGAGATGCTTGAACAAGGAAATTTATTCCATCATTTTCCATAAATGAATTTTCATAATTATAATAATTGTCAAATATAAAACCGATCATTAGACCATGGTAGGTTCAGTGATATAAGGAAACTAAATTACAAGTTGGCAATGGATTTGTCATTCGAATATTTTCGAAAATGTTTTTTGACCATGACTGCTGAAGTCAACCGGCTGCACACGAACGCGTTTGGAGCGTCAGAGCACTTCCAAAGACTATTACTTAAAATTGATGTAATCAAAAGTGACAGGACGTGATTTGAATTCACATACTGTATTTAGTAATGTCTAAGGTTTCGTTTGTAAAAAGTCCTATGCCTATCACTGTTAAACATTTTCTTGAAAACCTTGTCGAGTCTCTCCGAGTCGACTGGGAAGAATATCGACGAAAACGCAGGCTAAATTCATCTCGCGGGCTCAGGTCAAAAGTTCGAGACACCATCCGGGAACGAAGTCCGTTATACTTGGGACGACTTTATAACAACGGTATCGTCGTGAAAGCTTCATGCCCCCGTAACAGGATCAAGCGGAGATCTTATCGCCGTTTTTACAGTCTGGAGCGGGCTCAACCGCATTTTCTGATTTCGCCGACGGATAAGCCTCTTCAGACGTTCGTAACAGGGTGGCCGGGTGGGTTGGACGAAGCCGACATTGAGTTCGGCCCGGCTACAAACTGTCTGTTTACGGCCGAAACTTTTGCGCCTTCATTTTCCGCGGGCGTACGCGAGCGCGAACGTTCGTCCTATCGATTTTCCGTAGTCGGCCTTCGTCTCTCTTACGAGCACCCTCTATTTCCCCTGTTCCACACGCTCTGAACTCTCCCGCAACCTTTCTCTTTCTGTCGCTTTGGCCCGGTGCAGCTCCGGGCGGGCTTGCTGTCGGCCACTTGCGATCAGTAACCCCGCTAGTAATGTCCAGTTGGTATTCAAACAACGACGCGAGCTTCTCGACTGCGGCGAACAGAGTTCTTTTCTCCGCTACCCTCTTCTTTCTTCGCGTTATTTTACGCGTTGATTCGCCGACACCCTTGCTCTGTGCGTGCCAACAACCGAAAGACACCACCGATGAAACGTGTTGGGATCGTATTCTGATCGTAATTAACCCATTCGGAACCCGAGCACTGTGTCACGTGAACCGGACCAAACCGTATCTAGCGAATGAACGTACCCGACTTTATAGATCAATTTGAGCTTGACGTTCTAGAACGTCATCGGTGGCTACGGTCCAGTTTAATTCCAGTAAGAATCAAAGCGGCACTTATCAGGTGGCACTGTCTTGGTCACACGCAGAAGCACCTCGTGTGACTCGATGATAGTAACCCTGGTCGGGGGCGGGGGGCGTAGCCTTCGAAACTCGGCCGTCGCGAGTAAGTAAATCTGAGCGCTGTTTTAGCATATAGCTGTCGCAGCTTTATGAACATATCTACATGCGCAGCCTAAAGGTCGTCGCACACTAGAACGCCCGCCGCCTCTCCGGCACCGCGCGCCTCCGCTGTTTTGGGTTTCTTCTATGTAGTTCATAGTTCTGTTTTACATCACGCATGGGCAAATTTTTGCTCGATCAGAGGCATTTTCAAGGGATATCCCCACTTCTCCCGGCCGCGCGTCTCGCTCCCCGTGGCGGCCATAGTGCCGTATGTCTTGAAAATGCCTCCGATCGAGCAAAAATTTGCCCATGCGTGATGTAAAACATAGAACTATGAACTACATAGAAGAAACCCAAAACAGCGGAGGCGCGCGGCGCGGCGGGCGGGGCGTTCTAGTGTGCGACGACCTTTATGCTTCCGAATAACAGAAATTACGCTGCCGAATAATGCAAGTTACGCCTCGTAAACGTAAAAATGGGACTTTTGAGAGCGATCGCGGCCTAGATTGATCCATTATCTAGCTCTTTTCACTACTGAAAAACCCCATCTTTGCATTATCGAGAAATGAGAAAACGCATGCCGCACCCTTGCAATCCTGGAAACGAGAGTCGAACGAACAGTACGCAGCTATATTCACAATTGTTGGCTGGATTATCTGGAGCTTAACAGAACGATTTGTCAAGCTCTCGTCCAGTTTTATATGCATCCTGTTCACCGTGCACGCGGGCAATTTTAGTTGCACAGGAACCTCACCACTCGAGATCCTCGATTCCGATAAGACTATGCTGCTAAAAGACACGAACTGCTCTCGTTTTTGTAGGAAACACTTTGTTAGAACGCCGCGCCGCGCCGTTGCCAGCGCCTCGGTTAACCAACGTCAAACGGACAGGTAAATAGAGTCGATACCACGTGACTGATTTTTTCGAGCGAGAAACACGATGCACAACACGAACACCCTTTCGTTGATGTCCGCGAGGGTGTGAGTGTTGCTCGGATTTATGAGTATCGGAGTCCGGGAATACAACCTGCTGAACCTGGATACAACTAGTCGGATGCGGAAGCGGCGCGGCGCGGCGCGGCGCGGCGGCACGGGCGAACTTTATCTAACCTGTTGACGCGATAACTACGCCAAGGGAGTCATTTGTAACCGGTGCGGTGACGTAACTGTTGATTAAAAATTTGCATGAAGCAACCAGTGATATTCGAAAATACTTCCGTACTATCACACAAGTCGTGTTGGTAATGGCACTCTTGTATTAACACCATCGTCCGTTGGTTCTTCTTTTCCACTCGGAAAGGAACCCCATGACTGATACACGCCGATTTTGATAAAACATTGCACAGTGTTCGTTAGAGACAGTGGCGTGCGCGTTTTCTATTATGTTTTAAGGGAGAAATCAACCGTTTTATTCGAATCGGCCCACAGTGGGGTAAACCGATGAATTTTGTGTCAAAATCAAAGAACAAGAAAATATTGCAGAATATGGGAACAATAGAGATTATGGTACCAACGTTTTTAGCCTTGAAAATATGTGTTGAACTTGCAGATTTTCAAGAAAATTGTGGTTCATCCAATGCCACGTACGGATAGATTCTTTTCTTGACATGCTATACATCATTTTCCATAGATTTTGTCACGCTGATTTTTAATCTGATCGTAAAATTTGCCTACCACCTCAGGATTTTACAAAAAATCGATTTTCGTGAAAAAAAAAATAAAACCATTTTTACGTTAAAATGATTTCATAACCCACCTCCTAGCTCCGGAAATGAAGCGAAATGTTTGAAAGTACCGCGGTGTGTTGGTTCGGCGGCTCCTCGATGAAAATTTTCTTAGTTCCCACCGCTCAGGATCGATTCGAAGCACTCGAATGAGCATCGACTAAACACTCAACCCTCTTCATCCGCGCACCCCTACCCGAAAAGAAGCTTTATCCAAACATTTGCTTCTTACGCCTGGGCGATGCTATGAACATACAATCACTATTATTTGATAAAAGAAGAAATATGTTTGAGATTATTACATTAATTTATTATAAAGAAAAAGGAACTAAAACGTTCAAGATTCTCTAACATACGTATCTGCTCTAAGCAAGGAGAATATTTTGTACACAATATACAGTGTTACCTCAGATGACATGAGAACCTCGATAGTATCGAGTCTCAGAAAGCGAAATGGTACTACGTTCTTTGACGTGTGCCGAACATAGAGAAGGACAGCCAGTAAACGACAAAGAGGGACTGAACGTGGAGGCAGCCAGCACAGTGCTGCGTATCGATTACAATGTCAATGTGCAAATAGGAAAGTTTTTTATTTTTCATTCTTTTTTTACAGAACTTTCAATTTTTTATTAGTGATTTTTATCGTAGAAAATTTTGGAATAACTGTTATTTTTAGTCCCTGATTTCAACTGTATTTAGTGGTCTAATCGATGATGAAAGTTTCGAACGAAACGAAGAACAGCGTCTCTTTCTTTCCCTTCGCTGTCCTTCCTTGCGCCCGAAACTTTCATCGTCGATTAAACCACTAAATACAGTTGAAATTATATCGTGTTTGGTCTTTTGTTAACCAGAAAAATGCCAGAAATAAGTTGGTGAAAGTCTCCCATAAAAAAATAATGAAAAATAAAGAAGTTTTGTAATTGGATTAGTAGTGGTTCACACCGATATACCCGAGTCGAGATCAATCGCCTGCAGCGCGGCGCGGCGCGACGCGGCGCGGCGTTGGCCGGCAGTGGAATGGATAGGCACTAGGCACTGGATAAATTCTGGGTAGGAGGTCGCAGAAAAATATCGCGACTTTACCGTAGTTCGGATGGTCGTTGCAGAAAACACCACGTGTTCAGAAACATAAAATGTCGCTAAACACGTAGAATAGCATCGTGTCGCTCGAACGACTACGCCATTACGTGACATTTCTTAAACAAGCTTATGCTCGTGGAGAAGATCACTAGGTATAGTAAGTGTATGTAAGAACGTGATTTGCAGTTTTCAACGTCGGAAGTCAAGTAAATCTAGTTCTCTGCTCTACCAGAACGTCGATCGTTATATCCTGGGTCCTGCAGACATTGAACATTCCGGAAGATATTATTCTAGCCATAACTGAACTACCTCAAAGAGTCTTCGCCGTCGAGAAGCAAATATTATAATAAGCTTACTATTTTACTTTTATTATTAACCCTTTGCACTTGGAATTGTTTTTCAATTTTGTTGCCAACAACTCCCTACTATTTGAAGTGTTTCATTTGAAATTTACTTGCAAGGACAGTTCCTTGACTGATAAAATCCGCCGTCTACTTATGAAGGAAGCATACTTTTGATCTTGAAGGCGAAAAGATCAAATTTAGCTTGAAAAATTCCTGCACATCCCGGAAATGGTAGAAAATTGGGATGAAATTTTGAATTTATTAACAATTAACTTGCATTTGATTCGATTTTTTTTTACAAAAGCTTAACTAGAAATACTTTATTTGTAAAAGGTTGAAATTGATTTGCAAAAGGGTGAATTTGGAGTGCAAAACCTGTATAACTTGCTCTACTTGTGCGCAGAGTATCATAATTCTTTGAATTTACGGGTTCGATAAGTTCCCTTGAGAGTACAAATCAGTATTTTACGAGTATACTACAAGAAAAGCATAGGGCAGTCAGCAGGCAAGTACATACTCAAGTTACGTATTGTACAATCTACGTACTCGTTTAAAAACAAAACGCCCATGGGAACCACCTTCCACCTCAGTAGCAATATATCTCCCGAATACCTCTGGAAAAATAGAGAAAACGAATGTGGAAAGGAGAAAGGGTAATATATCAGGGGCTAAGACCAAAAACAATTTCACCTGTGAAACGAGTGCAGGCGAAAACGAGCGTTTCGGAAATATATGTATGTATATCGTAGAGTGAACGATTTTAAATCTTTCCTTGAGCCCGCAAAACCCATTAAGAAAACCAAGGTAATAAGTTCGTCTTTTTTCACGTCTTTTTACGTTGCAATTATATTCCTTCCTGTTAAATTAAAATTCTCGCCCTCTATGGCGCGGACTCGATTTGATCAGAGAGAGTAACTATCTCACCAGCGCAGCGCAGCGGAGAAAGCAAATAAACATACGCGGCGATGACAATCGAATTATTTGCGTTTTGAAGTGAGATTGGTGGAAATGCTGCGCGTATCCAACTTGGGCGCTCGTAAGTAAAGACTCAAGAACAGGCGACTAGTTCGGTTAGTAAACGGTTAGGGAACTCTACGAAATTAAGTGAATGCTGCGGCTACCTGGCGCATGGCGCGGCGCGAATAGAATAAACTGTTTCGCAGACGGAACACAAATCACGAAATCACACGCCTGGGAAATCTCGCATGATTTAATTTTGCATTCTTCCCGGTGGATAACGTTAAAGGCGATATCAGACCTAATTGACTGTAACGATATTTTTCTATGCTCTTCATATACGTCGTGGACAAAATTAAGTGAACAGGTTTAATGATCAACAAAAAAAGTCAATGCTATTTAAAACATAATTTTAATAAACCGGAATTGTATGGAACATTTAAGTTAACAAAGTGTACTTCAATGAAATGAACAGCAATATCAATAATAACGATTAATATAATAGAATATGTTATCATCAATCGAAATTGTGTACAATTGAGCCGTTATTTTTGAAAGTTGTTATAGATCTTGCCGTTTTATACAGTGGCAACATAGGTAGTAATCTTGCCGAGATGTTTGGGTCTTCCTTGTTTTCCAAATAAGAATAATACTTTAAGAGGAGCATTTTCGTCCATACTGGTTTTGTAAAAAATTTCGTGTGGTTCTTCTCTTTTGAACCTCATCCAGCATATTTTCAGCCATTTTATAATTTCTCCATCCGTATTTTTTTTCCTGTTTGATATTGCATTTTCTAGAGATTTGGTTGAGACAAAATCTACTCGTTTCATTTCATACAAAATGAACCGATTTTTTTTCGTCAACTCTTTATTGTATTATAATAGTGTTGAGCAGTATATTTTATTATTTGAATAATACGCACGCTACAATTGATTGGTATAGGGAACACAAACCAAACAGTAGGACTTGCGGAAGTATACTAAATAAAATCAGATAAAATACTTCGAAATATGAATTGAATATGAATGCGCATGCTCGCATTGGAGCTTATTATCAAAGTGAGTATGTTGCACAAGTAAGTAAAAACGCTAACGTCTTATTGTTAGTACGACAGTAATGGTGTTTTAGAGTTATTTAAATTGAAATATCTCCTGAACTACTAACTTTTCGACATACATAGGTTAGTAGTTATTTATAACGAATGTCCAGCTGCATCGATTAATGTATTAAAAAATACCTCGTTCCATTAAAAAAAATGAAGGTGACCTTCATACCTCTGAAAAAATTACATAAAGACAAAAATTTGTTTGGCATCGTATGAGCCCCATTTTACCATTCAACTTTGTCCTTCAAACATTTGACGTATCTTTAAAAACAACAAAGACACTCAAGGTGGTCAAGTTAGGTGAAATACCCGGTATATATTGCGCATAAGGGTGCCAACAATGAAGATCGCAATAATACCGTTGAGTGCTACCTTTATTGCTCTAGTTAGTCAATTACTTGGGAGTATGTTAAGACATTCGGAGAGAGATTATGCTGGCATATCAATCTACATTTTCTGAGAACGTCGAAAGATTATGACTTTAGTAGGTGTGAAAGGATTCCTTGGTGTTGCAAAACAGAAACGATACCTATATAATGACGCGGTATTAAAACGGACTCGTATATGTAAAAGAGGGTTGAGCTATGCAAACGAGACGTAAGTACGAAAAACGAATGCAAGTAACACAAACATCTCTGTCGAGCAAGAGTTGTTTCGTTTCAGTTAAGCCGAGAAAAAGAGCATCTTTCCTTCTGGGCCGGCAGATAGAGATAAACAGAGCAATAAGTAGTGGGGGAACAGCGACGAAGGAAATAAGGGAAGAGGAGAAGAAAGGAAGGCGACTCTCCAAGAGACTTGTCTTCGAGAATGTTTTCAATTTCCTTGGTTCTTATATCATCCGCCGACCCTCTACCTCTAAATAGGACAGTTTCGTCTCGAACAGTACCGTTCTCTTTATCTTTCTCAATTTATCGTTTCTCGATGAAGCATTCTTTCAGACCAAATATTTCCGTGGTTGACTCTTCGTTTCATTTTTCTGTACAATGGGTGCTCCACAAATTGGTAGGAAAAACGCTACACGCCATTAAAACTTACTTACTCCCGAGCAACAGAGTGTCCGAAGGATTTAATTTTATTCCATTGTGTCAGCAACACGACGCGCGACGGTTGGCGATGCAGCCCTTCGTTATACGTCGGGCGTTTAATTATAGAAAATAAACAATAATGGTTGGAAACTTTTTTTTTCGTATTTTCAACTCCCCTACAGCGACCTCGAGAACAGATTTTAATTCCAGTGAATGAACCGCTGTACGAATCCACCTTAATCTTAAATTTATAATTGGACGGTTCGGAATTGTTAAAAAATTGCTATCTCTCATAATTTAATTCGCTTTCGCGTGTGTATTAATTGATCTTGACCTACCACTGCGAACCGAAGAATTTTTCACATGAAATTAATTTCCTGGCAAAAAATGATACGAATTTTAGATAATATCGTTTAAAAGATATCTACCTTTTTCTTTATTACAAAATTACCTTGCTTCCCAAAAACCAACAATATAAAATGAGTGATGGTGTGTATTTTTCAGAGAGAGGGAGAGAGAGTGAGAGAGAGAGAGAGAGAGGTAGATATGGCGCCGCAGGGGTTGGTGAAGGAAGCGAAACAGGAGGCGCAGCCTCATACAATTAATGTAAAATTTTCATAGGAATATGAATGATACAATGATCTATTCTCATCCTATTTCGGTCACTTTAGGGAGATACGACTTTTTATAATGTCTGGTTTAAAAAAGCTCTAAATGTTTCCGACTCTGTATATAAAATTCTGTTAGTCTTTGTTCCACATATGTTTCAAGGCGCTTCTGTGTATTATACAGTGTCAGTGCAGTTGTGATGTGCAAGACGCGCGCGGTTAGTATATGTATGTACATGTAAATGCAATATAAGAGAATGTAAGGAAGACGCATACGAAAGCGTTGTGTTGTATGGCAACACAAACAATGCGACACACCAGCATACAATGCCGCCGTATGCTGTAGACAGAATGGAAGCAAATCGCATCTTCTGCCAGAGAACGAAAATCTCCCTCTTCTCCCTACAGAAAAATACATCGCCGTGACAGCCTCATTGAAAGTTTGAAAGTGTGGATATAAAAATATAAATGTGATCTCGAGGTAAACAAAAAGCATCAAAAAATAAACTGCTGCAGAATATTGTAATTTTTTATGTGGAAAAACGTAGACATAGACTTTTGCTTATTGTGTTTGAATTATGTAAATAATAGTTATATGCTTTTTTATTCCACCAAGTGATTTTGAAATTTTTAACCGTGAGGCCCAGCGCAGCGGCGGATCTAGGCATGGGCTTTACGAGCTGCAGATCAGGGCCCGAAATTGGGTTGGCCCCCAAACAGTGTTAGCCCAGGGTCCCAAAATTAACGGTCCGTCCCTGGTGAGGTCATAAAAACAAATATTAATATGTGTCACGCTGTAACACCACCCACCAGTTTATCATTCTTGCTATTGTCGGGCATGTGCTAGTTTAATATAATATCCTGATTTCATTGCTCTGTTTCACTTTTTAAAGCTTTGGGAGAAAGCTTTCTCATGAAATAGAGAAATCTACGCATCTGTTCCATTTCGTTAACACGAAAGTTGTTTATCAACCGAGCTCAAGCGTTCATTGTTTTTGGAAAAGAAGCTAAGCTGTTAAGGCTATGAAACAAGTGTATGTTTCATTTACCTGCGCGACCTATTGCGACCTTATGAGAAAACCAACAGAAAATTATAGGAAAATCGACAAGTGAACTTTCATCAAATATTAAAAGATTTATTTACATTTAATAAAATCTATAATAGGAGTAATAAAAGTGTATGCATATTCGAAAATGGAATTTCTTGTACCGAGTATGTGAAGCACTTTTGCGACGTCTCTGAAAAATAATATATTCAATTTGAGGCCATGTTAAGATATTCATTAATAAGGTATTTATTTAAAAGGGAAACTTATACGAGTTTATAGTTTTTAATCGGTTCGTAACTTCCAATGTTATGCATTGATATGACTGGAAAACTTTGACCTGTTCCTCATTTCCGTTATACATATGTATATTAAGAACTACGGAAATCCTGGTTAAGTTTTCACGACCGACATTTCCACACAAGGACACTTTAAATCTCGTAACAACCGATCTGAAATATGGTGAACCAAACTTGTACGAGAATTCAAATATTAATGGCGGAAATGCACACACAAGCATTCTGTACATTTAGGCCACGTTTCCTCATGTAACTATGTCTTTGCGAGCTATATTTAGCGAAGGAGACGAGTAGAAGGTTTATACACGCCCCAAATGTTTCCACGTGATACAAATGTCAAACATCTGCTGTTTCAGAGTGCCGCCCCGCAAATTTATCGCAAATTTATATCTCGCGTGAATACCGTATTTATGTAAATGGTTATCCCTCTTTCGTTTTTCCAAGGAATCAGTACTTACTATATGTATGTGGTGAACCATCCTGTATTGGTGTAAGTATACATATGTATGTATATGTATAGTCCATCTCAAAAAAATGCAACGAACATTTCTGGTGGTAGGGAAATGCAGTTTTCCATAGAAGTCACAGGCTTTTTATTCAGCATTGCCACTGGTTTAATAATTCCGTTAACTGCGAAGGTGAAGTCGCAGAGAAAATCGTTTCAACTGATTGTATGCAGTATGACCGTACATGTTCGACATCGTGATACGTCCAAACTGTCGTACGAGAGATTTTACGGCTCTGTCGTACTGCGGTCAAACGCGATCGCTTTGTACAGGCCCCACGACAGTTGCACGCGCGCGCGTTACGATTATCGTTGAAACAGTCGTATCCAATAAAGCTTCATAACTGGTCACACGATAATATTATTAGATCGTAACGTATATGAAATGGTCATTTTCCTCCATTAAAGTAAATACAGCCGCATTATTTATCGTGACAGCTTTACGAGTATACATGTATACATATATCGGGTTGCACAAAAACTCGATACGTCTGTCCTCTGTCCTTATGATGTCGTTCATTCATGTTATATTGTGTGTCCTCAATGTAGGAAGTAAGTATGTACTCATTTTGAAAGTTTATTTATACTTCAACTGTGTTTAGATCAGATATTACTATGAGGACTACTACTGTAACCCATAACTAACGTATGCGTGGACGATGTTGCTCAACTATAAATATAAAAATACAAGAACAAATAGAAAAATTTGGTTGTGCGACCTTAAAGAAATCAACTTAAAAAAATATAGTATATATAAAAAAAACCTGTATTCTTTATATATATATTTGTGTGGTTATTTTTTAATTCCCTCTTGATTTAACCTAACAAATGTTTGATTGGATTTATGTTGAAACTTTGATAGGTTGCCGCGACGAAGTGTGCGGTGTATTATATAAGTAGCACCTAGTGCATCACAATATGAGTTCGCTGCTCCGAGGTATTGTTGTGTAGAAAATAACTGTTGTTATGTACCTAACTATAATTTAGTTACACTGAACTATAAATGACTCGATGGAATATTCACATAACATATGCATTAAATTACAGAAGTCACGAGCAGCCGCAACGCCGTTCATAATATTGTACAATGAAGAAGTTTTCATGTTTTATTGTTTAAATTAATTTGATTTTCCATGCCATAGTGTATTTATTTGAATGAAATCAATTATTAAGACAGTATTAAGACATTATTTAAAAAAAAAAATACACATACATTATTTGTTAGTTATTTTAAGAAGTCTGTGATATCTTTTTGACGCACCGATTTTTCGTTTAATGTTACATATTTTCCAATAAAATTGTTTCTTCTCGTAATAAATGCATAGAAGCAAATTGAAATAATTTGTTATTCTTATTACCCAGTATCCAGGTCACAAACAATGAACTACTAAAAAATACTAAAAATTATACTACTTGAAGAGCTAAAAAACCATTTATCTCTCTAATGTGGTATCTTTTTGTCGCGGAGTGTACATGCTGCGGAATAATGCAAATTACCCCCTTAACAAAAGTGTTGAAAATAATAAACGATTATTTTAAACTACTGCACCATATAGTGCTCGAATTATGATACCGCGATTAACAGCATCGTACCTACGGGTTTAATCTTCCATCGAGGGAAATTTGATATGCATCAAGTTGATAAACTTATGGACAACTGTTTGGAATGGAAACACGTACTCGACATAGTGTTCTGTTTACCTCAACGGTCGAATGTTGCAGGAATTCCTAGAAAATTCACGGTACAATTACTTCGGGCGAAACCCTCTTCGACTTCCCCCATTCGACGCAATTATAATTAGCACTGGGTTTACGAACGACGACGGTACGGAATCGATACAGTATTCGCTATGGGGACAGAAATCGTGCCGTGAAATCACTCGTAATATTTCATCGAGTGCACTCATCTGGTTCTTCCCCCAAGATTCAATGGAAAGGTAGCAGGTACGGTCTTGATTCTCAGTCTACTCAGACCCTTCTCTGCGTTTTCGTTCGAGCAATTGGAGATTAAAGGCAGCACGACTGAATGAAATTTCGCGTCGTAATAAGCTGTCTCGGAGAAATGTCTTCGGATATCTCAAAGAGAACAGCTTGAATCGTTGGAAAAGATGTAGGAATCAAATTTTAGTACGAGCTCATCGAAATTGAACGATTTCTAAATAAAATTCTAAGTAAAATTAGTTCCTATCCGGTTTCCTATTCTATCCTGTAAACGAGTGTGTTCTAATAGTCAATTTTATGGAATCCTTGTTTGGCAATCTGCTCTATGATATGGAATTCTTCCATTATGAAGTCTGTAAACCGCATCAATGAATAATGTATTTTGAGTTAAGCACGCCCCCAAGTCAATAGGATAACGAGATCAGTGTTCCGTAGACGGACGGACGCATTCGATCGAGTTTAATCAATTCTCCATGTTATAGTGAATAATCCCGCGTTAGGTGAACTGCATCTACAATATCATAATCGAACATGTCTAATTTACCGCATATTACTGTTTCAGGCTTTAATGTTAATTTGAACTGATCGACGCTCAAAATCAGTCGACATATTCAAAACTATAAAAATCACTGTACAAAATGAATCTACTATATTAAATCAAACAAAAGAAACTTTTAAACAAAAGAGAGTCATGTAGCAGATACTTTATACACGTTATCCCAGTTTTACTATCAGAATGTGTATTTTTAGAGATTGATTTTAAATGTAGAAGTAATTATTATTTAACCACAATTAGGACACACCTAACTACTGAAAATTAATCATTAATTGAAGCAAGAAGGGCTCAACTTAAATAAGATTCACCTGGGTTGCTCTTTTCCTTGCGTAACCAGAAATTTTTGCCTTTCTCTCGTATAAATTTTTGCCTTTTTCTTATGTTACCGAGTACATTTGGACGAGAATATGTGAGAAATTCAAGTTTCGATCCTGGCGGATCAATGGTTCAGTAGTTATGTAAGTGTTTAAAGTTGAGCGATTGTTTGAGTGTTTTTGACAGGTTAGCGCTGCCGTGCAGTGATGCCAGAATCGTGGGACGTGGTATTTTTCCCCTCCGTTCGCTCAGCCGACTCGGCCCCCCACTCCGATGTACCATCGGCTCCTTACGTTGCTTCTACTGCGCACGCGCTACACACAAGCGTACCAAGCCGAATAGGCAGCTCACACGGACAGACTAGAGGTACGCTTGTGTGTAGCGCGTGCGCGGTAGAAACAACGTAAGGAGCCGATGGTACGTCAGAGTGTGGGGCGTGGGGTCCAGTGGGGTCGAGTCGGCTGAGCGAGCGAAGGGGAAAAATACCACGTCCCACGATCAGGGTTGCCATATTTTATCCCCTCCGGCCCCTTACCCTTCCGCCTTCTCGCCCAGTTTCGTAGCGTACCTCTTCCCACTAACGCAGGCGACAGTGGCGACACGCGACGAGTGGGAAGAGTGGGAGCAGGTAAGGAAAATAACGGGTGTACTTTTGTTCCACGCGACGCTACGGACGGCTTGGCTTGAGTGAAGTGGTTTTCGAATTCAGTTTACAGCAGTTTACAGACTTTGGTGTGCAATCTAGCAAGAATCAAAGTTTTAGAGTGCCGTTTGCAGTATTTTATACTACGCATTATTTAAAATTATTGAGAAAGTTATATTACATAACCTAAAATTCAATGTATACATTACCTGCTTTCTCAATAATTTTAAATAATGCGTAGTATAAAATACTGCAAACGGCACTCTAAAACTTTGATTCTTGCTAGATTGCACACCAAAGTCTGTAAACTGCTGTAAACTGAATTCGAAAACCACTTCACTCAAGCCAAGCCGTCCGTAGCGTCGCGTGGAACAAAAGTACACCCGTTATTTTCCTTACCTGCTCCCACTCTTCCCACTCGTCGCGTGTCGCCACTGTCGCCTGCGTTAGTGGGAAGAGGTACGCTGCGAAACTGGGCGAGAAGGCGGAAGGGTAAGGGGCCGGAGGGGATAAAATATGGCAACCCTGCCCACGATTCTGGCATCACTGCTGCCGTGTCTAGTGTAGCGACTGTCGCACACTGCTTACCGAGCGGAGCCTCTAGATGGCAACACAAGCACGCGGTAATGCCGATAATTAATCAGTTGGTTGATGGTTAGGTCGGGTGGTGGGGGCGGGGAGGGCCGGCTTGGGAATCTAATCGTAAGTGATCGACATCAGCACGTGCTTGTGGTGCTACCTAGCGACTCCGTTAGGTAAGCGGCGCGTGTTAACTCTCAACAGAGGACAGAAACACTAGTTTCCGCAAGCGAAGGTTATGGAATGATAATCAAGAAACACTATTACTTTCTGGTCTAGTACATGTCATGTTTATAACTATGTTCACGCTCACGCAGAACAGAACAGAACACCACAGAACCTTTGTAAGGGGTCGCGAGGAGAGCGTGTTCCGTTTCCCTCTTCCAATGAAGAAAACGCTAAGCACGTATGGCCCTTCTCGCGAGGTGATGATCACCGTCGCGCCGCGCCGGCCCGCGGCTTTGACCGCCCCTCCTCAGCGACAATTATTCTTTCGACAATTGACCTTCTCGGAGTTTCTCAAAGTCACTGCAATATTAAACAAATATGTATAATCATCGTGTACTCTTCTCTATACCCCTCTACAAGTTTTATTTGAAATATTTTGTACCACTTATAGTTTTTAAGATATGGAATTTTGTCGACAAAACGGGCATCTCGACGCACTGTGCGACGGGCCGTAGTCAAAAGACAAAGAAGAGTTGAAATTAATTAAGCCTTTATACGCGCTTCATCCTGTAGAAGCGAAAATCAGTGTACATCTCCCCTCCTTTAGGATGGAAACCAACTAAAGCGCAAAATTCAGAAATGCGAGAACGACAGTTAACCTAACCTAACGTAATAAACAAACTCGAGTCACGAACTTTCGGAGACACATTGTATCGGAACTGTCGAACACGAGAGAGACATTTCGGACAAAGTTCGTACACGAACGATTCTACGCAAACTCGATTTGAACATATAATAAAATGTTAACAACTTTTGGTTGGGACTCTCTTAATTGGAAGGCGTCCACACGTTTTTAAAATACATAAATGCATGAGGGATAAGGTAGTCGGGTGCCGCACAGTGGTGAGTTCGACCGCGAAATCGTGGCCAAAATAGGAAGGAGTACTACAAGTTAGTTCAAAATTGATACTATGGGGTTTTTCGGGTCGCTGATTATGAATCTGATGTTAAAAGTACAAAAAACGAAATGGCGGATTCAATATGGCGGCTGCGTAACCCGAAAATTTAAGGGATGGTTCTCCACGATAATATAAGATAAAAATGAAAAATAGAAAAATTGCGATATCGACTTCGTTATTTAGTTATTAACAAATTAAAAATCCGCCTAAAATGCGGCAACGCGACTTCGTCTTATAGTATTATCATGGAGAACCGCTCGTTTATATTAAGAGGGTTTTGAAATATTCCGTGTTGGTGGGACAAAAACCGCATCAAATCGATTTTTCGTGCGATAAACTTTGTACCTCAAGTAAGTTTAAAGCGAGGTGGTGTGGTTTTCTGTGTTCTTTGTGAGGTTAATGGCGAACTCTATAAAAAAAACTGAAACATTGTGCTTCAGTATCATGGTGCTTTTATTTTTTTCATACAGTTAGGTGGCCGCCATGTGCCGTATCCGGAGTGTCGAGCCATTACGTTAACTCTCCTCTAGTCCTAGTCCCTAGTTTAACGACTACACTCCTTCGGGAGTATGTGAAAGCATTTTCGTAACTCAAAGGAGACCAGACCTACATATCCCCGATTGTACTTCTGCTCGTGGATTGTGTGAAATTTTTACTACGTATAAGGGGATAATTTTTCAACGTTAGCAACCAGAGATATTGACCCTTTATAATTTATAACAAGATGTAATGAGAGTTACTGCTTACTATATTTCAAACCTTTAAAGTTACATTTCATTCGATAGGAATTTCATTTTTATTTTTTATGTGAACTGCGTATTGGAAGAAGAAAGTGTTTCATTGCGTTTCATTACACAATCATTAAATAATTGTAAGAAACAAGTTTTACTTTATCTCTGAAAATTATTTAACGTATCCTTATAATTTGTTATTTTGTATTTTTTTTCTGCGTACTGTCATTTACGCGAATGCGAATACGTTTTAATAACTATGAAGCACGGAACATCACGCTTGTACGCAATTTCATTTTTTCTTCTCTATGTTAGCGATTTTTATAGATAGAATTTTAGACTTTTGTCCACTGGATCGAATACTGTGGGGGTGCGGCGACGTCTTTCGTAGCTGACAATAAGTCTTGTGAATTCGGCAGACACATTTTCCGGTGTTGTTACTGGAGGAAGGCCAGCCTGAACACGGAATAATGGTCTCGTGTCAGACGACCCGTTACGCGGTAGCCGACTAAAGTATTTTCGTGCTACAGGTGTGTCATATAGACATGCTCGCTCCTTTTACGATGTCCTTCGCGGCCCCTGAACCGGTCGGGTCGACCTCCTTTCCAACAATGTAATCCGATTGTTACGAATTACCCCTTGGAACATCCTGCGGCTAACCCGAGACTAGATTCCTCTGATCCGGCTCTTTGCTAGACCCACTCGTTTCGGCTCTGTCTATCCCATCTGGAAGGGGAGACGATTCCGTGCACGGACACGAACACGGGCGCGGGCGTCTTCCATGGAAAAACCGCTCACGCGTACCCTCGTCTGTTCAAAGGATGGCCTATTGTTTTCTGGGTCACGGTTAATTGGATAACGGACGTAATGACTGTACGATGCGTCGCGTCACGTCGCGTCGCGTCGCGTCGCGTCGCGTCGCGTCGGGAAGGAATCTTCCGGTGTCGGTGTCCAAACAGGGCTTGCGTATATTACGGTGAAATAACTTCAACAATCGGAGGCTGTAAATCACGAACACAGGTTCCCTGAACGTACAAGGTGTATAAAAAGCAATGGTCATCCATTCTAGGGGTGAATCTACACCTCTGAATCGGTGGACATTTTACAAGAGAAACTTGCCGCAACATTGTTTACAACAAAGACAATTGTTGTTAAAGTGTTTTTATACATCAATACCTTCCTCCACTCATCCAGAAGAGAAAAAGTTTGAAAGAAGCCATACCTTCTTTGAAAGAAGCCCCCCCCCCCCCCCCTCCACTACCGGCCTTCGTTCTGTGCTAGGATCCCTGTTTCATGTGTAATATACCGACTGCATTCATATTACTTCCGATTTCTGTTCATAACTCTCCTCATCCTTGCATCTAAATGAAGTATTAAACCATAATGACGTGACTATGCAAATAACGAGTAAGTATTACGAGGAAATGATTGCCATTGACATGGGAAACTAATAAAATTAATAGACACCAACGATTATGCATAAATTAGACTTTATTGCTTTCCAAGGGAACCCTCCAATATCTATTTTAAAGTGACACACACGAATTCAAAGTGAATGAAAAGTAAACATTTTACATCCAATATTATTGTAAATAACGATATATGTTGTATTTGAAATGAATATTTCAGACGTTGAACCGACGTCCTGAGATAGACTTCGTTTAGACGTCTTTAGGACGTGTTTTTAGGACGTCAAACTTTCAGACCTAAAATGGACGTCTTTAAGATGTCCTGCGCTATCTGGGATATGTCGATATCTATTCAATGACTAAGTGGGTATCTGAATTGCAACAACCTGGAGTGAAATAGAAGTTTATTTTATCTCTTAATATATGTTTAACAGGTTGAAAATAATATAACAGTATATTTAAATTCTCCTAATCTGTTCACAGTTTTAAATTACTGCTATTCATGTTTCTTATAAATGCATAAAGTCCGCTGTCTCGTAATGTCAGTTACTAAAATCTGTAGATGTAAGAAAGCTATTTCTTTAAGCGTTCTAGACGTGCATAAATAAATTGTTCGATTCTGTGCAGCAGCCGCTTCGTATCTCGTGGAATCAGCTCGTTAAACCCCATTAAGGCGTTCGCCTTCGATTTTCTTATTTGGAAATGCACCGGTTGACTCGAACGTTAATTGCAATCCCGTATTGCATTCAGTTCGTTCGCGTTCGCGGTATGTTAGCAGCATGCGGTTTCGAGCTGGTGGCAATTAAGCCGCGGGATTTTCGTGACTCGAATTAACACTAGAATCGAAGCAATTAAGCTTGTGTTAATCTCTTTCGGAGAAGCAGGCGCCACAGCCGTTCTGTTTGCGCTCGATAATCTAAGAGATAAGTGCAACCGAACGCATGCTGCTCGAAAGCTTCCGCTCCTTTATAACTTTCATAACTTGATCCCCTTCTCCAGCTTGTGTCAACAGATCGATTACATTTCATTAATTTCTGGCCTGGAAAATTAATCGCCAATTTACTCACCACTCGAAAATGTTATCCGTTACATTCAATTTCGTCGTACTTCATTATTAATATTATATACCGCCACATAAAATAATCAATCCACTCAACTCTAAATCCATAGTCACATTGAACCCACATCGAGGAACTTTGTGTCGCCTCTCGATAAATACTACAGTGCGTATCAGAAACATGATATGTATGTATTTCGAGATCTATTTTCCAGCTTTGGTGTTCATTTTAACGATAGAACATTCCGACATTCAACTTTAGATAAACAAAGAGCCAACTGCAAATGTGTTCACGAAAGTTTAATCATTTTACTCGTGTAACGTTTTGTAGCAGTATGTACAAAACTTTATTTTCATTGCTTTGTCTCCTGCAACATTCGCTATCAGAATGAATTTATTGCCAGGGTGCGTTCTCCTTCCAAACGATATTTTTCATCTTTATTGTAATATCTTTGGTAATTAATGGACAAACTTTATCGCAATAATTTTCGAGTTGAAGTGGAAGAGAAACCGTTATACTTGGTTAAGAGAAATTAGCAGGAAAAATTGCTACGATCACAAAGCCGGATCTCTCGAATCGAGTTTTCAATCCACCCTCGAAACAGAGGTTGTTCGGTGGGTGAGGATGCATGCGTGTGTATTTCGTTCTCTTCTATTACCGGCTGTCTTCTTCGGAAATACAATTCGGCGGTCCCGGGAGGTTGCGAAACTGCGATAAGAATTGCCGAAGGAACGGAACCGAGTATCAGGCCGAAGGGGGAATAAAATAGAATCGCTACGAAATTGTCTTGGATGTCATTCCAGGCATTTATTTACTCGGCGTACGATTTGCCGGCCCGGCAGGATGGTCCCGTTTCTGTTTATAGGTGGGAGAAAACTTTGGACAGATGGATTGGATTTTTCGAAGCGGGAAGGCGAAACTGCTTACGGTTTCTACCTCGATCGATATACCTATCGGCTGGTTCCGGAAGTAATATCAGCCATCGTTCGTTACGAAGAAAAAAGAGAAATTGCATTTTCGTCCAGGAAGATCTTTTACGGAGGATATACCGAGCTGAGGAAAAATGCGTGGCGTTTAGTGCCTACAATGTCTCGCTTGCCAAGTGAGAAAGCGAATTCATTTTTTAGAAGGATGAGCTTGGCGGATGGACGCTCGTGATAGTCTCGGCGCTGTAATATCCGAAAATTCAGGTCAATCCTATGTTACAGCATTGAAAATAGCCTTGTTACGTCCATGTATGTTAGGCGCAGTTACCCGTTACCCTATATCTCAGTTTAGAATGCTACCTATATTAAAAATCATTTCAATCATTTCGATTAATTGTGCTGATTTTTCGTATAGAATTTTATACAACGTTCCGTAAGGATATAAAAACAATGTAACACCTATGTGATGTAAGCTACATGTAACGATACTATACTTGCTAAATAAACCAATCGCGGTTCAAAGCAATGATAAATAAATCGAAATACATAAATATTTATATTTTATACTATGCAGAATGAAAGTACTACAATACAGTACAGTGTAGCACTGTGCTAGAATACAGGGTGTCCCAAAACTGTTGTACTTCTTTGAAAGAAATGATACCGGAGGTCGTATTAAGTAACTTTTTCCTGTATGAAAATCTTCTCCGCGGCTTTGTTAAGGGGTTATCAACGAGAAAGACAAACCAATCAGAGCGCGGCTACCGCGAACGGATTTCGACTGGGCCAATGCCAACGCTGGGCTCAGCGGGAGTTGCTGTAGTCGCGCTCTGATTGGTCTGTGAATTTTGATAATAATTCCTTAACAAAGCCGCGCGGAAAACATTTTCACACAGGAAAAAGTTACTTCAAATGACCTCCGGAATAATATCTTTCGGAGAAGTGCGACAGTTTTGTCGCGTATCGCTATTCACGTATTATTCACCATTTATCCTAAAGAGTTGTACAAATATTCGAAACTTTGTTTATGTAATAAATGCAATTCTAGAAATTGTTCATTTTATAATGATTGAATGAAAATGTATTTAGACTTTGTGAAAATTAATTGGGCTACCGAAACTTCGTATATTCACCGCATAGAATCTGTTCCGCGTCGTCGGGTCCAGCAGATTTATTATCTTATTGGTCATTTTATCGCCACAGGCTAGAATTGGACGAGGCGAATTTTCCTCGTCGCTTGGTCCAGGCAGCTGCAAGTTGCATTGAAAGTTCGCGCAGGCACGTCTGAGCGTAGCCATAAAGCCCAATACAACTCTCAACCGCACGATAGAATCCGCCTCGCCTAACTTTACCCTTATACCTACCGTCTTTTTTTACAAGATGAAATTGACTTTTCTGTGTACTCTACTTCCTGTAAAGTAGTCCATTAAAATGCGAATTTATGCTAGTATCAACAGTTCACCAGCAGCGCCTTTGACATTTTATTATTGTATAAATTCAACCAAGTAATATTGAATGCTCCACCGAGTTCCAATTTACTATTTTTCTCAATTTTAACACAGCAATCACTCTATGTGCAAGTAGATGGTTCTCGTGATTCTACAGAGTAACTCACAAGTCGTGAGATAACTTGAAATAATTCTAAACGTTTTATTTGTCGAATTATACTTATCTCAGAAGTTAAAAACACCCCTGGACTGGTGGTTTTGGACACCCTGTATATAATATACAATAATAATATATAACAATATACAGGGTGTGTCCGTTAAGTTATGTCACCATTTTTTAGGCATTTCCGGTAGTGTAATTAAAAAATGTTTTAGACAAAAGTCTCTCAGTACTTGGTGAGCTACATGTTCGCATATTCTTAAATCTGAAAAAATGCTTTTTACGTAAAATAGTAAAGGTCACCTTGACTTTTTTAAATGGCACCATATGATTCGGACTACCCCGACAATATTTAAGTACGTTGATCCGCTTTAGTAGAGGTCCGAGCCCCGAGCCTCCGTGCAATGGATAGCGGAAAGTATGGACAGAGTATCGAATGACCGAGAGCGATATCTGGTAAAAGGATGGTATATTATTTTAACTCGAATACAAAAGGAAAACTTTATGACATCTTTGTCATTATATAATGCGAAACGCGATATTATAGTTCAGTTGCAATCGGTCTTTCCGGAGCACCGGCTCTTACAACTCGTAAACGGTTTAAATAGACATGTATTATCTGTGCCCGCCGCCGTCGCGTCGCGTCGCGTCGCGCCGCCGCGCCGCGCCCGCGCGGTCCCTACTAACTCTACATCGATGTGTGTCCGAAATACACGTTACTTCGTTAATACCGTGACAATGGCTTCCGATATGACCGTGCTTGATACGTCGATCAATGATACGCGAAGAGTGAATTCGTCGATGAAGAGGTCGGCCGACCTTTCGGATGATACACATGAATATGGACAAACACCAGACCACGGATCCTCCGCCACACCCAGGAATTACTCTTCGGCGCGATACGTGGACTTGGAGTAATTTCGAGTGTCGATAGAGAAGCCTTAGGGAACGCGCACGGTGGAACCGATACGGCCGACGCGACGTCCGACGTTGTGTCTCTTTTTCGCACGCTTCAAAGAATGAGACAGACGCAGACGCGTCGAACATCGGCCAAATCGGACGAAAACGGGTCCACTGTGCCCGTTCCCTTAGCCGTGTAAAATCCAAATGTCCTATCGAGTCACGAAATGATTCGAGGCCGTCTCCCAAAGACGAACGATACAACAACGAAATACCTGCGGGGCATTCAACGGATCCGCCCGCGTGGCTCTTCAATTTTTTTAATTTTTTGCGGCTGTGTTACGCAGACGATGATTACGTTTGAACTGTGTCACGTCACGACACTCACGACGCGGTTTGCGATCGCGACTCCTCGGTTTGAGGCGCGAGGTAACGTATCGAGGTTGGATAGACGGGGTTTGTCTATTCCAACAGAATGGTTTGGCCTCCCGAATACGCACCGGTTATCGTCGAACGGACAACTCGCGAACGCGTGTTTACTAGATCGCATCCAGACGTAGAGTGATCTCTCGACGAGTCTCATCGATCTCCATCGATCGTTGTCGAGTGGGGATCGATGCGCACGGAACCTTAATTAGTGGGGCGATCCTGCGATCCTTTATTAAGACGAGGAGCGCGTGTGGCGTCGCGGATCGTCCGTCGTGGTGGTGGGGTCGGTTTCTACGGCCGACATTCGCGAAGCGTCGATATGTAGCTGACACGGTTACAACTTGCTTTGTAATAAATAGAAATGAAATTCATCGGACAGTGCAGACAATTTATTTTCTATTGCGGTTGACCTTGTATGATCTTCGTACATAATAGGTCACTGTATTAGTCTTAAAACACTGTACCCGAATGTAAATAAAAAACCGTATCGCTCCATTCAAAAGAACAGAGTTGACCTTCATATCTCCTTGACGTCTCCACCTATAAAAAAATTAGTAACATCAGATTATGAACGCCACCATATCAAGTAAGTTTGGTCCGATGCATTTTCTTCTATCTTCAAAAGCGAACGAGTTATTCAGGTCGATCGTAGCACAGGCCCAGACACGATGTCTAGACAATTCTAGACAAAACTAACGAAAATATTAAACTGCATAGATTAACGATTTTCGATATTATAACAGTCAATAACAATCGCTGATCAAATTACAAGGTTGTATAATTGTACTCCTGTACATTCAACTCCCCACACATTAGTACATATTGAATGCAAATACAGTAGGACCTCGATTAACCGGATCCCGATTATAAACAAATATGCGTTTAAATATGATTATGTTTTAATGAAGGGAAATAAATTTTCAAATACAAAAAGTTTAGTTTGGAACATATGTACGTAATGTACATTTTATAATATAATAATTATTTCCCTCGGGTATTGATTATACATCGGGCCTTAATTTATTCGGGCTGTTTGTCTCCCGATCAAGTCCGTTAATCGAGGTCCTACTGTACAAGGAAATATTCGTATACAAAATAAACCCCAATTAAATCACTAAATCACGGGAATTTCATTAATTTGATATGCAATTTACCGTACAATATCATCGCTCAGCAGAAATTAGCTTTAAAATTCTATGGATCAATTGGGTATCTGCCGGTATCTGTAGAGTGCTACGCAAAGGATTTGCGTTCAGGTATTTAATTAAAATAATTCCTATGGTGTAAAAGCCAGTGTATTTTCAAGCAATCGTAATTGATACTCACGAAATCACGGATTTTCATGAAATTGCATAAGCTTGTAAAACTTGATGCTCCGATTATAAAACGATTTATAATCCCCTTGATATTGTTTGAATTTTCTGTTATAAAAGTCGAAAATTTAGTATTAATTTTATTTTTAAATTGTAAGTAGAACAATCACACAGACATCGATATGGGACCAAGTTTAGTTTAAGAAATGTTGCTCGCAACAACGTAGCTTGTAAATTGCTGTAAATAATCTTTCTAATATTCAATCGTAACCCTTAGCCCTCGAATAATGGTGACTTTATAAGGTGCAACTAAAAATTGCTATACCATTATTCAAAATATTGTTTACATTATTAAATATATCGGTATCTAACCAAGTTACGCGGTACACCCTGTATATCCAACGTGGATGGAACTTCCGGGTGGGAACGTCCGGACGTGTCCGGAGAATGCAGGTTCATGGAAACAGGTGGGGAAATGTTGGAACGAGAACATAAAAAGAAGAATAAGGCGTGTATGAGAGTGGAAGAAACAAAGAGTGGTAATAAGGAAACGAGCGAAGTACAATAATGTCTGGGTAACACTGTCGTGTTCCAGCCTGCACTTAACGGACGCGTTTTATCCCCTTCATTTGCTGGGACAAACTGGATTCTCCGATGTGTGCCCACACAATAAATTAATATTTTACGAGCTGGAGTGTTTAACGTTCGTATGATATTTAATCATGTTAATAACACTGTTTTAAAGACAACAATAATTCGTGGATTATTTATTTATCAATGTCAGGAAAACTATATACATAGAAGAAATTATACGAAGAGAAAGATAAGGAAGTTAGGATGGAGATGAAAAAGTTCGAATCAACGAATAAGGAAACGACGAAATTATGGAAGGAGGGAACAGAAACTGAAGATAAAGAAGGGAGAAGATCAGGAATGCTGGTAGAATCAAAGTAGACAAAGGCGGAGAAGGAGATATGAAGAGGATTCCGTAAGTTTCCAAAATTGTCGATGCGTCAGAAACAATTCTAAAATACTATAAATTTTACTTCGTGTAGCATACGACGCGACGCGTCAATTCCCTTTGAGAACGATACGGCCACGACGATTTCGAGGGGTCGTCTGGTGACAATTCCCGATGGTACCATAAAAGTCGTCGCCCATCCAACTACACAACGTCTGAGTAACAACAGGCCAGGAATAACGTATCCATGCTACCAGAGGAGGAAAAAAGAGGAGTTTCGAAGTTGCGCTGGTGTCGCAGTATCGTCAAGTGAATGCACAACTATCGTATGTTGAAAATATTATTTAATATACAGTGCCGGACAAAATGTACACTTTACACACTCTATGTATTGAATGCGGCCTCTAAAGTGAGCATGCTAAATCTGAAGTTCGTATGTTATATAGAAGAGATGTTAGAGAGCAAACTATAAACGTGGGCTGATCTTGATCGAACAAAATAATAGGACGCCAATTAAAAATTGAACTTGTTTCGGTAAGCCACCTTTATCGTTGTGCAACGTCTGGTAAATCGCTTTGGAATATGGTTTTATATGTATAATGTATCTATTCGTTTATAATAGGTGGCACCTTTTCAAAATAGTATCTGTTAACTCTTTTACGCCACTAAATTATTTCCCACCCGCGTACGCACTTCTTGACAGGTCAGTTCAGACATTCTGGATAATATTAAGGTAAAGAGAGCTGGCAGGCTAATCCAAAACTGTTACATTTGTTGAGGCGTGTGATCGATGAAACCGACGTGGGGAACGCTCAAGTACAAACCTCTGAAGGAGTGTATTGATCCAGCTCAACTTAACGAAGTTGGACCGACGCGACGCGACGTATTGAAAGGTGGTTAAACGATCGATAGATCGTTTGCGTTATCTCGACTTTCTCTCGGACCGAGTTTCGGACTATACGCTGCCCTATATTCTTTCGAACGTAGACGTTTGGCATCGTAGTCCTTGGCCACGTCGCAGATCCAAACACGTGATCTCAACAGTAACCTACCGATTTTTCGTGGCTCCGTAAGTTGTCGTTTTCTTTCGGTTCTCTTTATTCTCTTCCAAGCGTAAAGTCGCTAATCCTGCACAATTCCCTCATGGATCGACGTTCTAGTTCCATCTAGTTCTAGTGCCGTCTTTGCAGGCAAAACCGTTCTTGGCCGGAGAGTGAGACGTTGGCGAGACGGTAGTGAGATTTTTCCGAAGTCTCGAAGTTAGTTGGGCTTTTCCTTCGTTTCTTGTCGACGTTTCTGGGTTGATCGACCCAACTCTGAGAGGACCCTTTTATTTTTCACCGCTGCAAGTTTAAGTGAGCTAGCAGACAGTAACAGAGCGGTCTCCGATCCATTTCAACGTAAAATCTTAATGATGAAAAGAGAGTACGGCTGGTCCCACAAGTTCTATTTCACACCTTCGCTAATTTTTTAGAATGATGTCGAGATACTGTCTCAAAATAGCCATTTTTTTTACTCTGAACACCCAAATGTCTTCAGCTTTTACGAACAGTAATTAGTAGACAGCGGATCTTTATGCAAAATTTTCTGCCCGAATTGCAACACAATCTGGAGTGAAAAAGAAACTTATTTTCTTTCATAAATAGAAAATAATGTAACAATATTTTAAAATTCTTATAACCTGTTTATTGTTTGAAATTACACCCAACCATTTTTTCCATAAACGCATAAAATCCTGTCGTTATTTGGGAAAACATTCCATACGATACTTTTTCTGTTTCGAGGGGGATGTACCACTCCAGTGCCGCATACTAAAGTGTGTTTGTCCTAAAACTTACCATTATTGAGATGTTTCACTGTTTTCATTTTATTACTTTCATTATGGAACGAATTCGAGGATGTGCTCGCTAAGTCAAATGTAAATCGGTGCGTTTGCACCCCATACACAGAGCGAATGATAAGGAGCACGGGAAGAAAAATCGCAGCTAATTTCACCAAGTTCTCGACACTGTAAAGAGAAAAAAAAACAGTGGTGCGGGTAGATTAGAATTCCTAAATTGATAAACAAGATTTAACGGAGGGGTAAATGTTGCTCGTGTTTCATCTCCTCGCAGTGTACAGCGGACCGCAATTTTCCGTTTGCTTCCCTCTAACGAAGAATAATGGAATTTGGTCCGGACTCCGGAGGATGCGGTGGTATTCCCGGCTGAAAATCCACCCCTTTTACGGCGTGTCGATGCGAACTGTTTATACACGCGCTCACGATTGCGGAAACAACGTTCCTCCGCACCAAATTATGATGGCACACCGGCGCGGCGCGGCGCGGCGCACGAATTGCCAAGGGGCCAGCAACAGTAAAAACATTTTCAATTCAACACACCTGAAAGTCCGGCAAAGTAATATTTCATGATTTAAGAAACATCCCTCTGTTTATTTCGATCTAAATATAGTTATACATATGTGGCTCACGAGTGCGGCTCTTTCATTCTTGTCTCACAAAAACATGCGCACACGCTACGATGAAAATTATAATAGAAAAAGGTACGTACACACACTGAACGTAGAAAGGCCACCTTCCATTTATTATACATTTTCAGTCAGAACTAATTATAAATAAAACTTTACATAAAACAGAACTTTACATTTAAAAATATATCTGAACCACATATTTTTGAATTCCTACGATTGTAGGAATCTTCTCCTACGATCCTGTTCTCGGTCATGATGAATTATATGAATAATTATAAGATATTACCAAAAAATGTGGCGGGGCTTTAGGCAAATTTCGTGCACTGTACAATATGCTACTGGTATAAGGGCTGCACTCTACGACCGAACTTCAGATAACAAGGGTTCAAGAATCTTGTGACAATATTTGTCCGAGCAAACAAAGTTTTACTGCAAAAGACCGGTTGTTTGTTTGGCGGTACGCCGCGCCGCGCCGCGCCGCGCCGCGCCGGAGGATCCTCGATTCAAACTGACAGATTGCAAGTTAAAGTGGTTCATAATTATCCCAGCGTTAGCATAAGACCTGTATCTCTTTGTGGCGGCGCAGCTACCGTAAACTAATCGTCTGAATTGTATTTGTCGTGCGTTTTTCCTTTGCATCAATTTACCCGTACCTTCAATTACATTTTTCCTGGAGGGTAACAATGGTCTGGGCATTGAAAGGAGGTACAATTCAATGTTATTTTGCAGAGACAATTTCGCCGGAATGAAAAATGCATTTCGCACAATAACCAAACGAAAATAGCCCTTAAACAGCTGCTTTTCTTAAGAGAAACGTTGGCCCGGCGATAATTAATGAACCGGATGGAAGATCAAGAACACTTCCTTGTGGTGCTGCAATGCCCGCTATGATATTATCGTCGGCTTCTGCCAGTACGCAAAATTAATTGACGTTCTATTACCGTGCGCGTCCATGTTGTTGCCGATGAATTTCTGATTAATAGTGGCAGCATGATCTGCGATGAAGGATCCCAGAGTAATGTTCGAACATAATGGACTGGGACCGGGCCATTATCCAGTCGCATTAGCGTCTGACTAACTAAGAAGACAATACCCCGGATGCGTAGTGTATTAGCTGATCCGTAATGTCTGCAAAAAACTTCTGTAGTCTTTTATTAAACAGTATTTCTTAATAATAAGGAGAAGGTTAAGTATTCGCTTAAGTAAAGTTTTCATGATGAATAAAAAAGAGTGATGAATAGACTGCGCATGTTTATGCAAGTTGCAACTTACGTAGACGAATTTTTCGAAAATCGAATGAAATCAGATGTTATTTTGTGTGGTAGAAGAATTAATTTCATCATAATACAATACAGGATGTATCTAGTCAATGGGCTGTGTCACCGTAACAGTGTAAAAATAAAACAGTGGTCAACTATTATATTCCGAAATGTTCTAATTCGGTTTTATCGTATTTCGCGTACTTGTAAATTCCGGTTCGTTGGTTCGTGATATTACGCGGGGCGTTGTTGACTTTAACTGTTTAAAACCTCGTTGAAATAAATGACCGCGCGATGTTACAGTGGATGCATTTTCTGATGGCCTAACGTTCTGGCGAATATGTCCGAACCTTTCGTCGAATAATTGTAACAAGCGATGGTCAGAACGGATGCGTATTACGATAAAATAAATGAAAGCACGGTGGCTGAGAATAGAAAGTTTATAACGTTGGTATTTCCATATACAGTCGCGTCGGTAAGTAAGTTAACGATCAGTATCTTGTACAAAAATTGAAGAAATGGGTAGGAATATATATATATCTTATGGGACATTCTCTTATACATATATTTAGTATAATGATAAAATGAACAGATGGACGTACAAAAATAACATAAATCATTCACAAGTAAACAAAAGAAAAATGAAGTATGGAATATGACTATAATAGTAGCGTCGGAAAGTAAGTTAACGCATCGTTTTATTTTTAATACTTTGCATTAAATTATATATAATATTAATATTTCGTATGGTAACCTTTTGCTACTATAACAGCTCGTAGACGGTTTGGTATACTTCGGATTAAATTGTTAATTACATCTGGACTAATATTGTTCCATTCATTGTATAGAGCTTTAATAAAATTTGTTTTGTTTTTTCTGTCGTTCACAGTCACACGTTCGTCCCGAGTAGTTTGGCAGTTATGCAACGTTCATCGAGTTTCAGATAAGATTAGGATCGCATTTGTTCGTCATTCTTTGTAATGTAAACACACCTTTAATTGATTTCATAGAAGAACGTTGCGTCTCGTGATGATTGCAAGGCAAACACTCATGATTTTCCGTAGCTCTATTTGCAATTCATAGCTGCTCTCGCCGCGCCGTCCTCGGTTTACCGGTCAATTTACAATTGCCTTATGACCGATCGCACCCTCGGGCGCGATACAATTTTCCTGCACAACGGAGATAATGTAATTTGCTGTGATGGATCGTTATCGGAATTTTAAACGTATCTGCTCAGGTTTACAGTTGACTTTTTCGTTAAAACGAAGGCGGATACGCGTGTAAAAGGTTCGCACGCAAATTGAAATTTTGTAACTGTATTTAATTGGCCTTGCGTGCGTCTACGGCTCGCAATAATCGACACGACGCACGCTAGGTTCAGTTTGTGTGGTTAGCATTTGACAGATTTTATTCATACGATGTATCGCATGAATTCATTCGATCTTTTGTTCTGCAAATTCTTTCTAATGAGTCACGAATACTTGAGAGGTAATGTTTCAGCCAGACAGAAGATTAATTTTTCTTTTATGGTAAATGAATGGTGTACTGCTTACAGATTCAATTTCGAAAGTGATTTAAGTTTGCGTGATCCAATATTTTAGGATCGTCGAATAAATCAAGTAGGGCAGACTAGGAGAGGGCTATTGTAGTTTTATTAACTATATTAGTTAGTTATTAACAATTAAAGATCCGCCTAAAATGCGGCAACGCGACCAACAAAAGTAAACGTTGCGTACGTGATAGAGGCGCACGACACTCACGTATCAAGTGACAGATTAATGCATACCTTGGTTCTCATTTGGAGCCCCTGCGCGGTGAAATTGTTTAACAAATTCACGAACAGGATTAACAAAAAATTGATCGTTGCTGAATTGATCAATGCCCTTTCACTTTTTAATTGGTCTCACATAAGTAAATTACTTGAGTTCGCTATAAACTGGTATCCATTGTATTACTTTAGCAGTTGAATAAATAAAAAAAGCGACGGATTTAAAAAATGTTGTGTCGTGCGGAAATATATGCAAAAGCTTCTCTAAAAATCGTGGAAACAGTTCCGAGCAAAACGCGTATAATCATTCTACAACTATGAATTATGTATAGTCTAAGGTTCCAGCCACACTCAATAGTGCGTTTGCAGCCTTCGTCAAGTGATTCAGTCAATAGCTGAAGACGTGTAGCGCGAAGTAGGGATAACACGTGGTCCCTATAAATTTCCCACTGCCATCTTTTCGTGGATGATTAGTACATCTGCTACACTTTTTCTCGATCAAGACCAATAATTAAAAATCGGACTGTGTAAATATAATAACATAACTTCATAAATAACAGCATCTTCGAATTTTCATAATGAAACAAGTAAGACTGCGCCGATTCCCGTAAATAATCGGGTCTCGAACAAACAGCGATTGCAGTTTCGAAAATGGCAAACGTAACGCAATACGGATGAACACACTCGTTCTCAAAGTTTCGTGCAGTGAGTCACGATCCGCGCGTTCACAATTCAAATACATATGCCGGAGTATTCAGTCGACAACTCCCGGTCGACAATCTCATAATTTACAAAAGCACAGAAGCTTCCGTAGCACGTAAATCACAAATCACAGCACGTTTTAACGAGTATCGACGTCTCCGCTATCTTGATCCAATTGCCAAAGACTATTTGGCAGGCAATAGCAGCAGTAACTCGTGAACCAGCAACGTTCCACAGTAGTCAAACTTGGAATTTACGACCCCGTATGGATTTAAAAGACAAATTCGCATCCTATTCGCGATCGCATACGTTACATGAAATAGGTACTCGATACACGTGAACCATCTAATATACAGTGCGTATCAGAAGTTTCGACGCACCCTATTAGTTTAACAAAAACGTACCCCGTCCGATTAATCGTCGTTTGATTGTTTGGAACACTTTGAAAAATTATGATTACTACTAAAACTATTCATATATGGGACCACAGCGCAGGGAAGAATTTTTAGCCAAAACATGAAAAAGGGCCGTATCAGAAGTTTAGACACACTTGCTTTCCTTGTTGTTTGTAACTTGATATCGTGGCACCAGTGGCTATCTTAATTACAAGAGTGAAGTTAATATAGTATCAATATTTTTCGAGATATATAATGTAACATGGGAGTGGCCCAAGACTTATGCATAGTACTGTACGTGTCAGCTATAATTGAGTCGACTATTCAGTACTCGTGTACATACATTCTTCGTTTGTTTTTTATTCTAAAGAATTTTGCGTTTAAATTCGATACACGAGGAATGAACCTGAAGAGTTGCCTCCGATACATTTGCGGACACGTTTTAAGGATCTTGACGGGTCGTTGAATATTCATCGATTCCGAAGAGCTGGTTGGATGCATATGTTTCAATCAAACATGTGCATAGTTGCACGGGGCTGGAATTAGATTCGATCCCGTGAAATTCCACGACGCTGCTCCCTCAAATTGAGTTCGCGTCACCGTGAAGGTTTAATTACGATATTAGTACTACTCGCGTCATAGAAACTCGACAGCATTTCGCCGCGTGCCACTTTTGTGAAAATAATTTCTTGAACCGATCGCACAGGTTCCGTGTTAATACTCACGTGTATACGTGCACAGTGAAATCCCAGTTTGCTCCCTTAAGTAATACCTCGATTATCCCATTTATTTATATACCCGGAAATTTCATCCATGTATTATTTTTAATCAAGACAAAGACATGCAATCATCTAATATTATTTCTAGCGAAAACCACGCCACTCTCTTCGCACACATTACCTAACAATTACGTTCTTAGGGCGCGTAGTGGCTCAGTGGGGTAGAGCGCGCGCCTGCGGACTCCGTGGTCGCGGTCGCGGGTTCGATCCCCGACGCCGCGCCGCGCCGCGCCGCGCCGCTCCGGCACCTCTGGATTTATTCCATGTGCCATTTAAACTGTGGTGCCCAAGGTGGTTCGGAACCCACCTTACAAAAACTGTAGGTCCCGTCGTGAAATAACCCCGAGAAAGGAGTTCGAAAAGCGACGTAAAATAAACAAAAAAAAAATTACATTCTTAAACAACTCGGAAACTGGTTGCACTACTACTACTACTGGCGGAATTCAACAAGTAAATCATCTGTAATTCTATTGTTCCGTGTTCCTCTGTTGGACAATGAACGTTGTCCATAGTTCATTCTTATGAAAATCTGATGAAAATGCCTGAAGGATATCCTCAAAAAAAAAAAATAGATTTTCGGATTAGTCCGACAATGGTTTCCTTGCAGTTTCATAACAAGTCTTCTTACCGTTTTATGTGCACGTAATTTGAGTGTGTTGTTAAATCAGACTTGGTAGGTTTTATGATTCCTCCGCAATTATATCGCACACTGGCGTGCTGTTTATTGCTTTATGGCCCACCCAATTCCGCTGCTGTTTCTACTTGGCCTGTATGAATAATTAATCTGACAGGAACCTAATTGTTCTTGGTCGTCAATTAATTGTAAGAAGCTTGTGTACGCCTGTGTCTGAAATATGACCGGAATTTTATTTTTGCATCCACTGTGAGGACAAGTCAAATAAAACTATAGGGTTGAAGTACGGAAGATGTATGTATCTGTGTGTGTGTGTGTGTATTAACAGGCAAGCCCATATACATGTAACTAAATTCATGAAAACAAAGAATCATAAATAACAGAAGAATTGTAAAATTACGATCGCCAACGAATTAAAAAAGAAGGCAGATCGGACCGAACGCCGCGCCGCGCCGCGACAAGAATTACGTCTGTCACCAGAGATTGGTTATCCGTGCGCCCTTACGCCTTTTACAAATAGATACGGCTTTTCCTTACAATGTAGATTGCTCAACTTTAAGCGATCATTGCTCCTGGACCATTGATCCTACAGGATCGAAACTTCGATCTGCAGCCGCCCCGGGTACAAATCTACTGGATATTACATACCAAATACAACATAATTTATAGGAGAAAGGCAGAAATTTTGAGTCCGGTGAAGTAAAGAGCAACGTTAAATAACCTTAGGTAAAAATCTCGAAGCGCGTCGCGTCGTAAAGATATTCCACGAAGGTTCGGATCAAATCTCGTTTCAATAGCTGTCAGGAAATGGTGCTCGCGAGTCGCAGGAGATACAAGTATCGTTGGGATATAGCACGTGCAAAACATGGACACGTTACGTGAAATGAAAATGGACACCTGTGAAATCGTATAGAATCTTTGGCTTTGCCGAGCTAGCTCGTAAAACATTGATCTCGAGAGTCTTTGAGAAACGGTAAGAGAAGAACGAGGCGACGCGACGCTCTTGGATATCATCGTCAATGAAAGCTGTACACGTCACTGGAAACCCGATAGGATCGTCGTGACGCGACGCATAACATACTTGTTAGCTGTTTGGATAAGAGCCACTGGTTTCTACCTTCGATTCACTACAATCATGACAAAAAGAATCGCCTCCCAACGCGGTCCCGAGTTGCTCGTCGAAAATCTTTTCGGCGAACAACTCTCGAATATCACGTCCGCAGATCTTCTTTCAAACCTTCACTTTATCTCGTGTGTGCCAAAAACACGTGACCCGAAACCGGCCAAAGTTTCTTTCACATACCAAATTACAGTATATAATATTTCTAATGTTCAATAAACAGAAATTACATTAATTTCAAAGTGTGCAATCTTTTCGTCCCGGAGTGTATAGATATAGAATTTTCAAATGATCGAATTGGCCCACGTTGGAAAACATTGTTCTAGATATTAATGCAAATGTTGAAACGATGACGATGCTAAACTCCACTTGGCGTATTATAATTATGTTTGCATTCTGAAGTGCGCGTAGAAATATATGCAACGAATAAGGAAATTATTTCGATTTAGGATTGCGATGTTGACTCAACGTTTATATTATTTAAACAGTCACGACGCGACGCGACGCGACGTTTCCCAAAGAAATGCGATTCGTAACGCGGCCAAAGGGCTGACTACTAAAATTACAACTCACGCTGGCAGGAAGCAAATAAGAAGCTTAATTACCGAACGACGACGACGACGACGACGACGACGACGACGACGGAGGGAAAAACGATTGCGTTGAAAATTCATGAGATCGATGCGCGTGAAAATAGAGACCGGTCACGCGACAATGCGTTCACGGAAGTGACGTGCGAGCCAGCTTTTGAATGAGGTCCGTGGGAACTCGTCGTTACGCACGGGGCGTGTTCCGCCTTTCTGGGCTCGTCCTGTTAAATATTTCAGTAGACATTGCACGACACGCCCGCGTTTCACGTATCAGAGACCAGCGAAGGCTTCCCTGGCAACGCAAATTGTGCCCCAAGGGTATCGTCAAGGCACAAAATTGGAGAGCACCGCGAAGATTGGTCTTCATCTTGGGCGAGATGTATTTAGCACAGTCAGCTATAATTTTGCCTGGGCTTATTATTATCTTAAGAAGAAAACGGCAGCAGTGTAGAAGCAATTAGTGGTTTCATCCCCGGCCAAAGTTTCAGTTTAGATCGTGAAAATGATTCGGTCGGAGATTACTGGACTATTAGAATAGATCCTGAAAATGCCAACGGAGATTTACTTCTTTAAGTGGGTAGACTCGTTTTAAGGATTGCAAGGATGCGAGATGCGCCTTCTCATTTCTCGATAATGCAAAGATCAAGTTTTTCAGTAGCCAAAGTAGCACTAGTCAAAAGTCCTAGTTTTACGTTTTCGAGGCATAATTTGCATTATTCGGCAGCATGTATGGTAGCTGCCGCAGCTTTATCAAAATACAGTAAAGCCGCGTTGTTTCTCAGCGACCGCCTATCCAGAATTCGTCAAGTGTCTATCCCCTCCACCGAGGGGCAACGCCGCGCCGCAGGGGCCACGCAGCTCGAGTTGCCTCGGTCTCCGAGCAGTGTAAACATGCCGCGTAATGTAATCTCGGCTCGGGTATGATATATCGGTGTGAACCACTACTAATCCAATTACAAAACTTCTTCATTTTTCGTTATTTTTTTATGGGACTTTCGCCAACTTATTTTTGGCATTTTTCTGATTTAATTGACACCAAACACGATATAATTTCAACTGTATTTAGTGGTTTATTTAGTGTTTACATGCTGTCCATTTCCACGCGTTCGGCTTCCTTTGTAATGCCTCGTACAGACTTGCGCCGCGCGCCGAACCGCGCGGCGAACCGCGCGACGAACCGCGCGGCGAACGCGCGCATTTCGGCAAACATTTCGGCGAACCGCGCGACGAACACGCGCATTTCGGCAAACGGAACGGATTTGTGGTATTACCAGAATTTCTTGCAAACAACTATGGGAGCTGCAACGGCGTATACTACACAAAGAAATACAGAAAATGTTGGCAGTTTATTGAGTGAATTAAAGTTTCAAAGTGAAATGTTCAGGTCTGTACGATGCATTGAAGATTCAGATTCGAGATTAAATGACTTGAGATGTTATGACAGTTCGACAAACATTTCGACGAACGGCGCGCATTTCGGCGTGCATTTCGGCGCGCATTCGTGCGCGCGGCGTATCCATCAGCTATGGGAAACACGGCGCGCATTTCGGCGCGCACGAACGCGAATGGGTGGCACTTGCAAATCTGTTTGCAGGATAGATATCATATCCTAAACATTCATAATATAAAGAATAAATGTCAAGAAATAGAAAGAAATTTATAAACAGACATCGGTGATTTAAATTATCTGAAAAAATTATATCTTAACTTCCTAATTTGTTTCAAATTATTAAACAGGCTAATTAATAATTTTAATTGCTATGAAAACTTTGCAGTTTTGGGATCGGGACAGAATCCCGAGAATTTCGGAAAACCCTGGATTTTTTGGATCCTGTCCCGACATGATACGAGGCTTCCCATCCCGTTCCCGGCATCGGAATTCGGGAATTCCCGGGTTCCCGGACACCTCTAGTATTTACATATCAAAAAGACGTGTGCAATTTTCACAACTTACAATTAGAACGCTCAGCCAAACCGAAAAGGGCTCGATGTGTGACCAACCTTGTTGTTGTTTACGGAACGCGCTCTCGGAACCTAACCCTTCCGTTTTTATTCCGATGTTGCAACATGATGAATTTTCGTCTTTATATGATTCTACGATACATATTCTGAATAAAAACGGAAGGGTTAGGTTCCGAGAGCGCGTTCCGTAAACAACAACAAGGTTGGTCAACAAGGTTGGGATTATTAATTAGCCTGTTTAATAATTTGAAACAAATTAGGAAGTAGAGATATAATTTTTTCAGATAATTTAAATCACCGATGTCTGTTTATAAATTTCTTTCTATTTCTTGACATTTATTCTTTATATTATGAATGTTTAGGATATGATATCTATCCTGCAAACAGATTTGCAAGTGCCACCCATTCGCGTTCGTCGAACTGTCATAACATCTCAAGTCATTTAATCTCGAATCTGAATCTTCAATGCTTCGTACAGACCTGAACATTTCACTTTGAAACTTTAATTCACTCAATAAACTGCCAACATTTTCTGTATTTCTTTGTGTAGTATACGCCGTTGCAGCTCCCATAGTTGTTTGCAAGAAATTCTGGTAATACCACAAATCCGTTCCGTTTGCCGAAATGCGCGTGTTCGTCGCGCGGTTCGCCGAAATGTTTGCCGAAATGCGCGCGTTCGCCGCGCGGTTCGGCGCGCGGCGCAAGTCTGTACGAGGCATAATACTTTCGGCGCGGTTGCGCGGTTGGCGCGGTAGACTCATTTTTGTATTACCGAGAAATGAGAAGCGAGAAACGAGTCTATCCTCCTTAAGAGTCGCGAAATGTTCCAGTATAGAGAGTGTGTCTTTATCATTTACTCTCTTTGTCTGTCACCAAAACTTACTCCATCGTCAATTTAAAAAATTGATATGTGTGTATGGTCAGAAAAATTTTAATCGGAGAAACATTACAGATATGGTGGTAAAAGTCTCTTAAAAGATTAATTAAAAATGAAAAGGTGTCGACATTGCATTACTGTTGGGTCACCGATGCCCGACTATATGACCATACTACACCTGTATATGATCCGAATTATATCGTGTTTGCTATAATTTCAATCAGAAAAATGCCACAAATATATTGGTGAAAGTCTCATAAAAAAAATAAGTAATAATAAAAAAGTTTTTTATTGGCATTACATTGTGAGGACGCGCGACCCTTTGAAATGTTTCCGGCGCGGCGACTGCGACTCTCCGGGTATTTTTCTTTCCTTGCGCCCGAAACTTTCATCGTCCATTACACAAGTAAATATCATCGGAATTATATCATATTTGGTATTATTTTCATTAGAAAAATGCCACGGATATGTTGGTGGAAGTTCCATAAAAAAAATAATGAAAAATACAGAAGTTTTGTCATTGGATTAGTGTGATCTCACCGATATACCCGAGCCGTATGATGTCATACTTCTCGGCGACCGAGGCCTCTCGAGCTTCACGGCCCCTCAAGGGGGTACACCCCGCAGAAGTGGGGATAGCTCTTGGACACTTATCGGCCAGACATTTGGGACATTTATCGAGAAAATACTGTACTAATGCGAACTATTTAGAATTTCGTTAAATGCGATCTAACCTTTAATGCATTGTTATTTGATGCATTATGAATAGCGTTTCTTCCAGGTTTAAAGTTTCGCGTGAAAAGACTGTGTTCTGTTATTTCAGTCTGGTTTTTCCGTAAAGAATCAGCTCGGTGCCTGCTCGTATGCGTTACGATTACTGGGGCAGTGCCATGTAAACCGTCAGGTGCAGGATTTTGAGATTTAGGAGGGTAAGGAAAAACGTGGTCGCCCGCAGTGAAGTCATGTCACATACGTTATTGTGAAACTGTTTTGAAGCCCAGCCGTAGTAATTGATAACGAATTTTAGATAGACCGTCCTGCGGGTTACGTACCTAACGGTTTTCTGATTCTATTCTCTTGCTCCCAACGTAATTGAATTTCGGTTTGCATGGCAAATTGTTTTCGGCAGTTTTGGATTTGTCGATATACGTATGTATGTCGATGGAAAAAAGGAGAAACATAAGTGGACCGAGGGATGCTCGCAGAAACGAAGATTAGATCTGCATGTAAACGAGAAAAATGTTTCTCTGCCAGGAGTTGTTGCGATAGCGTTATTACATTACATTTGTTGACCCAACTCTCAGCACCGGGTGGATAAAAACGCAAAAGTTCCGTTGTGACTTTTATTCCCGCTGCAGATAATCTTAAAGTATCTATTAACCCTCAACCAAACCAAGCCAAACGGTTTCCGAAAAAATTGATGATTGAATTGAATTTTCCAACAATTTTGAATTTCATCATTTAAATCCATGAAGATCTATTTATCAATAAATAAGATTATTATACGGTATGATATCTAGTTTTATTCAGTGTACCTAGTTTTAAACGACTTCTAAAAACAGGGTTCTTATAAAGACCTCTCGAAAGAAATCTAAATCGTTGTACTGCTGATATTTGGCTTTTTGACTAATGAGTTTGCCGACTCTTACTGCCCTAAATCATCAAAATATCACACTGTGCGACGCGACGCGACGCGGCAATTAATATGTCAATATTAAAATGCTTTATTTACTTATTATACATTTGTTATAGTTATAAGTATATGAAACGTATAAACAGACCGAATAGTTATTATTCGAACATTTTTTTTTAGAACCATAGATGACAGAAGAATGCAATCCTCTATAAACGGGCTGGGAATGAAATACTGACCTCACGAAGAGTTGTTCAGCGTTACTCATAAATAAAGTGTCTACGAATCAAATTACTGGGCCTTCGAAATATTTCGTTTAATGACCGTGTATTGTGACGTTCCACTATTAGGAAATAAAACTGTCGTTTTGGAATTCAATACTTTTTTCATTTTTCCCGTGCCGTTGGCAAAAGTGAAGCGGTAAAGTTATGATAACAACTAGTCGTTACTACTTCACCGACAAAGTGTCGTAAATTTTCCCGGGAACTTTTACGCTCGCGTACTCCTGTGCACGACATTCGGCCGGGGATATTTCTCCCGTTTATTCTCCTAGCGCCAACCACGTTTTCTGCTTCGGTCACGCGTGAAGGATATAAGTAGATTAATTATCTCGGAGAATATAATTGACCGGTTAATTTCATTCGTACGGGACGGCTTAGCTACGTGACCACCATAAGTCAACGCTGCCAAGGGTAAATACGCGGACGTACTATGTACACTGTACACTGTACACTGTACATATACATTTGTATCTGCACTCTCGTTTCGTCACATTAATGTTCGCCCGAACTTCCGGCACACTTACAGTGGACCACGAAAGTATTTGAACGCACTTTAAAACAGTACAACCTTTTTATAATTCTACCAAACGACCTGATGTTTTGTAAGCAATTAGAAGCACTGGCGTACTAAATGCTGTGCAAATAAAAAAATATATAAAAAAAACTTCTTAAAAACCACGATTATTATATATTAAAATGCACTAAAAAGAAGAAAATAATATTTTTCCTGGTCCTCTCAAAAACTTAATATAAATATGAATAAAATCATGACATTAGTGACTAAAAAAATAAAAGCGTGGAGCGTCCACGAAGATTACGTCAAGAGGTTTTGTATGATAATAGAATGAAACACATTGAATGACCTTTCCTTTTTCCAAAAAGTATCTGTTAACGGTACACACAGGGCTGTTGGCTGTTTCTAGATTTTAGAGGCTAAACAACAAACAGGAAACTAACGAAACTAAAATTGAAATATCTCTTGAACAACTAACTTTTCGACATATTGTACATAGGTTAGTAGTTTTTTTTATAACGAATGTCCAGCTGAATCGATTGATGTATTATAAAAAATACCTGATTCGATTTAAAAAAACAAAGTTGACCTTTACCATATATGACCTTTACGTGTCCACTCACGAAAAAACTAATAACACCAGAATATACTCCACTCGATACCATTGAAGCCTCCACTGAAACATTTTTTGCAACGAGTAACGCTAGCGAGAAAATCAAGATGTAAAAATCGGGTGAGACACCCTGTACTACTATACAGGTTTAGTATGCTTACTAAATGCATTTTAATCCAATATGAACGTATTTTTAATTTTGCTCACAAAAAGCGTGTTTTCGAACTATTGAGAGCATTGTTAACACAACGCTTGAAATGTTTTCAATGATCTGACAAAAAATGTTTCCAACAAAAGTTGATCAGTATTCACTTTTCTACAAATGGCAATATAAAAAATTTAAAGAAAAAATTTTGTTTATAAAAAATTATGTTCACCTGAAATTTTTAAATGATAACATATATTTTTTACTCCACAATATCCTAACTGGAATCGATACGAATTCAACGATCTATAATAACATAACATTAAACCTTGAAATAACGTTACAATAGTTTTGGCCACAAAAAACGGGCTCTCCTGGCCCACTGTGCGCTATAAAAAATCTCGTGCTGCAGTTTAGAATACTTTATTACACCATTGTTGTCTCTCATATTTCTTCTCGCAACAGGATGAAACTTTTGTTTGATTTTGTTAATCATAAATGACAGCACCCAATTTTGGATGGTATTCATTTGTACAGGTAGAATAGACTAACGTTGATTGATTATTTCTTGTCTGAGCTCTGCTGTCTATATCAATTTCTTTTTTCCGAGCGCATGTCAAATAATCTACTAAACCCTGTATGTAGTAAATCTTCGTGAATCTCGGAACATCGTGGATCGTGGATCTCCATTCATTTATAGCACGCTTTAATAGGAAGCGCACGCTAAAGTGAATTCTAATATATCTTGGAACAATGGTCTTGCATCAAGCTTGGGCACATTTTATTTGAAATAAGATAACAAATCACTGTTTCAGATAATGAATTAGTTTAAATACGTCATTATTTTTATTTGCTAAATAACATGAAAAAAGAATTTTTATTTTAGTATTAAAACAATTTCTTTTCACATCCTGTAGTAAACTAATTGCTCTAGCTTCCCGAAAAAGTTCGAATCGTATAGTCCAATTGTAAAAAAGTTATCGGCAACGAGAGCAGTTCTCATCCGATTGTCCGATAAGTCGCTAAACATTTCCCTGCGAAGATTCGCGCTGCGCCGCGCCGAGCCGTCTGAATTGTCTCGCTCTCGTCCACCGCGCCGCGCCGCGCCGCTTCGGACGAATCTACTCTTACCTGTAAGCGTTAAGTAGTATACGCGTGTTCGCGAGAGGCGGAAGGGTAAGGGGCCTGGAGGGATAAAAATATGGTAACGCTGGGGTCCTAACCCCTTAAACCGTTAATTCTGCTCTATAAGGTGGAATTTTAAACCTTTGCACTCGGAGTTATTTTAACTAGAAAATTAAACATTTCTTCCGACCTAGAATATTTCCATTCCCTATGATTTTTTTAATTTCATGAATATGAAATTGGTGTAATACCTCATACAATGCCTAAATGTTTAGTAATTGATTAGATGTCGATATATTTAGTAATGTAAACAATATTTTGAATAATGGTACAGCAATTTTTAGTTGCGCCTTTTAAAGTCACCATTCGAGTGCTAAGGGTTACGATTGAATATTAGAAAGATTATTTACAGCAATTTGCAAGCTACGTTGTTGCGAGCAATATTTCTTAAATTAAACTTGGTCCCATATATCGATTTCTGTGGTATTGTTCTACTTACAATTTAAAAATAAAATTAATACTAAATTTTCGACTTTTGTAGCACACAATATGCAAACAACATTAAGGAATTAAAAATCGTTTTGTAATTGGAGCATCAAGTTTTACAAGCTTATGCAATTTCATGAAAATCCGTGATTTCGTGAGTATCAATTACGATTGCTTGAAAACACACTGGCTTTTACACCACAGGAATTATTTTAATTAAATACCTGAACGCAAATCCTTTGCGTAGCACTCTCCAATTGATCCATAGAATTTTAAAGCCAATCTCTGCTGAGCGATGATATCGAACGGTGAATTGTATATCAAATTAATGAAATTCCCGTGATTTAGTGATTTAATTGGGGTTTATTTTGTATACGAATATTTGCAGGTACAGTAGGACCTCGATTAACCGGCTTGATCGGGAGACAAAGAGCCCGGATAAAACGAGGCCCAATGGATAATCAAGACCCGAGGGAAATAATAAAAATGTACATTATATTGCAAAATAAGATTTTTATTTTTGAACATTTATTTCTCTTTATAATATATTGGGTTGACAAGAAAGTAATTACAGTATTTTAAGGTGAAATAGAGCCCAATTTTTTTTTATCCAAGCAATGAATTTTAATGAATAAGATTCGATGATGATCTTTTGCCAAAAATAATAAACAAGAAAATATTTTATTGACTAAAGTTCATTGCTTGAATATAAAGAAATTCGGTTTTATTTCACCTTAAAATACCGAAGTTACTTTCTTGCCAACACAATATGTTGAGATGGTATTTGGTTTAATATGAATATACAGGGTGTCCCGTATTTAAATGGTAAACCTTCAAGAGCGTGTAGGGGACCGAAAAACTAGGACGAAAAGTCTTTTAGAGATTTGCTCGTGTTTACTTCGTTTTGGAGAAAATCGCAAAAATTCAATATCTCGTTGTCAGTTGCTCTCTCGAGTTGTTGTATACACTTAAAAAAAATTTTTTTTGTTAATGTAAATAAATAAGTACAAAAATGAAAGCTTGTTTTGTTTCTTTTTTTTGCGATTTTCTCCAAAACGAAGCAAAAACGAAGCAAAAACGAGCAAATCTCTAAAAGATTTTTTGTCTTAGTTTCGGTCCCCTACACACTCCTGAAGTTTTGCCATTAGAATTCGGGACACCCTGTATAGTCACAGTCGGTCTACTAGTTTCGTTCTTCTTTGAGTTGTCGCTATTTGGCGCTGTGTGTATGTTCGCTTTTTCTTTTTACACACTCGCTACCTTGATAGATACACCATACGCCACGCTAGTAAATCTGTTGTTATTTAATGCATCCTGGGAGGTTATTTACTGGTAAAACCTAAATTCGGCAATATAATCATATTTAAACGCATCTATAAATCCGGATATTCGGGATCCGGTTGATCGAGATCCTACTGTATACTGACAATTTTTCGAGTATCGGATATTCCGTGTTGAAATGCTTCTTGTGTGATCTAAAACGTTTGTTGAATTATGACCCGAATGAGAGAAAGATTTCACGTAAAAAAGAGAAATGATACGTGACGGTCTAAAAAGCAGAAAACAAGGAATCGAAGAAACGGAAGCAAATAGCGAGACAGTAAAGAATGGAACGGAGGTAAAAGGTAGAAGATATAAAACGTGGGTCGAAACGAAAAAAGGTCAGGTTATAAAAGTAAAGGAAGCAGATAGCGGTTGTTATCCAACTGGGATGGGCGAACTCTGAATCATATCGCGTACTCCTGTACTCCAAACTAACCAGAAATCGATAACTCTTCGGTCTTATGTGTTCCCTTTAGTCATTATGTGTTTTATGGTGTTCTGCTGAGTCAAGGATAGAAAATACAGAGCTATGAAGCAGGACTTGAAAACTGTTGTAACATCGATTTTGCTCTTGACCAACTTTCATCCCTTCCAAAACTAATTGATATCACTAAATTGCGGATCGTTATGCATTCATGGCTTCTACAAATGTTGAAAAAATGCTAGAACATACAATACAATAAAATTCCGCAAGATTTCATACGATTTTTATTTATTTCAAATTTATAAAGGCCACTACCACTGAGAATAACATGCTTATCTGTTCCCACTTTCTTGAAATTTGTCTGCAACAATTAAAAATTGCACAAACACCGGTAGATTTTGATGAACAATCACAATTGTCTGTATTCATTGTGAAACACAAGAACTGTCTGGACATTTATTTCTTTCCTTAATCATTTTATTCAGTCAGGAGCAATACAACAATATTCTTTAATTCCTTCAATGTTTTGACTGTTTTCAGACTTATTTGTCTGAAACAGACAGTTGTTTCCATTTAACAACCAGTTGTTATTTAACAGTGATGTCAAAACAGATCGTTGTTTTAGCAAATCGTGTATTTATGCAAAATAAAAATGTTCTACCTGAATTGCAACAAACTGGAATGAAATAGAAATTTATTTTCTAGCTTAATATGTTTAATAAGTCGAAAATAATATAACAATATTCTGAAATTCTTCTATTGTAATATTTGTACTGTTTCAAATGACATCTACTCATTTTTGTCATAAATGCATAAAATCCGGTGTCTACTAATTATTGCACGTGCAGATTACTGTATTATATTTCTTTAATTGGAAAATGTATTTTCAAACGAATTATTAACATTGGTTTACCTTAATTTTACTCTCAATACAGGGTGGGGCACTGTAAACAGGTCACCTGTTTATAGTGCCTCACCCTGTATTCTCTCTCTTTATAAAATAATTATAAGAGAAGAAGCAACATTTATACGTGCCATTCTTTCTAAAATCAATATAAGAGAAGATGCAACATTTATACGTGTTATTATACAAAAATATCAAAGGTTTTGAGGTTACTACATTCACGTTCTTCGGTAAATAAATAAAATAGTAAACTTTTTAATTAGTATGGAAAATAAACGTTTGATAGTAAGTGATCACACTCGTATTTCTCACGCGCGCGGTTGAGGCGGCGGCGCGGCGCGGCGCGGCGCGACGCAGGAAATTATTGATTTTCGTTACCGACAATGACCTTTTTATATTTATCTCGGATAAACAATGTACGTCACGGCTGATAGTGTTCAATAAATAGAACCCAGGGTATAGAGTTTCACGGGGTTACTAACATTGCTAACGCAAACATCACTATTATTAATTGGTATTGTAATTGTAATATTGAATATTATTGTAGTATCACTCAATAACCTATACCACCTATGTTTCTAGTCGATATTGTATTGTAATTATAATGTATAAAATTATATCTAACAGTAAGTATGATTAAAACTGTTGATATACATATATCTGTGGTTGCCAGGAAAAACGCCGCATGTCACGATTTCCAAACATTTAAGTTTATGCATTAATTGTGATTTTTAATATAGGATTTACGTCTTTATCAGAAAAAAAATCGAAAGTATTAGTGGTCGACGAACCAAAGGTAACCCTCCCTCTCCAGCGATATCAAAAGAATATTTCGAAAAGTAGGAATACACACTATTTCGAAAATTCCACATTATTTAAAAAGTGGTTGCCAACAGTCAAGGACAAGTTACCAATGTCCAGAAGTTACAATATAGTATATTCAATAGCATGTATGGGATGTAATCAAGTATACATTGGGCAAACGTCAAGGCATTTAGAAACACGAATTAAAGAGCATAAGCGTAACATTTTCTTACCCGCACAACAGCATACAGCATTGACGAGACATTCGAGAGAGTTTGATCATAGATTTGATTTTGAGAACGCAAAAATAGTTGATAAAGAAGGCAATTTACATCAAAGGATTTTATTGGAAACACTTGATATATGATTAAAAATCGTAGCGTAAATCTTAGGTATGAAACACCCAAGATACATGAATATTACGCGACATTACTGAATAAGTAATGTTTTATGACGAGATTCCAATAAAACTCTCCTTTACTGAAACACGTGGTTTAATATCAATTTCTTCTCACATATAAAGTGAACTGCATGTAGTCATTTCAAAGAAAGTTGAATGTCAGAAAAGAATTACCATGACATGGTATATAAGCAGTTATAATAGGTAACAAAATATTATTGCGCTTTAAGGTAGTTCAAATTTACCGCCGAACTTTGATTGGTCATACTTCAATCTATGATCCCATACACATACGTTCTTGCAGAATGGTTACTGTTTACCACAGTGTCTCGATAACCAGCATGTGTTTCACACGGATTACAGTTTCACAACGAATTTATTAATTTCATCACGAAGCTAGCGAGTAAATTTCTCTTAACAATATAATTTACTAGTAATTTCTGTTTTTCAAAATATTCTTAACAAAATAGTTGTTCACTGACGCAATTATAGGAACCCTGAAGATGATCTGAAAAAAAAGATCGAAACGTCGGAATTACTATAGTAATTTGCAAAATTGCTTTGTAAAAATAACAATTGCGCCGAAAGCATTAGATATTCAATATTAGTAAAATATTTTTATTTTGCATAAAGATCCGCAGTCTAATTAATAATGAATATAGCCACTGGTGTACGGTATGAAGTTACAAACAACAAAAAAAGGCTAAAAATTCCTCTTCCAGCAAAGTTTCGGCTAAAAATTGTTCCCTGCAGTGCCATATATCTATGAATAGTTTTAAGGGTAATCACAATTTTTCAAAGTGTTCTAAACATACGATAAAAGAATCAATCGAAGATTCATCAATGGGTGCGTTTTTGTTAAAACAATAGGGTGCGTCTAAACTTCTGATACGCACTGTACAAAGTACAGAGTAAATGAGCTCTTCATTCTAGAAACGTTGAAAGTCCATGGGTTGTTGGTAGAAAGGTTAAAAGCCCAAAGTAAATGATTTTTCCATGTCGCTCTTCTTCGTTTAAACCGAGATTTCCCGTAAAAAGTAAAAAGGAATCTAAATAAATCCTTGCGGTAGTGTTGTCCGGAACAACTACGCTGTTATTCAACGAGCGTTGGCTTTAACGATCTATTGTCGTCGTTTTGGAAAGCTGCTGCGATATTAACTTGCCTAGCACGAATTCTTCGCACGTTAACGTCGCACAAGAACACAGCTTGGGCGTGTTCCGACCCGCCCAAGTATACAACGACTGAACCGTGCCCGTGTGTGTGCCCGTGTGTGTGTGTGTGCGCGCGCGCGCGCGTGTGTGTCGGAGGAATAATCGTTGTCCTCTTTCACTGGAGATCGTTGGAGGTGTATTGTCCTCTGGCCACAGGGTACTTGTTGCGGTACACCCTTCTGAAGGATCGTTGACGCGTGAAAAGACAGAAGCGTGTTAATGGAGCTCGATTGATTTTGCGGCTTCGACGTGTCATCCGATCAACTGAACATCCTGGAAACGACACTGAAAACAGACGCCAGTGAACAAAATTATAAGACACCCCGAACATTATCGGTAGACTCCGGATGTTTATGCAAATGCATATTTTTATAGAAAACTGATAGAGCAATAGGACCTGGGCAGAAATATGTTTTATTATGATTAGAGAATTCTGAAAATATATTTTTTATTTTGCACTTTTTGCATAATGCATATATGTTTTTACGATTTACATTTAAAAACATATGCAATAGCTAATATTGCATAACGAGATGAACTTGCACAATATTTAATATTTATTAAAGTTCATTTCAGCACTTTGCCTGCCACAATAGAAAATTCGAAACAGTGGGTTTGCCGTGAAATGTTTCTATGGGAATATGCATGAATCACTTTAATCATTTAAAAGAAAACATTAAGAATTAAGAAAAAAGTGATTGCTGTTATAGGAAAAACTATTGGATCAACGAAATTATTAGGTTGGCAACTAAATTCGCGACCTTTTGTTTCGTAATTCTTTTATTGTATCGTTATAACCTCATTCAGTGACCATTCCTTTTGAACTGTTTTTGCGATTAATTTGATATAAAATACTCGTGCTTAAAAAGTATATATAAATGACTTTGTTTGAGAAAATGTGGAGGTCGCGAACTTAGTTGCCAACCTAATAATACAAATTGAAATACTTTTAAACAATGAATTTGTACAAGATCCGATAGATGTGTCAGAAACCTACTGGAGTAATTATAAGTATGCACCGCTTACATCGTGTGACGTGGAACGATCATTTTCCGCATATGAATTAATTTTTACGGAGAAGCGTAGCAAATTAACACCATCCAATTTCGAATAAAATGCTTGTCATTTACTGTAACTCGAATTAATATTCGTAAAATGTATTGTTAATGTTGTATATTCTCCCTGCATATTTGTATATTTTCCTGTATATTTGAATATTTTTCATGCATAAACATGCGGAATCTAATTATCAGGATAAGGGCTTCAAATCATATTCATTAGTTGTATGCAAAAGTTTTAATCTTCTTCCATCGTTCGTGCATAACACTGGAATGGTTTCCGGGGGTTTCGGTGCCTCAAAGTCGCCACTCGAGTGCAAAGGGTTACAAATTCTATATAGAAATAAATAAGCGCCGATCATATAATTCGATTGTTAGTAGTACCGTGAAATTATTCCGTACATGACTAGATAGTCCAACAATTTTTCAAGTCCCTTCCCATTTTTCTTTTTTCTTCCCCCTGTTCATAATTTTCTTTTCCCCTGTTCCATCCTCGCACAAGCTTCACCCCAACTGCGCCCCGCTTATCATTTCATATATTCCGCATAGCATTTTCACCGGATGAAGAACATCCATCATTCCATATCGAATGAAAACAAAAGATCGTGGTTCCCGCGAGGGCAAAAATCACTTGTCCAGGTTATTCTATCCCAGTGGAATCGTCGACTTTGCCCCGTAAAATCCGGTAATAGAAGAAAACGGGTCTACCCTGATGATCACCAGGCACAGGAATGAATTTCTAACCTGCTGCGAAGACAATTTCTCCCGTTGGAAAAACATTCGACCGCCATAAAACAACCGGCAAGAAAAGCCAATAATTGAACTCCTCGGGTTGTTCGATATATATATATATATATATATATATATATATATATATTGGTTTCACTCCACCTTTTCTTTCGTCGAGTACAAATCGCAGAAATTGAGCACCGCTCGAACAAATACTTGAGTGACCGCTTCTGAAATCGTCCGCGTCAACATTTTAATTGAGCTTAGAATTTCAAAGCTTGTTTCCGATGTTCATTCCCCCTAACCCTCAAGCTTAATTGAATTTCTTTGGTGCAAACAGGTAGCAGTTGAAATTGTTTGTTCTCAATAGAGTTTGTATCTATTCACAAAGCGAACTGTGATGTACATAACAGCTTCACTGTCGTGTCGAACAGCTTTAGAATCCTCGTTAAATTGAATCGGAGAAACACGTCTGCGCGCGAACCTTTCTCCGCGGAAACAAAAATGATGTTTGTCTTGCATTATCTTAGGTGCATTTGCATTCTTATTAAATGTACGCTCGGGCGACAGACACGTACAAAAAGCATGAATAGAAATGGTTACATTAATTTTTTCCTACAGCAGTTATCTCTATGGACAAAGTCGCGGCCGAGTGCGCCGCTTTCATTCCGGAAATAAAATTAGCTTCCGTGTATATGCGTGCGTGTGTCTGTGTATGTACGCATGTGCCGTGAGCTTGATCCGACGGCATTAAGTGAATGTTCCTCCTAATAAACTGAATTGAATAAAGTGTCCAGTCACTTCAGTTTACGTAATTTGTCACTTCAGTGAAGATAATGCAACGGTACGTGATTACTCTCCACTCATTAAAATGAATGGAAACCTTACCTGCATCGTTGCCGTTCCAAAGTTAGGTAGGTAAGGTAAGGTAAGTAAGTTATAAAAATAAAAATTTTTTGGTATCGTATGAGCCCCAACTTACCATTCAACCTCACGACATTTAATGTACCTTTGAAAACAACAAAGATATTTGAGGTGATATCGCGTTAGGTGACTCACCCTGTATACGCTGAAAGATACCTCAACGTTCTGACCCTACACGCCGCGCCGTACAATTGAATACATTTGTACAATACAGCATGTGATTCGATAAGTGCCGAAGTGATAGGAAATACTACTCAATCCGCGATAAGAAGATTGCAGCACTCTGTATTGATACCAATGGCAATCACTTTGAACACCTTCTGTAAATGCAAGTTTATTTCGCCTTTTTTGTCATAAATGACCTTTGCTGACTTTCAAAGACCTTAATGTTATACCTCGTTTGATTCGTCTGAATAGCCGCTATCAAAAAACAACTACCAAAGCATAGCATTCTATGTAAAAAAAAAAAAAAACAAAGGTGACCTTCACATCTCTGAAGCGACTCCACCCAGCAACAAAAGATTAACGCCACACTACGGCTCCTGTTATCCGATGCAACTTTTACTTTGTGTGTGTATGTGTGTGAAAACTTTTCTACTACTATCATACTTTTTCGGAGTTATTGTAGGTGGCATAAGTTAGTGCCACACCCTGTATAACTCCGCGGGCAGTCATTTGAAAATTATATTCTCTTCCTTTCCGACGATCCTCCGTATCGCAAGTTTTTGCGTATTTACGAATGCTCTTAGCATACTTAAAACGAGACAAGCAGAATTTCCGTGGACGTGCAATCAGCGGTCTCCTTTGCGTTGTCACGTTGAGCGTATACAAACAGAAATTCGCGGAAGTGGCGCAAAGATTGCACGCGAATGCCCTAACGTTCTCTGTTTCGGCACCATTAATGCTTTCAGCGTTTAATTGTAAATTCACGAGTTCCGTTCGCTGACGGTCTGCGGCGGAACAAACCTGATTAGTTTTAATAGTTCGTAATTAAGAATTGTTTCCCACGGTTCCCGGAGTTTGAAGCCTGCGTTTGTGTGATCGCTACGACATTCATTATACGACGCGACGGCTCGACTATAGCCTTTGCATTACGATAGTGACCACGTTGGAGCCGGAAGCTGGGATCTGTGAAGTCTCGGCAACAGCTAATAGCACTTTGTTAAACGACTGCATCAGACTGCGATGCATCAGACATGCCGCGAGAAAGAAGTTCGAAAGTTTCTAGCCGTCGAATTATCAATAAATTAACTACCATCTTTCAATGTCGAAGTTCACATTTACAATGCTCTGAACGAACTCGATACTATTCGGTTGGGGAAATAGTTTCTTCGTATTTTACTGCGAAGGTAAAGTTCTTTTGATAATTTAAATGCAGTTTATTAAACCAAGTGCAGTATTCCTTCGCATGCTGTGAGTTTCAGCATGCTCCGCATCGCATTCGGTTCACAACGATATACCCGAGCCGAGATCAGATTACTAAAGTGGAGGGGATATTTTTTTGCGTCCATCGCCTACAGCCTTTTTGCGTCGATAGAGACGTTATACTGTATATGCGATATTAAGTATAATATTGATATTGTCGTTCCTTACAATTATTTATGCAGCAAGTTTGCACCATTTTTGCAAATGTTTACGAAATAATGCATAAATATACTTGTATACCTCGCTTGTGACGTGACTTGTGGGCACCAGATACTCCGTTATCTTGGAACACTTGGTCCAAATATTCTAAACTGTATCGAGATTCCGTTCGCAGCATTTCAGAATGGTAATCTTTCATACCAGTTTCGGTTTGCCAAGCCTCGTGAAAATCGCAGTGCCCCTGCCTTTATTTCTGCTTTCCCATCGTGCATATTTGTTCTGCAGTTTATCGCAAACGGATTTAACATGGCGAGCAAACACAAAGCCGGAATGTACGAGCGACAGAACAAACAGAGGAGAAACTTCGAGAGCGGGTTGTCGAGAGCGGCACGTTTGTAATTTCGTACTGTTCGCCAAGTTTTATGGTACGGTCACATCGAAAGAGCACAAATTTGTCGATGCACGCTTTCTTTACCCTCCTCCCCCTCCTCGCCAATCCCCCGATCCTTTGGCTCTCCGCTGCTGGTTGAAACCTTGTAATTACCATTCGAACAGTCTCTTCGTTGTCTCTGTAATTTGTGCTTGCTAAACCATCGCGTCGTAGACAGCTCTGACACCTAGTTCTCGAACTAACGCGAAAGAATGGTATGGAAGTCTTATGAAAATGACTGAAAATTTATATTAAGCTCAATGTCCCTATTTCCGATCGTGCAAGAGTTCCGTTATCGAACAAATAGATATTTATTCTTTATTTATGCAACAATCAACAAAATAAGTTATAACATATTTTTGAGTTTCCCTTTAGACATTGCATTAAAAAAAAATTTGTTCATAGACTAAATAGTTTACCAATTATAATACAAAGTATGAAATGTCCCTATTTTTGCTCACAATCAGCAAAAATTGAAATGCTCGCATTTCTGCTCACAAGTTTGTCCCAGTTTCTGCTTGAATATCCACGCACGATGTATATTCCGATTGATATGTTCAGATTTATTTGTAATAAAAAAGTTATTATTTTAAAGTGCGTTCAAATACTTTCGTGGTTCATTGTACATATGTATCATTTCCGGAAATAGCTCCACGAACGTTTCTAGTTTCATTAATAAAAAGCACGCGATCGTCGTACTGGTATAACTCGATTTCCATAAATATGTATACCAATTCTTTTATGTAATCGTCAGCACCGTGTCTGCCACTCCATTTCAATCAATCGCTACGGAATTCGTACAACTGTTCAATATCGAAGTCCTGTAAACTTTCAGTAACCAGACTAAAAGCACGTTCTATTGGTTATTGGAAATTCAATTTCTCTAATGCTCGGCGACGTGCAGGAAATTGCCAGGAACGTCATAACACCAGAAGAATATTTCGTATTCGTTTATAGTAAAAATTGAATTTTACAATTTTTTTAGCTGGGCTAATAATGAAAATATAGAAGATGTGTTTTGTAAACTCGTATGAATTACATACGTTCTGAAAATTTCATTGAAATTGATTAATTGGTTTACTTTCAACACTTTCGATCGTTTATAATTCGTAAACCAATTTCAATGTAATTTTCAAAACATATATAATTCATACAGGTTTACAAAACACATCTTTGAAATGTTCGTTATTGGCCCAGCGAAAAGGTTGTAACAATCAACGCGTATATATAATGGGTGATTGCCCATCAAATATTGCCTGTATTATATTGCAACGTTTCGCGTATGACCTTTGTCGATCCGAAGTCCGAACAGTTAGATAAGGGTGAAAGGGTTGCTATCAAGCGCAGACGCGTCGTCTAACGGTGGATCGAGCAACATCGAAGTGTTGGAGAATGTTCGAGGGAGACTGGCGTTTCAAAGCAGTGTACGGTGTCAAACGAGGCTCTAACGTGGACTCGATCCTATCATTAACCTGGGAACACGCTCGTTCTGGACGCCCGCGCCGCGCCGCGCCGCCGCCGTGGAGGACATTGAGGCTAATGTCCAATAGCCATTCGACTGCGGTCGCGATTTTACATTTTTACAACCGTTGTGGCCAGTTTCACGTGTCTGATAACTCTTTTATTTTATCCATCCGGTTAATGGAGAACTCGTGGTATCCCTGACTCAAGGAAAATTAACTAATAACATTGGACATAGGTCCTAACGAAGAATCCATTATCTTCTATCGTCTTTTAACGACTTACCTGCAAGCGATTGCATGGCCCCCGTATATCCTGAATCATAGTACTGTGCAAAGGTCTTAGGCCACGCGTATTACACTAGAAATTTACATCTTTGTTGGATAGAGAGCGTACAGTTACCTTGAGCATGCATAGGGTCTACTATTTTTAACACACTATAACTCATTGTAAAAAATATTTCAAATAAAAGTATCTAGCAGGATAAGCATGGTTCAGCAGTGGACCACCACCCCCCCCCCCCCCCCCATTTTTAAACACCTACGATAATAGTCTCTTTAAATGTGAATTCGGTGACTATAATTATTTAAGGTGATTTAAGGTTATTCGAGGTCACGCTATTCAAGCGTGTGATGTTATTAGGTACATATATCTACAATATTTTAATATAGACTGATGGTTATTGTTAGGTTGGTTGGATATTATAAGACGCAGGAGAAACAGATAATGATGTATTATCGTTATAGCTATAAATTATGCAGCTAGTAATATGCGTAATAATATGGTCAATTGAACGTAGACGACTGCTCGAGTTTCATCTCGAATTCAAATAAAAGATTTATGGGCAGCATTTTTTTCCCTCCAGTGATGGATGCTAATGCACTTTTGAAGTGGTCAACAACGGTGACAAAGCACCAAAAGAGACATGTTACGATCGCGTGGTTTATCTTCGAAGCATCGCCGCATATTTAAAGTAACTAGTTGAGTTGATAAATGTTTGTGTTTAACGCGACGATGGCCCCAACGATATATGTACATATCACGAACGTAGCTGTTTATGTGCGAGAATCAGAAGATTATTAATGCAATACCATTTCAACCATGAACTCCATTCTCGGGTTTAATGGTAGTGTCGCGATTGATCGGTCGTTTGCCTACTTAACACTTTGATGACCGGCGCGGCGATTTCGAGCCAAAACCTACTCGTGCAGTTAGATTTTGCATTCTAGCAATATTAGCCTACTTATATTACCCACGATTATTAATAGATCTTTCAACAGTAATAGCAATTTTAATCGCGAACCAACAAGCCACACCCGGTAACATAATCCAGTAATTTCGTTTGGGATTGTCATCTAGAGTATATTATACTTTTGCTTGCGTAACCAGTAATTTTTGCCTTTTCTTCAGGACTATTGTATATAAAATAAGTGAAACATTTCTGGCTCCCTAAAGTGAAGTTTACTTTTCTTATATTTATTTGACTTAACGTTTTGGCACAATAAACGGTTGTCACACAATAATAACAATAACCAAAACCAAGTTCAACCGAAAGAGTGAAACTAAAAAGTGTACGAAAAAGAGGATAATAAAATAAAGATTATATTAGCGAAGCTAAAAGGTTATTGTTGGAGAGTGTGTACGGTACATTTGTATTTGGTGAGCCGAGGGTGGCGGACTCTGGTGAGTGATGAATGTATTGTGTATGCAACTCTGGCTTGGCGTGAATGCGATACCAAAGAATATTAAGAATAAAGAGAGATAAAGGTTGTTTTGTTAATAAGTGAGCATTCGATATTTATTTTTCCCACAGTTATAACTTCAAAATATACGTCGGCGTTAGACAGTTCCCGAAGAGTTATGAATCAACGTACCGTACCGAAAATTAACACTGGGGCGAGAGTTCCGCAGAGTCTTTTCAAGTTTCGGAATCGGAGCGTCGTTAACCAGGGCCAGAATTACACGAGCTCTCGTACAGAAAGCAGCGGAAGTATCCCGCCATTGCACAGAACTCGCGCACGGTTCACCAAACTTTTGATCGGTGGCGGTGTTTCGTGTCGAGTTTGAATTACGGTGTGAAGGATAGTTAGGAGACGCATTAGACAATACACGGAGCATTCGTTCCCTTTCTCAAGAGCATAACTCATCCCACAGAGGAAAATGCCTTGCCGCCGAATGAATTAGGCAAGATAGTGTCTCGCGCGCGCGCGCGCGCGTATAAATCCGGTGAACATTTATACCGCTTGCGTATATCGCTTCTTCTCGTGTGACTTACGTGGCATCCTGCATTTTATACGGCCGCCGCGCCGCGCCGCGCCGCACCGCCCGGATCCCGGTATCTGTATAAATAATTACAGCAAAAACATGGCCGCAATGCACCCCACAGGAAATTTAGTGTTACGGGTATTGCGAGCCCGTGCGCGTATCGTTCGATCGTTTTTGCGCCGGATGCTGAACAGGAAATTGTCCGTGTATTATTTGCGATTTTCAATTAAGCGCTGAACGCGGCAAGAAATATCGAGGAAAGTAATTCTGTTCGAGAAAAACCAATTGAGACAAGCATCTGTTTAATGAACGCGGCAAATAGGTCTACTGCCATCGCATTTCGTTACAAAAATATTTATACGGTTGGGAAGGTATAGTTGCCAATTACATTTTCGCTGTAGAAAGTATAATGATAGCGTTATTGGGTAAAAAGGAATATTCAATTTTTCGAAGACAATGTTTCCGGAAAACAATTTTGGCCGTATAAGTTGGGACACTCCAAATGCACGCTGAGGTGTACGAACCCTATTGTGCGGAAGTACACTGATTACTTGATTGGCACAAGGCTCGACGTAACGATTCTACAAGATTGTAAACCTACGGGACGGAACTTTGAATTAGAAACATATCGTTTTACAGTGGTTCGATAAGTGCATTTTAATGCACCTGTAGGGTGAGTCACATAACGCGTCAACTCAAAAATATCTTTATTGTTTTAAAATGTACGTGAAATATTTGAAGGACAAAGCCGAATTGTTCAATTGGGCCCGAGGATGCCACTTAAACACAGTAGAGAAAGTTTTTCGTTCACGGAAAAGTGAGCTGGAGAACTTAATTAAACTCGACGGACAAGGTTTTACTTGACCGATTACCTCCCAACGGTAAGGTTTTATTGCATCGTGGTTTCGTGAATCGCCGATAGAACCCAGTACAAACGTTCTCGGACTTTATCTCAACAAACTCGACACCAGCAACGACTGGTCCTACACCCTTGGACGAAAAGGTAGCACATGCGTGCGATAATCATTTTTAATCGACTTCTGATCAGCTTTTGCGGCCAAATACTGAAATACTCCACTGTTCATGGTATGTACGTAGTAAGCTGAATACGTAGATCTGACTACGTCGTAGTAAATTTCAGTTTGGTGCATATCTCGAAACCAGAGCAAATAGACTACGATCGTATCTACGCTAGTGTTAATTAAGTTGTGGCAATTCGAAGAGCCCGTGATACGCGTGATTTGTAATGGTGCTCGTCGTTTATGGGCATATGCGAGAACACCTACATTTCCGTTAATGAAGTTGTCCAAGTCCCATACACCGTGCACCGTGCACCGTGCACCGTGCACCGTGCACCGTGCACCGTGCAGCGTGCAGCAATCGATCAATCAGCTGTCACGTTCCAGCATTCAACAAGACATCATTAGCGAAACAAAATACAAACTTTCCATTGCGCGTTATTCGTTAATGGCATACTTACTGTACCAGAGCAATTACGCTTCGCATTGAAAATTTAGTTTTTCCGATGCATTCGTTTGTGAAATATACAAGAATAATTGAGGAATAATTAATTATTGATATAAAAACAGTGTTGCACTGCTTAACCAGTATCACGCGCCAGCATTAAATAATAACACTACTATCGATAGACATTCATTTATTTCGAAATTGAAATTTGTGATATATGTAGAAACATCGTTATTTACGAGACCCAGATAGCACAAACACGTCTTACAGATTTCGTCTTACAGATTTCGCTTTCGCTTTAAATGACTCGTCCGGTATATTGTGAGAACATTTTTAAATTATTACCATTTATTTTCATCCGAAAGTACATCAGAAATTTCTTCCTTGGATAATGTTTCTTCTTGATTTGAGGCGAAGCGTAGCCGAACGTACATGCGTACGCGAAACGCTGCTAAACGCTTAATACTATGGTAAATTAGCTATAAAATTTGATTGGCTTATAATCACAAATCTTTATCGAATGTAATGAGACCGAAAAGAGCATCCAGACTCACGCAGAACTATGTATAACAAAATCGTCAATAAAGTTTTGTAATCGTAAAAAAACTTACAGAATTATTGGTATTGTTCAAGTATTAATAACTATACTAATTTGGCTGATAACGAAATGAAATCTGCGCGAAAGAGCCTCTGTACACCTACCTGAAAAACTTTTGTAATACACAAATTTGTACAATTTTCCTTGAAACACTTGAAAATCGCCAATGAACGGACGCTGTTTTAGAGACTGTTTAAAGGTGTGATTTCGTTTACGCGTTTTGACGCGACGTTTTGTCGTCCATACTCCATTCGTCGTTGCTCTTTTCTGTGCCTCTGGACGCACAAGTTTGCGTTGCTATGATGCGATTTGGTATGTCTTTCCTTGTCTTTCACTTGCGAAGAAAAACGAAAGATCATCGCCCAAACCTCGACACGTGCGTAAATCGATTTACGATATGTGTTCAGAGCACACGTTTGAATTTGTTTTTTCGCTTCGAGACCTCTGAATGCTGCGTCAGAACGACACGCACGCGATTTTTGACCCACTGCTTTCGAGGCAGTCCAAACGCTCAGCCATGCGTTTTGTCGATCCACTGCTTCAGAATACTATTATAATAGCAGAACCAGTACTCCGAGAAAAATGAATTTTTAGGAGCTTGTAGTGAAAACCTAAGAGTATCCACTCAAAATGTTGTTATTTTGAAAAAAATGTTTTTTCATAATTTATTTTGCTATTGTTTTAAACAATTGCCGTGTTTTCACAGTGGGCCACTTTTTAAAAAATTGAAAAAAATGGGGATATAGCCCCAAGTGTCCCCTTTACGGCCCTGCTTTTAAGAAAATGGACGTTTGAAAATTGACGAAATTAAAATTATCTGAAGTGAACGCTGCACCGCGATATACAATCTCGGACGACCGAAGAGCAATTTCCAAATAATAAATTTCCACTAAAATTCATTAAAAAATGATTTTTATATTCTGATAAGTATCGTAATAAATATATATTTTTTGTAATCATTTTATAATTAATTGTCTCAATATTGTTGTTTTAAAACACAATTTTAAATTGTTCATTTGTTAGTTATTTAGTAGTTTTTCAGATAATTTGAATCTCCGACGTCTTTAGCTATTCTCTGTATTTCTTGACCATTATTCTTCATATTATGAATATTTCTTGAAATACAGAGAAATTTATAACCAAAGACATCAGTGATTCAAATTATCTAGAAAACTACTAAATAAGTAACAAATGAACAATTTAAAGTTTAATTTTAAGACAACAAAATTTTTTTGCTCAATTTTCGGTTCCCCTTCAGAAGGCAACCCGCTCGGCGTTTTTGGTCTTCGGGACGCCGCGATTGACAAAACATTAAAAACTGCGTCAAACTTTTTCTGACTGTCGTTTCCATATTTTTAAAAAATAATTCAAATGATATATTTTGTCAATTAATATTAATAATTATATTTAAATTATGTTGTATCTATACATACACTTAACCAATTTTATCTATATAAATAAAAATCAAATGCTATTCGTTGGTAAGCGCATCACTTGAGAACGGCTGGACCGATTTGGCTGATTTTTTTTTAAATGTGCGTAATAGACCGAATATGGTTATAGGGTAAGAAAAATTGGAAAAGTTGCCCGCAAAAATGGAAAATTCTGGAAAAAATAAAAGTGCTTTTTTAATCATATTTCAATACAACAAAAAAAACGAACGTCGCAGCTTTAATCAATAAATCAATATTTCAATAGGAATTTACATTAACGACGTCTGTTTGCATTATCGACATTATAAACATCCGCCAGTTAGGTTATTCCTATTCAAATTGATTTCGCTACGTGCGCAAATGTCGTTTGACGTTTGAATTGAAATATTTGGTTAGTATTTTTAAATTATTAAGGCCGCGATTGACAATTCCACAATATCGTGGAACATTCTAGAATATTCCTATGCAATATTGTATTTTTGGCGTAGACGCACGCGTCTAGACGCAGTGGCTCACGCCTAGACGCAGTTCTGATGTGAAGTATGACGAATGGAGTATAAATGGCGCTGGAGTAGCAAAACGCTGTGTCAAAACGCGTAAACGAAATCACACCTTTAGAACGCAAAGCGCGCCTTAAAATCTCTTGACTTTCGACGAAGTTTATTACTTCACGGGTGTACAAATAGAAAAAACAATATTGAAGTCTTATTCTTCAGACCTTTAGCTACGACGGACAACAAAAATTTAGAAATTCACTTTTTTCCACTTTTTCAGGCCAAATAGACCACTGTGCGTGCGTCGGTGGTTCACTCACGACATATTTCGTGCGAATGTGTTTTAACTCTGCGTGAAAAAAAAGTATCACATGATTTCGTCACAAGTTCGTGCCCGATTTTTGTACATGTCGCAAACTGTACCGCACAGCGGAGTGTAAAAAGAAATTATGTAGTCACCATTCTTTTCTAATTGTAGATTAATAAAGTTGTATTCTTTAAAATTCAACCATTGAATTTTATTTCCGAATCGGTAACGAACTTAGGCAATCATCTGATACATTTCGAGGGAGCATTTTTATTGGCCACTATGCATCTCTCCTGGCAACGTTGGTACACTTTTACGGGGTTCAACTGCGTTTGTATTTTTATCTGGGCTCGATTTTGTCGCAAGAGTGCGTCCTCGATTCGACAAGCATCTCTACATATGTAGATGGCCTACAGAAGGACCCGAACGAAATGATTCCGTCGAAGAAAAACGAGAGGAAAACGTTTATCAGGGACTGGCGTAAGAAAAGTGCAGCGCTATCGAGACGACAAAAATGCGAGTGGTCGGTGGTCTGATCTACCCTTCTTGTGAGCTGAAACGAAATTGCGTTCGCAGAAACGAGCAACGCGCGGAACCGAGGAAATTCGACGTAAAGATAAACGAACTCCCGATCTGAGCGTCGTCCAGCTCGATCCCCGCTCGTAATCCAGGATGAATTCGAGTGATCACGATCAGGATTATGTGGCCAGGTCACGTTATACGCGGCCGAAGGTCTGACAGGAGGGCCAGGAACTTGGTGTGCCGTGTCGGCGGCCGATCAATATTACGTACACCCGGCTGGAACAGCAAACCGAACGAACGCCGTACAACCAACAGGTGAAGTTATATCCGTGGAAGAACCGTCGTCGCGGTACGAGGCCAAGGGGAGAATATAAAATTACCCTGCTCTGGCTCGAACACTTAATGGACTATCCAACGCCAGTCCTATATAGCGTTCACTTTTCTTTCGAGGTTTGCGTTTCCGGTTCCACGGAGCGGCGCGGCGCGGCACTTTTCATAACATTAGTAGAGGCAGTTATATTTGCGGGAATGTACCGAAACAATCTGTATCGGACAAAAAGACTCCAGGACGTGTCCTACGAGTTACAAAATATACACAAGTACACCCGTTATACATTCATTTTCCGGAATCAAATCATATCAATTTTTTTTAAATTCTGCGGGGTGCTCAAGGTACCCCATTTCATCGAGAAGCTTACGTTACCGAGGCTGAAATCGCGCGAGAAAAGTTGGGCTGAATAACATCACTGGGTCGAAGGCGCATTAAAAAATAGCGTATCGGTGAGACAATACTAGTGCAATACTGAAACCTCATTATTTTTGAGTTATTTTTAATGAAATTTTACCAATATATTTTTTTCTGATTAAAATGACACATAACTTACAATTTATCATATATTTGGTTGGCAAGAAAGTAATTTTTCAATAAATATCTCATAAAAAATTTGTATTTCTTTTTGATAGGGGGGCAGAAATTATAATTTTAGCCTCGGGCCAAAGTTATCCTTACTGCGATCCTGATAGTAACACAGTAGTAGATACTAAAATGTCATGAAAGAAACAGTAAAATGGGGCAGCGCCAGTCAATTCTGACGGGACTATCTAGTGGTCGTAGAAATCGAAATGAATAATTTAAGACGCAACGAAATTACATTGGAATTCAAAGAAATGAACCGAAACCTCTTGGGGCACAAGCAACACAATTCGACTGCTTCCGGATGGAACTGAAACATTCGTAACGTCCCAAATCCGAAGTGATTGGATTGAAACAACCCTACATTGACAAAATCCAGTCAGATTAACTTTAACCCGAAATAAGCAAAATTGAACTATATTATAAACCTACTAGAACTCGTTCCTTTAAATCTACCTTTAATTTGAGAAAATGTATTTTTTAACACGTTGCATCGGAGCTATTTTAACTCGAAAATTATACACTTCTTACAATCTAGAATAATTCTATTCTATTCTATTCTATTCTATTCTATTCTATTCTATTCTATTCTATTCTATTCTATTCTATTCTATTCTATTCTATTTTATTCTATTCTATATGATTTTTTTTTTCATTTACATACATATCTGAATGTAATTTTTTAGACGAAAAAGAGCATTCTAAAATAATCAAAAAATGACATCAACAAGAAATGGTTCATATTTGGGCACTTTACCCTATAATACCTCGTAAGCTAACGCCTCATTGTCAGAGTCACCATTCGAGTGCTAAGAGTTAAGCGAAAAATCTCCGGAACGGAATTTTTGTAAGCCAATTACGACACGTGCGTTTTGTTAAGCAATCAACAGCATAAACGTTGCATTAACTGTTGCACGATACAGCAAAATTTGTTACCGATGGCAACTGTAGGCCATCAATAACAGCAGTTCCACTCCTTGATTTCGACAATTAAATTGCAATCGATTCTTCCGTTTGATCATGCGACTTCAATTCGTAACGATTGCATTCATTGGTACAGAGGATATTGTTCGGTAATGTCATTTGATTGATTGAGTAAAACTTGACTACGTAGCTTCACGCTTCAATGTATTCATAATGCGCGTGCTGGATCCCCTGGGCAGTTCTAATCACTGGCATTCTATTCGATTCGCGGATCGTTCATTAGGTCGCTCAGTGGTTGTCTATACCAGTTCTAATGAAAGCCGTATTCAGAACGCGGAGCTGAAATCGAGATTTAAACCCCTGCGACCAGCCAACGCAACGGTAGGAAATTAACAACAACTTGTTTGATCCCTTTGTTCCAAACGGTTTAGGGTACGCTCACAGTGGACCCGATATCAGGCTTCGGCCCGACTTTACAAATGTGTGGGTGGGCTCGTCTGTGAGACCCTTCTAGATTCGTCCAACGAGCGACGCGACGCGACGCGACGTCGACCGAGAGGACGGCCGACGCGACGGGCGATATTGTACATATTTCGGTGCAGCGTTCACTTCAAATAATTTTCATGTCGCCAATTTTCAAGTATTCATATTTTGAAAAATGGGTCCGTAAAGAGGACACGTGCCATGATAGCCATGCACCTGTTTAAAACAATTGCAAAATAAACTAAGAGAACAAATATTTTTCCAACTGAAATAATTTTTATTGAATACTCTTGTGGTTCCACTATGAGCACTCAAAACTAATTTTCCTCGTTTTGTTAGTTTGGCCGTTATAATTTAATGAAAAACTTTTGGCACCTCATACTACACGTCCGTAAAACCATTAATTTTCAAGATTTCAAAGAATTTTCTTTGAGATACGTTCATATTTTACTAAAGACTGCAACATATCTTGTATACTGTTTTCTTTTTTTAATGGAATCGTATATTTTTTAATGCACTACTCCATGCTAACTCGTTATTCCCTACATAAAAGTACTAAATCACTGCACTTTCTAAGTGAAGCTTCTGATTTTCGTCACAAATGCATAAAATCCGCAGTCTAGTCGTGTCACTACGAAATACGACACCATCTTCAGAGGTATAAATTCAGCTGTTTTACGAATTCCTAAATAAACCGTTGGCCGTTGGGGTAGTATCCCAGAAGGCTCGTACTAACACTATTTTTGCAACATCGGCCTTTTTTTATACCACCAAAGGTATGTAGCTTGTTAAAAGGGGTGTTTATCTTTTTATCTTCGCAGTAGGATGTTAGGCAATTTATTTAATGTGACGTTCCCCACGGCTAGGAGCAAACTATACTACTTACGTTTCACGACGGACTACTGAAACTTAGTTTTTGCACTGAAAAAGCAGAGCGTGCGCTTCTTCGTCGCTATAAAAGGAAACATGTTACTTTCCGACTCCAAAGTCGAAACGTGCTGCTTTTCGCGGAGGCAAAGTTCGAGCAAAGTGCTAGTATTCGTGAAACACAGGAATCGTGCTGATCCCCGTGACGCACGTCGTGAGAATCTTAACTCTATCGCGATCAAGACCACTTTTTAAATAAACAATTTTTTATTTTCTAATAATACTACTGTATTCTTGCAACCTATTGCGGTTTGCAATGACTGCATGCAAATACATAGTATCTGAACACTACATTATCGATTCTGGAGTAATTGTCAATATTCACACTATGATAATTTTAAATAAAATAATATGCAGTCGGTGGCCGAGCAGGTTGAGCGACGAATATCTACTATGAGATTGGTCGGGGTTCGCGTCCCGTGTACGGCATTTTTTTAAAATATTTTTTTCACTTTCTTTTTTATTTTTCTGCGTGCTACACATTATTTCTAATACACACCTATAATAAATGACAAGTAATCTAGTTTTACGATGGACAAGATGTTTCCGTGCGGGGAAATTTTTCATTGTTTCTTTTTCGAAGTTTTTTCGTATTTTGGCTAAAGGCAATTAGTTTACTACAGGATGTGAAAAGAAATTTTTTTGAAAATCCCAATTGGTCGGAATTCTATACAAAGTACTAAAAGTTGCGTTTTACAACTTTTTAATGTGGGCCTATATTGAAAATTTAGAAAATACGTTTTGTAGATCTGTGTCAATTATATGCACTGTGAAATTTTCATCGAAATCGGTTGATGCGGAAAGAAACGACAGATATTGAAAGATGTGAGAATCTGCAATTTTTGCCATCTTTAAACGTTTGTAGCTCATTGCAACGTCGACCAATCTTGACGAAATTTTCAGAATATGTTTAATTCACAAAAATCTACAAAACGTATTTTTTAAATTTTCAATATATGCCCGCATAAAAAAGTTGTAAAATGCAACGTTTAGTATTTTATCTACAATTCCGAACCATTGCAATTTTTGGAAAAATTTTTTTCACATCCCCTAGTAAACTAATTGCTCTAGCTTCCAAAAAAAGTTCAAATCGTATAGTACAATATTAAAAAAGTTATCGCCTTTTTAAGAGTGTCCGAATATTTGTGGGAGTCACTGTACCATACATATGTATAATCCTAAAAAATAACGACGGATAAAAACATCCGAACAAAAGAACATTTTCATTCGTTTTTCCATAACGGCGGATTCTAATAACCATGGATCTCTCGACGAGTTTCTATGGATTCAAGCACCCATACTGTTTGGCCTGCCCACAAATTGCCTCGCAGACAATAAAAATATGAAAAATATGCGGCCAACGAATGCGTAGGTCGATTGTATGTTTTTGCCAGTACGAGCCAGGGCCAGGATGTGCCTGTAACATCCTGCTGCTGCGGTAATCATGAGAATGCATGGTCCCTTGCGCCCGGAGCGGCGCGGCGCGGCGCGGCGCAGCGTTCCTTTATCGTCTTCGGTAATTCTGAATTAGCCTGCACCGCGGATGTTACCGGTCGCGGTCGATGCGAGTCTTGGTGGATTGGTGTTTTCGCTGGCCGCGTTATCGATCGTTGAACCGGATCAACACGGGACGCTGGAGTTTTCCGATGAAACGCCCACACATTTCAATGGGATAGCAGGAAAATATGAAACAGTTGCGAGATTCTAAGCCGTATAAACAACGCCGGACTTTGATGGATTTTCATCAGGAATATGAAAGCAGAGCTACGCGAACGCCTGGGAAAGGAATGATTGTCCGGAAATAAAAACGACGAGGAATCGCTGCTACCGCACCGCTACTGCGCTCGTCAGGGAACGTAGAAATTCTCCGTGCTTCTTTGATTTTCATGATCGATTAAACACTTGTAACTACTCTTCCGATCTACGATGGATTTCATTGAGATAGTCGATATGCTACTGGAGCAATTACTTTTCCTTAGATTTATGCAAAGAATACAGTGCCTTGAAAAATTGTAGGTTTAGTCACATTTATGATTGTAACTTATGAACAAATGTTTTAATCAATTCATTATTTACAGAGTACCTACTTGACATTTGTGCTAACGAATTCCTCTGGCAAATATTATTTATATTTGTAATATATCAAATTTGTGAAGCGTAAAAGCAATATTTCTTGATAATTTTTCTGTTGAAATATTCTCTGTATTATTCCGCATCTTCTTACAGAGTCCTTTTTTGGAAAAAGTGTACAGACAAAAATTTCTTCTATAAAAATGTACACTTTTATTATTTATAAAGTTTCAAGAGATCTATAAAAAATTGTCTTATTACTTCAATTTCAGAATCTTTTCAGACCATCTACATACATACACACATGTATATGATTTTGTGAAATGTTGTCCTGTGTAAATTTTCTAAAATTAAACTTGCTTGTTGGACCGTAGAATTATATATGGTGAAACAGGACGACAGAAATTGCGCTGGAATTTATTCACGCGCGCATAAACAATGCAAGTATTAATTTAGAGGCAAGCCTTCCTAATTAGGCTTGGAGCCACGGTAGGTCTCCAGACCGCGCGCAAACGAAAGTCATAATATTTCCCAAGTGCAGTTTTCGGTTTAAACCAGAATTTTGACGTTTTATTATGCGGTAATTGGTGTTTCTTTTAATAACAAGCGTCTGTCAGCGCAATTCCTGCTTCGAAATTAATTAAAGCAGATCAAGTATAATATTTTTTAGTTTTAATAGTTTTTATCCTTATTCACACACAACACACACACACACACACACACACGCGCGCGCGCGCGCACATAGTGGTTCCTATATCTCCTATAGTCTACTATTTTGTATAGGATAGTAAGGAACATGCCGTAATGGCGTAATGTAAATACTGTTGTATGGAATGTATTTACATTATTAAATATGTTGGTATCTAATCAATTATATTATTAAACATTGTATGAGGTATTTGTCACGTCCAGTGGTTCAGCCGATAATAATAATTTATCAAATCAATCATGTATAATTTATAACATATATTTTCTGAATTTCTTTTTATATTTAATGTTGTACGAGAAATAAAATATCAAATATTATAATTAATAATTAATGTCGAACTATCTCGTATATTATACCACACTGCATGCGATAGAATTAAGAAAACTCATTTTGAATTGAAATCTTCATTGAACAAATTAAGAATATAGCGAGATTTATTTGACAAGTAGAGCATCTGATTGCCCTGGGTGCTACTGTGGGGATTGGGGATGCACGATATGTGCCATACTCCCAACTGATGATTCCAAGCGTCTTCTTCGGACGTATTGTCATGACAATCTTGACATAACTTTTCGTGAAACAGTACGTATATCGATTTGTCCGAAGGCGCCCTTACACAATTTACAATCAGTTAAATGAGCTAAATTATACAAATGAATTTTGATTTCACGTTGAACTGTTCGATTACACTGTCCAACAGCCAAAAAGTATTTCGATTCCCACTATGCGATTCTTGTAGAGTTTTTCGCGCTGATTCCGAATCTGGCCTTAATTTTTCTCCTATACGTACAGTTTTTGAGAAAATGGAGTTTAAAAAAAAGACATATTTTTCAACTTTGAACAAATATTGTGATGTTATTATAAAAGATATTGAATTGTTCTTTACAGCAAAAGATTCCTTAGACTTTCCCGAATACAGTGATATATAATATTAATGCATTATGATTGTTTAAACATGTTTAAACAATCATTAAAGACGGAGAGACACCACTTTCGCACCAATTTCTGAGGATATTTTTGAATTTATATAAAAAAATAAGGGTTCAGCGGAAAATCGAACTATACCACGCGATAGAGCAGACTTTTATCTTGAGAAACCCCCCCTTGAAGTTTTTGCGAAATCGACGTTTTTACCGAACCAGAAAGCAAAATATCTTCGCCCGACATGCGTTGACGCCAGTGGCGCTCGGGACGGGATACAGCGGGCGACGGGATACGGAGCGGCGAACGACCGTTCTAGTGGTGAGCGCTACTGGCCGCAACTCATGTCGGGCGAAGATATTTTGCTTTCTGGTTCGGTAAAAACGTCGATTTCGCAAAAACTTCAAGGGGGAGTTTCTCAAGATAAAAGTCTGCTCTATCGCGTGGTATAGTTCGATTTTCCGCTGAACCCTTATTTTTTTATATAAATTCAAAAATATCCTCAGAAATTGGTGCGAAAGTGGTGTCTCTCCGTCTTTAATGATTGTTTAAACATGTTTAAACAATCATAATGCATTAATATTATATATCACTGTATTCGGGAAAGTCTAAGGAATCTTTTGCTGTAAAGAACAATTCAATATCTTTTATAATAACATCACAATATTTGTTTAAAGTTGAAAAATATGTCTTTTTTTTAAACTCCATTTTCTCAAAAACTGTACGTATAGGAGAAAAATTAAGGCCAGATTCGGAATCAGCGCGAAAAACTCTACAAGAATCGCATAGTGGGAATCGAAATACAAAAAAAAAGTTGAAATTTGTTGGACAGTGTTATTTGTGAAATCTAAATCAGATGTTTGAAACCCCCATTTTCTTAAGATTTGAAACGGTCTAGGAGCTCACCAGTTGAAACCGTACACCATAAACCAGCCGGTTAAAGCCCCCAAAACTCTCGGGCCATCAGAAATCCCTCAAGACTTCTGTAACTCTTGATAGCCTAGAACCTCCGGTATCCTAGACTCCCTAAACCTGCCGAAGCTAAAATGATCCAATTTAAACCACCTTTCAGCTTGCTGAGCAAATAGCTTTCACCGGCTACACAAGTTACGCAATTGCTACTAAAGTCTGTGGGTGGGTAATCGTGCCGACATGAAACATGCATTATTATGTACGCGGACGCATGAACGGCAGGATATTGCATTATTTACTGATATAGATCACTGCCAATATTTTTACTAGAATATTCAATTTCTTTCAAAAGTTCATATACAAATAAACTAAAGTATTACTGTGATTATAATCACAATCTTACTGTTTCAACAAATTCATAGTACGATTTATCAACAAATCTTATTGAAACAAATTAGTGTGATTTATCAACAAATTTTAGTGTTTCAGAGGTTTATTTATCAATAAACCCTACTGAAACAAATCAGTACGATTCATCGGCAAATCTTATTGAAGTAAATCGGTACAATATAACTGGCGAAATTCAATTCAATTTCATTTGTGTCCGTTTATAGAGATATTTTGCAAGAATGTGTAAAAATAAAACCTTGGTGGTAATGTTAAATAAATAAATATTACGTTAATTTTAAAATGTGCTATCTTTTTGTCCCGGAGTGTATTTCGTAGTACGATCGATCCGGTGAATCGCAATTACGGCTGTAACCGTAGGAAAATAACGCCAGCCACGGTTTTCTTGCCGTGGAAACTCGTCACAACCTCTGGGTCCCGTCTTTTTGTTCGTTACGTGCCCGACGGGAATTTCGAAGTAGTTATTTTACGTAAAGCAGAAAAATTACGTGACAGACTATAGATTCGCGCTGTTCGTGACGAAAATTAGTTCGAAGCCTATTTAAATTGGGCAGGTTTGATAAACTTTGAAATAAAAATTGAACCGTCGCGTCGCGTCGTACGGAGACCCACCTGAAATATAATAGCTGCCTCGCGGGTTTATCTTGTTCGATTATTATTATTATACCTTCGCGTAGCGTACGATAAGCGCAATTAACTCGTTCACGAGCAATTGTATTTTTCATACTTGGAAGATGATTTAATTTTGTAGACATTCTGAGAGAGATCAACTTATTTAGATTACGGATATTTATGCAACACGCAAATTTTCTATCTAAGTTATGACAAACTGAAATGAAAAAGTAAATTATTACAGGGCAACATGTTATTTAAGTAATTGTTAAAAAAATATTCTGTACGAACGGTTGCAAAACTTATAGCATTCAGTATAATAAGCTAATAATTCTAATTAAGAAGTATTTTAACAAGAATAATTATGACCCATTATAAGAAATAAACGTATAAACAGTTGAGACGTTGCAAATTTTGCGATGTCACTTCTCCGTTAATTTCGGTTACGTTTCGAACGTAAGGAAGGACCGGACCGCCCTCTAACGGAACACGATACCGAAAACACAGGATTCGAGTGCGCTCCCCGAGGAGATTCCGTATTTATCATAAATTGCGTAATGACATCTGTCGCGCGTGCCGAGAACGGCAAGTTCTCAGGGCCGTATCAGGAACGTGCCAGCGGACCCACCGACCTTCCGAATTTCCCAGGGAAAGCGATGCCGCACAGGACGAGCCCGCAGGGAACAACTGGCCGATATTGTGAAAGCCCCGTGCACGGGCAAGGATCAATTGGACCGAGAGCACACGGGCCACCGCGCACCGGCCGGGCCCGGAGGCGTCGAAAGGCCAAGAGCCCGTCGCGTCGCGTCGCTACGACGCGACACTTTCGAGGTCCCGACACTCCCGACATCGCCTCATCCCGATTAGCTCCTGCGTGGGTGGTGCGATCGTGACCAAGGGAGGCCGAGCGAGCCTCTACCGGTCAGGAAATGACCGGGATTACATTTTGCGTTAGGTCCTGGGCCTCAAGGACCCTCGTAGTTACGATCCTGGCAGCTAGAACGTCGCGTGCTAGACACGCGCCAATCAGGGAAATTCGGCTACGGGTCGAGAGGGGGGAACAAGGATCGATTCGTCAAACAATCGAAAGCCCATGGATCACTGTCGTGCTAGCTCTCGTAAACGCTACGTCGAACGCTCTGTATCCGCGAATTCCGACGGCGCAGCGCGGCGTAGTAACGTCCTCGAGTAGTCGTGCGTCCGTTAGAGGTTCCCGTGCGGGGCTGGGGGTAGAAATTGTGAATCCTCGAGCCGTCCAGCCAGCTTCCTTTACACGGGGGATAGGAACGTGAGCAGGAACAGTAAGTCGCGCAGTGATCCATCGTGTATAATCTCGTTGCGTATTGGCTCGGTTTTTGTCGTGCGAGGACGAACGCCTCTCGTTCCGTCGTCGAACCTTCGGCGGGTGCCGAGGTGCCGCGCCGCGTCGTAGCGAACCGCGAGTGAGCGCAACAGTGTGACCAGATGAGGGGAGTCACGCAAAAATGTGTACCCCCTCTCTGATGATCAGAGCAGTTGCGGTACTGCGCGACCAGTCTACGGTCTTAGTGGGGGACGTTGGAGTGTGCGCATTGCTAGAATTGGATAGTGGAAGGGGTAAATAGGGGACTACCGTGCATCCGTTTGGATGCAATGTGGTCAGTCTGGAGCGCAAGGTATTGCGACAGTCCCGTCTCGCGCCGCGCCGCGCCGCGCCGTACATCTGCGCCGCGTCGCGCTGGTTCCGTTGTTCGGAATTTCGTCAATTGCGATAACGACTATCCGTATCGTCGCGCGATCCTTTAATTCGACAACCATGCTGCGACCGAACACCTTTCGCCAAAATTGTATCAAGAACGCGGGCTCTCGGGTCGCGGTGCCACGTGGTCGCCCATTTTCTAACCATTTCACTCTGATTAAACAACTCGGGCCCGTATTGTTGTCGCTCAATTGTTCCTGTGAGACCCGCCCTGCCGAGAGGGTTGTCCTAGTTATCCCCGTGTCCGAACCATCTGGCCCTTTCGCGTCGTTGTTCTCGATCCGCGTGTCTTTCAAATGAACACCCTGTATACTAATATTATTAACAGGGCAATATGTTATTTAAATAATTGTCGAAAAAATATTCTGCACGAATGGTTGCAAAGTCATAATCATAATTTAATAATAAAGTCATAGTCATAATTAAGACGTATATTAACGTGAATAATTGACTCATTGGAATAAATAAACGCATAAACTGTTTATTAAATTCTCTAAATAGAAGGGGCAATATGTTGTATATCATTATTACTTAAAGAGCAACGCGTTATTTATATAATTGAGGAAAAACTATTCCGTCCGAATGGTTGGAAAACGTATAGCATTCGGTAATGAGTGCATACCAGCTGCAAAATACCGGAATGATCAGATAACACTACTGGAAGCTAAAGAGTAATTCAAAAGTTTATGACCCCGGTTTATTTTCTGTTTCCGTGAGGGTAATCGCGTCGCTGAATTTCTTATCTCAGAGCGAAATGCATTTGCGGGTAGTTAAAATGATTTCGTAGATTAGATCAACCTTTCATGGATCGTAACGTCTGGGCGATTCAGCTACTTCGCATGCATGAAATCAGAAGTTTATTTTCCTCCCGGCTTTAAAAGTTTCGAAGATCTACGACGTGCGTAGCCATCGCTACTGACGCGGATCTGTCGACGCAGCTATACGAAAGAAAATATGTATCCTGATAAAGAGGTCAAGTTTATCAAAGTGTAGAGAACGTAGTTGCTTGCAAGAAGATTCGCTTGATGTGTAAATTATTAGATACACGCAATGTAAGAGTCGTCACATATCATAATAACATCATTAACTTGGATTGGCCCCTTAAGTGACTAGCCGGTGACAGTCACGTGCTCCGTGTGTATCGCATGCAGGCCGCTTATTGTTAGCCTGTGTGCCGATTGAAATGTTTCTACCATATACATATAATCCACCTCGATTTTTACATGTAATTATATATTTTTGACTTCGAGATGTGTGTCACGACTGACACGAAGACGAATTCAACGACCTACTTTACTATGGCCGTAAGTCTTGAGATAACGGTAAAATAATTTTGGCCAGGAAAAGTGGATTCCTGGACCACAGCGCAGGAACTGTGTGGCGCAGTGTGCTAAAAATTTCATAGTTGCAAAACACGGGCCAGCTTAGCGTTGAAACGCTTGACGTGATAAAGTTCACCTAAATACTTGAACGACATTGTTCGGTGCAAGAAATAATAGACGTCCTACCGCAGTTATCTCTCAAGTGCCTCGCCCTGTCTACGTCTATTATCATTCAGTTGCATTCCTTACACCCGGGACGACCGACGCAGGCACAAAGCATCAAAGAAATTGCTGCGGTAGCTGTCGTTCCTTGACCGAGCGAGCACAAATTGAAAGAGGAGCACCAATAAACGTTGGTGTGTACTCTCGGCTCCACACTCCCAGAGGATCGTAAGGTCTCCGATGACGTCGTCCACCACGTTGCCGCAGCCGTCGTCGCGTATCCCATGATCCCCTTGACGGAAGCTGCCCATTAGCCGGGCAATGATGATGCCAACGGACACCCAGGTCACCAGCGTAGCGGTACCGAGCAGAGACCGGCACTAACGATAGCTTCCTGGACTACCGGAGCGCCTCGACGCTCATCGGCTTCTCATTCGCGATCTTTCGGTACACCTACCTCGTGTACTCTTCCGAGGTCAAGGTAATCGGACTATTCTCTTCCTTCGGATCACCCGTACTCCACCGAATCTACTCTTCGTCCATCGTAAACGACGAACCGAAGGTGCCTGGTGGACAGTCGAGTCTGCTCCTTGGCGATTTCTCTGGATCAGCTAACGGATATTCTCAGCTATTCAAATCCCTGGATCGCCGACTTAATTGGCTTCTCCGGCACCAAGTGTAACCGTTCGGTCCGTTTCGTTCTGGCTGTTTTCGATCCGTTCCGACTGTCGCCCCCGCTGTTTGGCCAGCCCGAAGTCAATCGAGGCGAGCTCCGCAAATTGCCGATGCAGCCCGTGCCGCGGCCGATTAACAAGTACGTGCCGGAGTTACCGATGCTCACGGAAAGGTAGAGGCTTCGTCGGCTCGAACCGGCGATCAGTAATTCACCTGTCGACTCGGTCGTTGAACATCTTTCGGTGATAAATGTCGAGTGCTGTTCTCGTTCGGTGGTGCATAAAAACAAAGAAGATATTTCGTCGATTGCAGTGAAGTGAACCGAAACACGGTCCGGATTCGGAGAAGTGACGAAACAAGTTGCACCCCCGTTGATCGGTGTTCAGCCTCGCGGACCCGAAAGGAAACGTTCGATCGATCTACGAGTCAAGTGCGACGTTATGCTTACCTGTGCTACTTACAACCGCCGATACCCGGTTGCTTCGATCAGTTAACACGATCGAACGCGACTAAGTTCTCCTAATACGCAGTGACATCGCAAGCGATGACTAGCGATTACGCTAGATCTCGCTGTAGTTTCGTTTCACGCATTTACAGAAAGTATTTCATGAGAGATAGAGGAAGCAACCACGTGCCCCACATGGACGGGTATGACCTTTTTTCATTCTTCCGTTGACAGATCAAACCGGGACAAGATGCTTTACCCTTTTCAGTCAGCGCTAGTACTGTTTCGAAATTCTATGAGGTATCGTTTCGATCGATAGTGCCTTTTATTTAGGATTATACGGGACAAAAAGCAGGGACCAGAAATAACAGTTACTCTAAAATTTTCTACGATATAAAAATCATTAATAAAAAGTTGGTTATTATCGAAATTTAAGATAATCTACACAAAATATAAAGAACAAAATTCGAAGAACAAAATTATTAAAAAATTTCGACTTTTATACTTTTTGGTTACAAATAACAGCTACTAGTGTTCAAAAGATTGGATCCTCCTCGATAGCCGTTATCGATCAAGAAAAACTGTTTCGATTGCTCAAAGCAATTATCGGCGAGAGACATTTATCTCGATCGCTCATAACAGTTGTTGATGAGAAAAGTTCATTTCGATCACTCATAACAGTTATCAATGAGAGCAGTTTATTTCGATCGCTCATAACAGCTATCGATGAGAGCAATTTATTTCGATCGCTCATAACAGTTATCGATGAGAGAATTTCTTTTCAGTTGTTCATAACAATTAATTGATGAGAAAATTAATTTTGGTTGCTTATTTAATTATTGAGTAGTCTACTCTTTTCGGATGGAGCAAGCCTGTGAAATTCATTGAGAAGGTTTCGTACAACAAGACGAATCAACAGACCATAAGAACAACACAAAATCTGTTTTTGTTGGTCACATTAAATTTTGATTGTAGCAATTAATTTTACGGAATCAAATGAATATATCGACTTGATTTTTTTGTTCATTAAACGGTTAAGGAGGAGACAAAAAGCGGCAAAGGGCTAAAATTCATAAGCAACGACCTAATATAAAATAATGGAAGCAAGAGAGAGAATTAAAAAACGGGATAGGAAATTGATAGTTCAATAGTTATGATTTAATGTACATTAATTAATGAAAAAAGGTTGACTGTTTATTTCGCAGGCATGTAAAATTAACACTTTTGTCAATTTTATTCGTTTAAATTGTTCATGTAATTATTATATATTATATTCATAGAATTATTCATATACCATAAACATATGTAAACATAAAAACTTAACATAACTTCACGTCCACACAGACTAATTAAACACCTTGATTTATTGGTTGTTGAATCATATATAAAATATTTATAAATTGCATTTTTCCTATTCCGCCCCATTTCTTATTCTACAATATGTGCTCTAAATCAAAATGTTACGTTTTGCGTGACAAGCAAGAAGCGACTACCGACTTCGAGACAAGCCTTCATTTGTTTATGGATTCTCAACCCAAACGTGTGGCTTGGCCGTGAAAAGAAATACATACACACACATACATTGTTTCTATTCACGGGCACTCTTAATATGCCTAATCGAAATAGGAAAACCGAAAATAATACCGGTAAATATATAGAAATATACCGGTATGACGTCATACTGCCATTCCTGTATTTCTTTTTCTACAACGGTCAGGAAGAAATGACCGAAAAATACCGGTATTATTCCAGTATTTTGCATACCGGTATAAGTCCCTCCCTGGTTGTTATTAACAGATTCTATACGAAAAGCTGTTTTCTTTTCATTTGACCCATTTCTTTATCAAATAAAATACTGTTTTTGTTAAATAAAAAGATTTCGACGAAGAGAGCCGGTTTTAATTCACGTTCACCATTTTATCGTTTCAGACTCGGTGTACTGGTGCACCACGGAAGAGCGAACAATGGATATGAGAAGAGGAGAGGCTAAGTAGCAGACTGCAGGTACAGGAACAGAAAGGGTGAAGCAGTAGGTAAAACGACCAAAAGAAACTCGAACAGAGAGACAGGTAGAGAAGAAGACACGAATTAGGCGGAACCGAGATTAAGAAGATCCATTCGTCAAGAGAAGTTAGAAAATCGTAGGAACGAAGATTGATAGAAAGATGAAGGAGAACGGTTTATGGGTCGTGCTTTGGACGCTGTGTCTTTTGGTGGGGTTGAGCTTTGCGCAGACGTCGCAGCTCTGCCCCACCGCTGGTGAGATCTCACCCTGTACCTGCACCCCGAAAACATCCGGCTTGGACATAGTATGCGAGTCCACGGACCTGACGCACATCGTCAATACTATGACGGCGCTCAAAAAGAGACCCAATCCGGTCATCTTTTACTTGCGTCTCAGGCACAACAGCTTGCCGAAACTGCAGCGCTACATATTCCTTGGCCTCGTTATCCACCACCTCACCATTCACAATAGCAGCCTCGCGGTACTCGAGGAATCTTCCTTGAGCTCCATCGGTAAGTTCTCTCCGTTGTACGAAGCTCACAGTCAAAAACACGATATCGTAATCGTTAGCGTAATCGTCCTCTGGAAGATACACTTTAAGGGGTGGGGGCATTTACGGGAAATCGACTACAGTAAAGCCCTTTCTAGGTTCGACCGAGGAGACCGTTATAAACGGGCCCCTAGACGATCCATAATATTGTCAATGTAGGTTGACAATAATATTGAAGCTCCCGTCAAGACTCTTGAATAATCTCGTCAATCTAGCTATCAATGCGGCGACTACGCACTGTTGTCTCGAAAAACGGTTGTGTACTCTATTTTGTGACGAGCTGCCGATTTTCTTCTTGAATTTTTCAACGATGAAATCCGGTTTGAACTGAATCAACGCGTCAACTATATTTCCTGAGAAATGTGTTTCTTGTTCTGGTTGAAGTAATCTTTCGATTTCACTGTGCACAGTTCTGGGCAATCACGGTATAACAACGTAATAAGCAACATAGTAATCTCTCGTTCCGCATCAGAATCGTGTTTAATCGGTGCGCCAGCCATTTTGCCTGTACGACGCGCGACGCGACGTCCGAGTCGTGACCAGGGTTGCCATATGACGCCCCTTACGTTTCCGTCCCTCGCCAAGATGCTGCCTCCGCTATCCCCACTCTTACCACTACCGCTGCCGCGACCGAGTGCCAGCGTGAGAGCGGTAGCATGCTATCGACTCGGTCGCGCCAGCGGTAGCGGTAAGAGTGGGGATAGCGGAGGCATGCATCTAGGCGAGGGACGGAGACACGTAAGGGGCTTGGTGGGGCGTGCATACGGCAACCCACGACTCGTGACTGACGAAATATTGACAACTAAACATCCGAAATGTGAGAAATGTTAATGCCCGCGGGTTAACGCCCGGAATCGAATCGAATCGCATCTTGGTAGGGAACGGACTGTTGGATTTTAAACATCCACTGATTAAAAAGATTTCAGTTGAAAATTATGAATAATTTCACGTAACCATATTTTTCCACAGGAACTCAATTGACGCAGTTGGACCTATCTCAGAATGCTTTGATTTCGGTGCCAACGGTCGCGTTAAAAGGTCTTCACCAGCTGCTTATTCTGAACCTGAACCATAATAAGATGAACGTCATTCACGGAAAAGCCTTCGAAGGTCTCGATACTCTTGAAATCCTTTCCCTGTACGAAAACAAGATTAGCACCATAGAGGCCGACGCTTTTAAAGGACTGCACAAGTATGTTCGTCACCATTAGCACGACTAAAGTTTAAAAACAACAAATATCCCATTCCTATAAAATTTCATGTTTCTCGCAACTTCAACGTCAATGCGGCACGGCACGTCTTCCCCTTATCCGATCAACTTCATCTTTTGCAGGAATTATTTTCTTTCCCAATGGCACAATTTTAGGGGTTGTCGTGAAAAAAATCTCGCAAAAAATTTTCACCCTGTACAGCTAAGGTCCACCCTAATGCGGCACGTCTACCCCTTATCCGATCAACTTAATATTTTGCAGGAATTATTATCTTAACCAATGGCACAATTTTAGGGGGCGTCGTGCCCAAAATTTCGTGGTCGAAAAATAAGGTCCACCCTAGCGTTTACTCTGACACAAAATATCAAATACATATCTCTCGCAAAGTATTGACATTTCGATGCCCTTGGGTTAGTACTTTCATACGTAGGATAATAAAAGAAAACGATGGGTTTAACAAAAAAAAATTGGGTTGCATTAAAGAATAAAGTGCGATTACACCTGACGGGACGGGTGCATCGGTGCTTCACATAAAAAATAAGGTCACAGGAAGTCAGAACATATTATGACGTATGATTTCTTCCTCTCTGTCATTTTTCGCTATTTTTACTTGAAAAAGAGCAGTAATTTGTTCCCAATTCCCAGAATCACACTGTATACGAAACTGCTCGTTTGTGTAGATGATATGTAAATGCGAACACGTAAATTACAGTCGGAAACTAAAGAGACTCAATCTGGGCGCAAACCAGTTGACCAAGGTGCCAACAGATGCCTTGCTCCCCCTGGACATGCTGAGGAAATTGGATATTCCGGAGAACCGAATTACCAGCATTCAGGAAGGCGATTTCGAAGGTAGGGTTTGCTCAAACGCCTTTAGCATAACACTATAGCCGAGAAATATTAATTATGCCGATGAGTAATCATTCGACTGCGGATCTTTATGCAAAATATAAATTGTCTGCATCGATTGCAAGAAATAGAAATCAAATTGAATGTTGTTTCTTTCCTCAACGATCTTAATAAAGGAGAAATCATATATTGGCAATTCCAATCATTTAAAATCTCCAACAATTTTGAATTTCCTCTACTCAATGTTGCTATAAATGCATAAAGATCCGCCGCGCCGTCTGGTGATCATTATTTTCTTCCCCGATTTTAAAGAGTTTTTTTAAACGATTAGAAACTTACGTAGCTTTACTAAATATTTCTTTGCTAGCCCCTGCGCTATCTTTTCTACTAGAAACACTAGAAAAGTGTATTTTTATAGCAGATAGCTATTATAATAAATACAACTTGGGACAAAAGGATAGTACACCCTAACAATTATTTAATTTCCTTATATACGATTGTTCGATGTTCTAGTATACTTTATTCTGGAACAAGCTGTAATTGAACTATAACAGAACAGTTGTTTTTATCCGTGACGCGTTTTCCTCGATGATAAACGTAACGAATGCAATTTCATCGAACGAATTGAAATCAAGTAACCTGGATGTGAAGATAGCGTAAACAATCTCCTTTACAGGACTGAAAAGCTTGGATTCGTTAGTATTGTCACACAATCGCCTCCGTGAAGTTCCAGCCCGTGTATTCTCCCACTTGACGCAATTAAACTCTTTGGAGCTAGATGGAAATCAAATTACTCATGTGGATCCGGATGCGTTCATCGGTCTTGAAGGTAAGTGCATCCGTTCGCTTGTTACACACAGCTTTTATTACACTGGTGACATGCTGCTGCTTCACCTTTATTCGTAAATAAAATACCAACGTGACTGGAATAATCGCACCCTCGTAATAATCTCCAAGTTAAGGGGTATTCTGGTTTTTCTTTTTCGAAATTAATAAATCGATTTGTCGTATTTTCTTTAAACATCATTGTTGTAGAATATGTGTACAAAGGATTTGTTTGTATCCGAAAAATTATCGTAGTTACAGAGATCGGTTTGTTGTGACTTTTATCGAAGGCAATTACTATTTGCAAGAGACATCACCCAACTCAAAGCCACCGGTAGTAACCACTGAACAGAATTTAATGGTGTACAATTGATTTTTCACGTGCAGAATACCGCAAAAAAATTCGATCTGTACTTTTTGTATAACCACCCGTTTTCATGTGTACCGGATGAAAATACTAGATGACTCATGCAATTTTAACAAGCCATAACTCTTTTTTGTTGGAGGCTGGAAATGTTAGAAGCTAGAGATGAATGGTTCAATTTGGATTGTATGGTCACGATCATATTTTATCTCCCTTCCTTTTTTTGCGTTCATCAATCAAATTCTCTCGTTACGTGGCGTTAAAAAATATTGAGGGAACGTGGTCCGAAAGAATCCCGCCAAGAATTTTGAAAATAGCGAACTCTGCGCCTCTTTGCAGCTCTTTCTCCACCATTAGCTGCCATTGCATAATAAAATATTAACAATACACAACTTACCAGAAACTCGCAGGACAATCGTCTTGTCCCGTGTCGCGTCACTGTCACCTGTCACTCGTCCCGCCAATAATACCGGTAGATAGGTACCCCGCCAATATAACTACCTCAGGGCTCTGCCACCTCACCATCATAATTGTATACGGTAGATACGTTACTGTTTTGGCCACGCATGCGCGAGAAAAGATGCACCATATCGGAACACTGCTACCGGCCAGATGGAAGGCAGCTCGGATCCGTACCATAGACTTATAGACTACGAAGCACTGAGGGCAGGTCACAGAGCGAGAGAGAGAGAGAGAGAGAGAGAGAGAGAGAGAGAGAGAGAGGGAGGGAGGGAGGGAGGGAGAGAGCAATATCAATAGCAACAGCAACAGAAGTGCTCTCTCTTATCTCGAAGGCAGAATCCAGGACCGAGCTGCCTTCCATCTGCTCGGCAGCTTCTGCCGCCAGGGTGTGCCCGGCAGACTCCGAGCAGATTCCGAGTAGCCTCGAGCGGCGTTCTTTTTCCATCTCAGTTCCATTACTACCATATACCTATTTATACAAACATTTATTTAGTAATGTTAACAGAATCAGGAAGGCGTAAAAAGTAACATTACTAAATGGTGGGTTAACGATGCATGTAGAAGAATAAGTAATTTTTTCGATACGTAAAAAGAGGCTATACAAATGTCATATTCAACATTTAAACCGAAGCATCATGTATGTTTGTTCCCACCAAAGCATATTAAATACACGTAATGCGAATGGAATATAAATTTTTTTCTTCGTGCTAATCATGCACAGAAATCGTATTTCATCGGTAACGTTGGTTGTTGACACTGAATGGTAATGGGTAGACTGCGGATCTTTATGCAGAATAAACATGTTCTTCATTGATCACGGGAAGCAGGAGTAAAATAAAAATTGATTTCATCACGATTTTGTTGCATTAAGAACAACATTACAATATTCTTGAATTTTTCTCTTCTTTTACTGTTTTATATTTCACTTATTGTTAGCTAATTTCTTCATAAATGCATAAAAATCCGCAATCTGGTAATGGGGCTTTTGTGGAGCGCTAACGCCCAAAAACTGACGGACGCAAAAACACATTGGGTGCCAGGTCTATTCCTCTATTTTGTTTGTGGTGTGATTATGAATTATGTTTATTTACTGGACAGGTTACCTTATGTGTTAAGAAATATTTTAATTGATCGATCGAGATGATTTCGTCGACAATCTCGATGATACCGTGAATTGAAAAAAAATCTGGGAAATCTTATTCCGTTTATTTATTATTCTGTTTCAGAAAATCTACAATATTTGCGGTTAGGTGATAATAATTTACATGCGGTCCCGAGTGATGCATTGCGCCGTCTACACCGACTACGCCACCTCGATTTAAGGGCTAATAATATCACCACTCTTCCGGACGATGCCTTCACCGGATATGGAGATTCCATTATTTACTTGAACCTTCAAAAGAACCTGTAAATTTTTGACGTCATTCGATGAATACACTCATGGGCAAAAACAAAGATGCATATCGATCGTTTAAAAATTATTGTATATTTGTTCTATTTTAAAAATATGTAGATTGGTTGAAATAACAAAAAGACTTAAAGACACAACATTCTATACATAAACATACAATAAGATTTTCTCGTCACGTTACGTGACTCACGCTATATTTTTCCGTAATTCAGACTAAACACAATTATTCCAAAATGTTCATTGCATATCTATAATAGTAAACTGTAAACTAATCCGAAAAACTAAAGTTATTTGCTCCATGTAAATACATGAAAGTTATTCTGATTTAAATTGAGGGCCACCAATTATGAGACAGACTGTACATAAGAAAATAAGTACATAGTATACTGTAATTTTCATACGATCTTCACGTTTCTCTTAACCCTTGGCACTCGACTGGTGACTCGGAGAGTCACCAGTAAAAATTGCTGTACCTTTATTCAAAATATAGTTTACCATACATTATTAAATATGTTGATACCTAATCAATTACTAAATATTTAGGTATTGTATGAGGTATTATATCAATTTCGAATGCAAAGGGTTAACTTTTATCCGTAAGTGTATGTCGCGCATACATATACAGTATGCAGAATGTTTTTCATCACTATCCCTGTTCTCTCTATGACCACTTCAGGATCAAGGTGCTGCCGCCGCAGGTTCTTGAAACTCTGAATTCCCTGGAATTTTTGAATCTTCAAAACAACAAATTAAATCAAATATCGGAAGAAGTAACCGAGAGCATCGTTGACACCCTTAAAGTTATTGATATCACAGGTACATATCAAACTTACTTTTGGAAACTCTGTAGTTGGATTGACGTAGCAGCACATCTTTCACTTGTTGATAATACCAATCCCAAAATGAAATTATAAAATTAATACTTCCCATACCGAAAACTAGAATATTATTCTTAAGACTGTGTTAACAAAACAAGAAATTAATAATTTTCTTTTTTCTAATAATCCCATAAGAAATCATTAAACTTCGTTATTACGAGTGACTTAATGGTTAACTATTGAAGTTGTCATTGTTATTGAGAAGGTTACTAAACAATCCTGAACAGTAAATCACAAATTTTCTAAAATTATTAAGTTATAGCCGTTACGAACTGTGTTAATACTTATTGTTAATACATTCGGTACTGTATAGTATAATTTCTCGGACTGCTCTTTTCCTTGCGTAACCAGGAATTTTTTCCTTTTTCCTATACATTTTCGCCTTTTTCCTATGATATCCAGTAGATTTGGACGAGAAGATATCAGATCGAAAAAATTCGATCATAGAGAATCAATGGTTGAAAAGTTATAAGTGTTTAAAGTTGAGCGATTTCCAGTGTTTTTGACAGGTTAGCGCCGCGGAGTTTTGTGTAGTGGAGGTCGCACTCTCCTTATCGAGCGTAGCCGCTAGGTGGCAGCACAAGCACACGGTTATGTCGATAATTAATTAGTTGGCGGTGGTTAAGTAGGGGAGGGGGGGGGGCAGAGAGGGCCGGCTAGGAATCTACGTGATCGACATAAACACGTGCTTGTGGTACCACCTAGCAGGCCCGCTCGGTAAGCGACGCGCGAAGGATCTACACGCAACATGGCGGCGCCAGCTTGTCAAAAACACCGAGAATCACTCAACTTTAAACACTTATAACTTTTGAACCATCGATCTTCCAATATCGAAACTTGGATTACTCTTTCGACTATCTTCTCGTCCAAATCTACAGAATAACTCGGTAAAAAGGCAAAAAGTCTGGTTACGCAAGGAAAAGTTTACCCTTAGAAAACATTGAAAAACGTAAGATTTGCAATCTTTTGGTCTCGGAGTACATCAAATACCAACACGTACACATTTTGCTTCTGTTTTCTGTCACAGACAACCCTTTGATCTGCGATTGCGAGCTACGGTGGTACGCCGAATGGCTGCGTAACCTGCGCACCAATCCCGTCGAGAGGATGGTCACGAAGCGCACCGTGTGCACGATGATGAACGAACATCGGGAGTACGCCCTGGAAAACATACCTCTGGAGAGAATGGGTTGCGTTGGTAAAAACGCCGGACGGACATCGTCGATGGCCAGCAACTATCACGTCTACGTCGGCACGATGATCCAGCTGCTGGGGGTGGTCATCGCGGTGGTTTAATCGCGACTGGTCATGCGATCACCGACAATCATGGCGGCCACCAAATCTACATTTCCTCTCGTTTAAAAACGCGCATTTTCCTTTTGCCCTTTCGACCTGTCTCTCTATTTCCACCGTCAGTTTTATTGATATTGTTCTCCTGCAGCCGTGCAATCGTGCCGCGAACGCGGAGACGCGACACGATTTCACGATTTCGTCGGCGCGTATCGCTTTCTCGTGTCGTGACATTATTACTCTGATCATTCGAGATCATCGAATCTGCCGAATTCCTTTAGCAAACGCTACATTCGGTCGGGTGTGTATGTCTACTAACCAAAAATCATGGTGCGAGTTATCGCGCGATCGAGATTGTCAAACGGAAATACGAGTCTTGGCTAGTTTTCTAGATTGGTGCATCGATGTACCGACAGATATATTTATCTGAGTATGGCTTGAAAAGTGGATGCAGCGACTGGCGTCGTCTGTCGATGCACCAATCGACACACGGATGTCGATCGTCTCCGTTACGACGAGAACATCACTGCAAAATTGCTGGATTCGATCTCCCCTGCGAGATTAATGTCTCTCGACTTTATTTGATGACCAGACTATCTCTAATTTTTCGTGGAAGATTCGTTAACACGATCAATGGGATTAAACACGAGTTCTCTTGTGTGTCTAATACGGAACGGAATAGCAAGTAAATTTTAGATTGGTGAATAAGATGTGTTTGTACGTTTAATACCGAATAGATGTCAAGAAAGAAATATTAACGGCGATGGTTTGTCAAATACATATCAACGGTGCTTTTATAAACGTCGAAACGTAATGGTAACTGAAAGTATAATCAATTGTTGTCGTATAATTCGAGCAACACGATGAAAGGGAAACGGGAGGTCCAGTGTCCGCTCGATAAACAAGGGACACGGGGACTTTCGCCGCGGGGTTTATCAAGCGGCCAATCATACGCGCGCTCTCTTCGCTGCTCACCTAGTTAGGTGACAGAGAGGGGATTAAAGCGACACCATCGAGCGGCCACTGTACCAAACCTATTTCCATTATCTATTTTGTTCATCTTCTGACCACATTAATAATTTCATACTACCGTATTTTTAATTCTACAAAATGTTAGTGTTGAACGATTTCGAATGATTAACCCTTAGCACTCGAGTGTTGACTCAGAGGCACCACTAAAGATTGCTGTATCATTATTTCATATATATTTTTTACATTATTAAATCAGTTTGTATTTAATGAATTACGAAACATTTGAGTGTTGCGTCAGTAAATTGCATCAGTTTAATGTGCATAAAATGTTGAAAACCATATATGTAGAATGGAAAAAGATCTATTCTAGGTCAGAAAAAGTGATTAGTTTTCGTGTTAAAATAGCTCCGAGTGCAAAGGGTTAACAATCAATGATCAGAATTGAATTACAATTTGAGAAACAAAACGTATATAGTCGGTGCGAAAACGATTGAATTTATCAGTACGGTGATATACGAAAGTATCTGATTCGTCACGTCTGGAAAGAAAAAAATCTCGATCGTGACGTACGATATAATAACAGGGTGAAACGAAGGCTCCTCGATCGATCGATAATCGACGAACGGACCTCCTTCACCGAACGTTACATATCAAGATTGTTGCCAAGTGTTTTCTGTATATCTGTTAAAAGCGAGAATCGTAGTATACTTGATAGAGAATTCGAGTGTCCGATGTATTTAGCTGTCACTCTGTGGATCCACGGTCATTCGTCTCATACATACAAACGCATTCCCGAAATTTTCGGGACGAGTTGATCGACATTCTTCGTACGTCACAATCTTCGATATTCGAAAGTTTTGTTCCGATTATCGCGTCATCGTTGGCAATGTAAATTTCTTTTTAAGCGTCGCCTGTTTGGCTACAGTCTTCTCTCGCATAGTGTTACTACCTCGGGGGTATGGAGGCTCAGAAAACGTAGAGGAGCTACGTTCTTTGAAGTTTGCCGAACATCGAGAAGGACAGCGCGGAAACGACAAAGAAGGACCGAGGGCCGTGGCAGCCGGCACAATTCTCAAGGCTGCGTATCGATTACAATGTCAATGCAAATAGACAAGTTTTTTATTTTTCATTCTCTTTTCACAGAACTTTTACCAACGTGTTTGTGAGATTTTACTAATTCAAACGAGCCTAAATACGGTATTATTTCGATCATACTTACCGATGCACTCCGAATTATTTTTCAATTTTCTTGCCAACAATTCCCTACTATTTTAAGTGTTTTACTTGAAATTTACTTCAAAGTTGTCTGCTACTTATTTTAAACAATTTTGTTTACTAATTGCATTGAATTATATTTGTTTTTAACTTAAAAAAGGCAATTAAATAAATAAAGGAAGATCCAAATAGATATAAAAACCCGTTTCCTTTACATTTTTCTTTTCCCGATGTCGAGTCACATTCGACAAAGGAGTGCAAAGGTTTAAAGTGTGATCATAGCTCGCTATGATGTAGGTCAGGGATGGGCACGGGTGGGGCCCCTCAAACGCCTGCTTCCCCCACCAAGCTTCCTTTCCGTGGCACTCCTCGCGGCTCCGATGCACGAGGCCTGCGCACTGCTTGCGACGGACGAAGCGCGTCTTTCTTTCATAGTAACGACGGAAGCTGGTGGGGGACAGTAGGCGCTACGGTGGGGACGGCTTTGCCTCAATTGAGGCAAAAATGCCCATCCCTGATGTAGGTAAATATGATTGAAACTTTGTCGAGTTTGATCTTCTTTTTATCCAGGAAAATCTTACAAATATGTTAATAAAATTTCTGGAAATAAAGAATAAATAATAAAAAAGATTTGTATTTGCGTTACCATTGCAATCGAGACGTACGCCTTTGATCTATGCCGGCTGCTACGACTCTGCGCGTCTCTTTCTTTCCACATGTCCTTTGCGTTCGAAACTTTCATCGCTTATTAATAGATAGCGGATTTTATGCATTTATGAGAACACTGAATAGATGTAATTTGAAATAGTAAAATCGTTAGAAGAATTTAATAATACTGTTATATTATTTTCAACCTATTAAACACAGTAGGAAGGAAAATTTTCCAATTCATTCCAGTTTGTTGGAATTCTGGTAAAAAACTTTTATTTTGCATATATATCCGCTGTCTACTTATTAAACAAGTAAATATAATTGCAATTCTATCGTGTTTGGTCTTGTTTTAATCAGAAAAATTTCACCAATCCGTCGGTATAGGTTTCGTAACGGAATAAGTAAAATTAAGAAAGTTTCATCATTGCATTAGTATTGCCTCACTGATATCCGATCTCGGAGCGTGTTACATTGAACCCCTAGCAGGGGGATAAAAAGGTAACACTATCCGTAGCGACGGAGATCACGCTATGCGAGGAAAGACTGTAATCAAATAATCGATAGCCGGACGAGTTCTTAAGCCGCGCGGCTAGCTTCAGCGGCGATATCTAAAGATCATTCGGTTACTTAACTCGATTCACAAAGGACTGGCCTGTCGAAATGAAATAACGACGACTGATGGACCGTAATATATTCAACAGGAAACCGACACTTGTCAATTTTAGCAGAGCACGAACATGATCATTGAAACAGCTCGTTGCATCTGTTTCGCGATAGACATCACCAGCGCTTCGCACCACGCCGATTAGGCGCTTCATAAAATTATGTCGTCTTTCAGCAATACTTCGGGATGTATCCGCCACGGGTACATAGGCGACATGCGACGCAGTAACACTTCCACGCAACCATACGTGACTACATTCGCATAGCAACATGGTCATGGATGGCGTGAACTGCTACTTTTGGATCACTCGTGATTCGATCACGTCGTGAATCAAGTTAAACTCACGACCTTCGTCATGATTCTGCGATCCCTGTGATAAATCACGGTTAGTGATTTTGTACGCCATCGCTAAACATGGCACAGATTGTGACGTACGAGAACACCTCTCTTTGCTTCTACATATGTATTTTAAGCTGCGAAATGTGTTCGAAGTACATTTAAGAACGCACGACGTTGAGAACCCGCAATATTTTTCGATCTCTGTGGAAAATTCTAGATTATGCGAAACGAGGAAAGTAAACAGACGAATTCCGGTACGATGTCGACGGACACAGTTACACAAAAAACTATAGAGGAATAATACATATCGTAGAAATGATTAATTGCCCTCCCGTGTATGTTCGTTGAGACGAATGGTAAACATCGTCGAACACCTTTCGTAGATTGTAGCCATCGCGCGATACAATTAGACTGCGGACTTTATGCATATTTCATTATTATGTATAGCCTATTCCGTAATACGAAACACGATAGACGAGTACCTGTAGCAAAATTCGACTACGCTTTCGGGTTATGCTGATTTCATCGAAACGAGGAGCAATCATGCGTCTGTACGTAACTCTTACTGTCTACGACCTGGGCTGCTCTTTTCCTTGCGTAACCAGAAATTTTTGCTTTTGTCACATGTGATCCAGTAGATTCGGGCGAGAAAATGCGAGAAATCCAAAGTTTCGATCCCGGAGGATCAATGGTTCAAAAGTATGAAGTGTTTAAAGTTGAGCGATTTCCACTGTTTTTGAGAGGTTTGCGTCGCCATGTTGTGTGTAGTGACGATCGGAGCTGCTAGATGGCAGCACAAGCATGCGATAAAGCCGATACATAATTACCCAGCTAACCAGGCGTGCTTTGTGCACAGCCCGCATAGGGCAGAGATCGTCAAATCATTGTCCAACTTACGCTCGGAGGTGCTCAAGGTCGGATTGGCTGAATTTTGGACGACCTCCTGTGCGCTCATATGCCGTACCAGTGCCGTCCGTAGGACTAGGGTTTGGACATGGGCATGAGGTCGGCATGAAACCGGCCGCTGGACGCAGAATCTGCCTTTGTGGCAGCACTGTCGCACTGATGTGGCTGGCGAATATCGTTTTACAGGGCAGCACCGCCAGCGAATGGGCATTTCGAATTGTCGAGAATGAATGTGAATAAAAGGGACAAGTGCTGTATATTTGGTACGATAGAAATTTACTGGAAAGTTACTTCGCCAACATCTGCCACATTAGTGCGACCTACCCTCGCTGGCGGTGCTGCCACAAATGCATAGCCACATGAGTGCGACGGTGCTGCCACAAAGGCAGATTCAGAGTCCAGCGGCCGGTTTCATGCCGACCTCATGCCCATGTCCAAACTCAAATCCTACGGACGGAACTGGTACGGCATATGCGCGCACAGGAGGTCGTCCAGATTTGGATTTTTGGTTGCCTGGGTATGTACTCTGTCCCATGGGCTTGATTTAAGCCTAGGGATTTTATTTTCTTAATGAATACAAATAGTTGGTCGCGATCAACATCACCTCGTGCTTGTGGTGTCACCTAGCGGCTCCGCTCGGTAAGCGGCGCGCGACCCTCAGTACACACAACATGGCGGCGTTAATCTGTCAAAAACACTGGAAATCCCTCAACTTTCAATGCTTACAACTTTTGAATCAGTGATCAACCAGGATCGAAACTTGGATTTCTCGCATCTTCTCGTCCATATCTACCGGACAGTGATGCCATATGGGTACCGATCGGTACCCAAATTCTCGGTAATTTCTCCTCCTTTTCCCCTTCCACTATTCCACCGACAAGTTGCGTATGCCCCGTCGCGCTCTGGTCGTCAGAGAGGGGGTACGTCATATATCTTTGCTGGTAACACTGCTACCGGATAACATAGGAAAAAGGCAAAATATTCTTGTTACGCAAGGAAAAGTTTACCGACGATCTGTCCACGAGAACGCAAATCTGCATAAAAATTCGCAGTCTAAATATTATCGAGGACACGTTCACGGAACGATGAGAAACTGTAAGAACATCCACGTGGAAAGTAAACTACACAAGTATTTTACACTCGGATAGACGATTTAACATTCCGATAGGATTAAGCTATTGATATTACGAATAATTTGCATATCGAAATTACAGTAGGTTAACTTGCTAATGGTTACAACGTGACGCGATCTCGATTTCTGCGAACGTCGAAGGAGAGCTTCGGAGACTGTTTTAAAGAACCGTTCTCTGAAACTCTAAGCACATGCATATACATATTATAATACATGCGCAGGTATATGTCTGTGACGACACGTCGTTTCGTACACACATGTAAATTTTCTTTAATTACAAACGCAATATCTGAAATTTCGTCGAGGTGTCACGTACGAGTGAAAGGGAAAATAATGGTTCTCTCCTTCGGTCGGGGGTTGGAGGTCTGCGTCAATATAACACAACATACACATATCATTTATACGCCCAACTTCTACTTGTAAGATAATGGTTAATTATTTCAAAGTAAGGCTTCACTGATATAATCTCTAAAGATCGTATACATATCCTGAACGTATGAGATTTAAGAGAATTTATTTGTTAATATATACATATAATATATATACATATATATATATATACATATACAAACGTTGCATATAATATATACACACATTATTAAGATCGTCAAAGATATATTACATATCTATCTATACGCATTAGATGTTTTTTCTAAGAAGTTTCATCGATAAGAAAAATACAAAGTTGTTATTTGCGCGCTGTTGCTCGAAGCGAACAATTCAATCATCTACACGTATGTAGTTGCAGTAGGTTTCTTGATTATTTTATAAACGGACTTTTTTATTAGAACACTTTCCTTGAAACTACACTTTCTCGTCAAAAGATGTCTTCAAGTTTATTATTTATTTTCAATGTGCTGTAGAAGTCGAACAGAAACAGGGTTTCTTTAAAGTTAAACGATACGCCAAGTGTGATTCTTTGCGGGCCCTACATTGTGCTTAGAATCCACGGGATGCATATCAAGGGTACATCTTTCCAAGATATTATTTTCAATGGCAGCGTTCGCTTGAACAGCAGAGCACAAATAATTGCCAGTCGGAAAAAATATTAGTAGATAGACAAGTAAAGAATAACAACGTTACACTTACGCAGTGAGTCCGGAGTTTGGATTCCAAGATTAAAGACTGACTGAATCAAAAGGAAAGCAATAGTAAAGGTTTGTTAATAGGATTCTCTCTCTCTCTCTCTCTCTCTCTCTCTCTCTCTCTCTCTCTCTCTCTCTCTACAGACGTCACTATTAAGCTCCATCGCATTGTGTCTTGTTCCGTTCGAAAAACTGAATTATTTACGTAGATTCAAAGGAGTGCATAGTTTTACACCTTTTCGAATAATACAGCCTCCACCAAGTAATCAATCTCTCGAGTTCTCCTTTGAAAATTCATGATTGTCACCTGAGTTATCATATTTACTTCATATTTTCCAAGATATGAATACAGTAATCGCTCCTTCGTTGTCCAAAATCAAGGGCACGATCGTTGTTCAGTGCCTACCCATTCCACTGCCTGTCAACGCCGAGTCGCTCCATAGGCGGCGTCGATTGATGTCGGCTCGGGTATATCGGTGTGAACACCACAACATTGACTCGAGTAAACCGAATTTTCAAACGTCTTAATTTTCATTATTTCTTTATGGGACTTTCACTAACTTATTTCTGGCATTTCTCTGATTAAAATGACACCAAACACGATATAGTTTCAACTGTATTTAGTGGTTTAATCGACGGTCAAAGTTTCGAAGGCAACGAGCAACAGCAACAATGTGGGCCTTTAAACTGTGCCGGCGACGGCGACACGCTACGGTCACCCGATCCGTATCTGAGTCTGTCCTTCTCTATGTTCGGCTTCCTATTGAAGTCGCTCGGCGCGGTTGGCGCGATATCTAGACGCAGTCATAAATCAAAAATAGTGTCCGGGCACGCTCGTTGTCCGCTCAGCCCCCCGGCCTTTGGACAACGAAGGAGCTTTTACTGTATATAGTTTCATATCATAGTTACGAAGGAGTACGTAGCTTTACACCTTTCCGAATCACACAGCCTCCACCATGCTAATCAATCTCTCTTCGAGTTCTCCTTTGAAAATTCACGATTATCACGCAATGGTTGTTTTGTTACCAAATTTGTTTGATGAAGTGAAAAGGTACAGATTACAGATTACTTCAGGATCGCAATGTGTTCCTGAATGTCCTAGAATATCCTCTGTACCTAGACTAGAGGATGGATGATCTCTGGGTACATTTTCCGTTTCACGCGGTTCTTTAGCAAAGGGTTTAACGCCTGTGTGCACGAACACGTGTTTCACATGAACCTCTCTAAACGATTACTACACTCCGGACTCGCTTACATAGTGGAACATACGTATCCTTTAGGTTTAGGTGATCGTAGAACAGGCATGGGCAGAAATAGCACGCGTGCTAGGGATTCTAAAGGAGTAGCCGTGGAATACCCCCACTTCTCCCGGCTGCGCGTCTCAATCCCCTTGGCGGCCATAGTTGCTCCGAGCACTATGGCCGCCACGGGGAGCGAGACGCGCGGCCGGGAGAAGTGGGGGTATTCCTTGAGAATCCCTAGCACAGCACGCGTGCTATTTCTGCCCATGACTGTCGTAGAACGATGAAACGGGATAGTCGCTAGTCGACGCGACCCCGCGTCGAAGACACCCGAAGAACCATGTCGAGACATATCTCCGATGGCCGTAGTTGTAGTCTCGCCGGCTGCGTTGTTATTATTACTAATTATTATAAGCGGTATTTTTGTACAGTGTCTTACAGTGCTCGGGTCGTTGCAGGCGCAGCCGACGAGCCGTTCACGGCATAGCCATATTATACATAAATATATAGTATACATAAATATTACATATATATATAAATATACATATATTTATTTCGATCGTAGCGCGTACTACTCTGAGAACGCTTCTTCGACGCAGTCATACACGCGGCACGCGAGTAGACGTAATAGAACGCGTCTGATCAAAAATTAAAGTAGAAGAACATAGATAGCGCGGTATATATTAAGCAGAAGCGAGGAAGGACTTGTTGAATAAATAACGAAGCACTCACTTTTTTTACCGAACCGCGACGAACGTTTTCATCCTCGTGTATCTCGGTGCTCTCACACAGAAACACACTGTTTACACGTTCACGCGTCGAAGACACTTGTTTGAATTTTCGACCTTTACTGCTACTGTATACGCCGGTGTCAAACAATAACACGAACACATAGGAGACATGTGTACACATACAAAGTAGTCGTACGAGTATAGCCACGCTTATGATCAACTTCACGGGCACTACGGTTTACTACCCGCGTACCGTACCTGGGTGTTATTTTCTCTTTCATTAACGTTAAGTAATTCTCGTCTATAAGGATACACTACATTCGTGTGGGGAGTAGACGTAACGATAATGAAGACAAGCATTGATTGATACGTGCATCATACCTGAGCATTTTAAGAGATTAATTAGGAAGTGCACGGGCGCACATACATACGAACACGTACACAGAATTTACATGCCTAAAATGACATATTGATGTTACAAAAATACAAAATATATAACTATAAATATACATACTATGTAATACACAGATACACATAAAGTACCTCTTTATATGTCTATAAATATTGTTACATATATACATATATATATATATATTCATTATTATAATAATTATTATATAATATGTGTTACAAAACGTCTCTTCCCGCAATGATCCACGATACGGGCAACGGGCATCTCTACCTACCCAGATTCTAATATCTATATGTCATTGTTTATTATGTCGTTAATGATTAACGTGTATGTATATGTGAAACTTTCAAACTGAATAAAAGATACCTAAGCATATAATTCGTTGGTAATTTCACTCAAATGTTTTCTCTTTAACCCTTAGCCTTTATCACTCGAGTGATCATTTTGAGGCGCCACTAAAAATTTCTGTGCCATTATTTAAAACATTGTTTACATTATTAGCTATGGTAAAATGTTTAGACAAATGAGACCTGGACAGAAAATGTCATGAATAGATGATTCCAAAAATATATTTTAAAAAATTTTTTATTTCACTCTTTTTAGTGGAACGAGCAGAATTTGTAGAACACCGGTAGGATGGTTTTTCGGTCTTATTGGTTATTTGCAATAAAAACCGCAAAGAATGAAAAAATGCAAAATTTGTTTTCAAGGGACCAATCGGGAGACATACCCTACAAAATGCAGGTTTCGTCCTAATTGGTCCATCCATCTCGGCGTAATCGGTGAACATTGAACATACATAAAGTAATTCATGTTTCGCAAATAAAATCGTAAGGAATAAAAAAAATGCAAAATTTTTTCACGGGACCAGGGACATACTCTACAATATGCAAATGGTTTCGTTCCGATTGGTCCATCCATATCGGCGTAATCGGTGAACATACATAGAAAAAAAGCGGAAAAAAAGCACATACAGATCGAATTGAGTAACCTCCTCCTTTTTCGAAGTCGGTTAATGAACGGAACACAGTGTACTGATTTTGAGCTCCTTCTTTATTAATTATGTTTACCAGGTTTACACTTCTCAGCGACCGAGGTGAGGCCTCTCAGCCGGACTCATGTTTTGGATAATTATCGAGAAGCCACTGTATACACATGTACACGTATACATGTTATACATTCATTTTCAAAATAAAACCATTAGAAATTTTGCGAAATTATGCAGGGTGACCAAGGTACCCCATTTTAGCGTAAGTAACTTTTACTTCACTGATACTAAAATCATAGCCCAAGCCCACGCGCGAAAAATCTCGTCCGATATACCACTACCATCACTGCAAATTTCATTGCGTTGTCACCACACAACAAAAGTTGCAAGCATAACCTAATTTATCGATAAATGAAGAAATACGCAGTAATGTTAAATCAATAGTCAAAGTACGCAAAAGCAAGAACAACTACGACTTTATCGTTCAATTGCTATTCGAAAGCAGAGGATGGATTTAAGTTTAAACTGCAAAATAGTAATAAATGAACTTCTTCTCTAAAAAGCAGGAAAACGGTTCAAATAGAACTCCTAGTGCTTCCAATTTTTTTGTGCGAATCCGTTTTACAAGGTGGCATTTTATGGTAAGCTTATATAATAAGTTTGCAACATTTTATTGTCGAAATTTTCTATAACTTTAAACTTGTTAAAATAAATATTCTATAGTAGAAACAAGATTTAAAATACAATTAAGGAGGTCTTTTTCATATAATCATTATTAGCTACAAAATATAAATCTACCAGAGACATAAACCATAATTTAGTGGTACAGAAACATTAATGTGTAATAATATATGGTATAAATGTAATTTCATGTTGTACTTGTTATAATAAAAGTAATGATCACTGCTTCGAGGAGTAAATCTACACCTCTATATCGGCGCACATTTGCAAAAGAAACTTACGAGAGTAAAGTAAACTTAAAGTACAGGGTGGCGCAAAATGATGTGTCTGGTTTGAATTGTTTATAACTTTTTTAATTTTAGAGTGAAATAAATAAATATTGGAAAAAATATAGTGTACACACACACACAGAAGAGTGTACAGAAGAGGAATTTTATTGAACTAGACGTGAAAGATTACATCTCGTAAATGGCGGCCATTTTCTGCTTAACATATTCGTGCTCTTCCTAACACTTTTTCCATGACTTTTCGCAAAACTTCAGGTGTTATTGCACGGATTTCATTGCGAATATTGGTTTTCAGTTGGGGAATGGTCGCTGACTTATTGACGTACACTCGCTCTTTCAAATACGCCCAAAGAAAACAGTCGGGAGCGGTGTGGCCAGTTCAAGTCGCTATTGCGCGAAATACAAATTGATCGTTGGTTTCTAAAATAAAATTCCATGATTTTTGTTCATTGCTCGGTTGTGTAACTTTCCATATTAAATTCTAGAAGCCTTGTTTACAAAATTCTGAAAAAGAAAATTGAAAAAATGTTGAAATAAAAAAGTTATAAAGAATTCAAACCAGACACATCATTTTGCGCCACCCTGTATAACAGGGATGGGCACGGGTGGGGCCCCTCAAACGCCTGCTTCCCCCACCAAGCTTCCTTTCCGTGGCGCTCCTCGCGGCTCCGATGCACGAGGCCTGCGCACTGCTTGCGACGGACGAAGCGCGTCTTTCTTTCATAGTAACGACGGAAGCTGGTGGGGGACAGTAGGCGCTACGGTGGGGATGGCTTTGCCTCAATTGAGCAAAAATGCCCATCCCTGTTGTACATAGTGCCACAACCTAAATGTTATGAAAAGATTAAAATCTTAGTGATTTAATACAGTTTTCATTGTGATTTCAAAAGTTTGGTATCTCTAACATAATAGATTGTTAATTCTCAGTATTAAATGTCCATTATTGATCAATGATCAATTCTCAGTAATAGAATATGGATCTTGTGAAGGAGTACTTGGGATTTGTAAATCCACATTGGGTGGCAGTGGTGGCAGCAGGCATGTATACGCATCTTCGTCAAATTTGCATAATAGGCCTATGTTTGGATGACGACAACAATCCCCCTTTCGATCCGTCTTATGCGTCAGTGCTCTTCACATTTTCTGTGCTGTGCCTTCTTGCAGAGTATAAACTTTGGCCTAGAACACTTAAGGAACCACCAATTCAACTTCTTTATATTTACGAAGTAAGCATGATATTCATTGCTTTGTAAAATGTTAAATCAACAAATGTAGTATTTCCATAATTTTTAATTCATAAATAATCAACATCTACTTTTTTTATCGATGGATGTCATGTGCAAAATTGTAAATTAACATGTTAAGATTGAAACAATTTTTGAAACTTATGGCTTAGAGAAGAATGCAGGCATTTTTCATTCAGATATAAAAGAAAATCTAACATTAATGTACAAGTTTCAAATATGGTTATCTCGGAGCCGAGTACTACAGTTTACATTGATTGAAAGAAGCATACATCCTAAAATTAGCTTCGTAATTGCTTCGTTCTTCGAAAAATTTCTACAAAATTTACTAACACTTGACTTCCATTTGTATAAAAATTAACATTTCGTTAATGATGTATCTGGAAACTTTTCCAGCATAACTGTTATTTTTTGTCTCTAGCTCAGGCATGGGCAGAAATAGCACGCGTGCTAGGCAGTGTCGCCAGATGAGCTCCAAACGGAGCTCGCACATTTCCCTTTTTTCCCCTTCCACTATCCCATTCCAGCACCATGCGCACACTCCAACGTCCCCCACTAAGACCATGGACCGCGCCGTACACTGGACTGGTCATCAGAGAGGGGGTACTTGTATTCCCCTCGATTTTCTCGACCTGGCGACACTGGTGCTAGGGATTCTCAAGGAATACCCCTACTTCTCCCGGCTGCGCGTCTCAAAGTCTCAATCCCCTTGGCGGCCGTAGTTGCTCCGAGCACTACTGCCGCCAAGGGGATTGGGACGCGCAGCTGGGAAAAGTGGGGGTATTCCACGGCTACTCCTTTAGAATCCCTAGCACGCGTGCTATTTCTGCCCATGCCTGCTCTAGCTATAACTGTTGTATTTCCACTTTTATATTTGCATAGATGTTGGTGGCTGTCTTGATTACGAATCTAGCGACTCGTGCTGTTTGGGTTCCGTTCATGCATGTTATTTATTGTTTAACACAAGAATCAAGTAAATGGGTAAGTCAGTACATATAAAAATAACGACCGATTTATTTATTAAATTTTATTTGGCTTTAAAAAGTGATAATTTGGTGTAAATTGATTAGATTAAACATGGTTTTGAAAGAAACGATAAATGATTTTACGAAAGAGAATGCCTAAAGTACACTTATTTCTATAACAGTTAACCACTCCTCCACTACTATGTTGCAAGATTGAAGTAACAGAAATAAAATTGACATTTATTATAACTATGAGTCTATTTTAGGTGTCTTCTTTCAGAAAGAAACTCGCAGTAGCCTGTTGTCAAGCGTTATGTATTTAAAATTTTTAAGTACACAATTATTTAATGTTAAATATAAGAATATGCTATCCTAGGATGTCGGCTTAAAAGGATTTATAATTTTATAATAAACACCATCTTTTTGATGGCCTTCCATGAATAAATGGTGTGTGTCATTTTAAATTTTTAACTAATTTTTGGACACTATTTCAAAGTAAATTACGGTGTACTGGAAAATCATGTAGCACTCGTGTGATGAATCCATATTACCTATTTACCACTACTCACTAAAAAAAACCCATCTCTGGGGACTAGAGTACTCTCGAATGTAATAAAGGACTCAAAATTTAGACCCGGTCCCAGTGTCGCCAGATGAGCTCCAAACGGAGCTCACACATTCCCCTCTTTTTCCCCTTCCACTATCCCATTCCAGCACCATGTGCACACTCCAACGTCCCCCACTAAGACCGTAGACCACGGTGCCCGTGCCGTAGACTGGACTGGTCATCAGAGAGGGGGTACTTGTATTCCCCTCGATTTTCTCGACCTGGCGACACTGCCCTGTCCACCTGCTACATACTGGGCCAAAGAATGGTGAGCACTGCAACCCGCTACTCGCATTACTCCAGTGCTCACATAGCTTTGGCTCTCTCCCACCTGTAGTCGAACACCCTGTACACTTTCATTTTGAAGCCCGATTGTTAATACCGCGACATACTCTCAACTCAAACTCTCTAACAAATTTTCGTATCTTCATGGATTATACACAAAACTATTACCGAATACATTGGTTACCGAATGAAATTGTATACACGAATCGTATCATGTATGCAAGCCAGATAGCTAGAATAATATATATCGTGAAGTTTTTGTTTTTAATTTTTGTTTTTTCATATGCACCAAGTACATAGACACCCTGCATTTGACGACTTTAAAGATTAGGGTTAAATCATTCACATTGTAGATGCAATCGCACATTTTATTCGACTGTGTATTTCTCTTATATTTCTACTTTTTGAATTAGTATAAAATATTTGCGTCATTATAGATATATGCAATATCATCATGAGTTTACTGAATACATTACTGAAATTATGTTGCAGTTAATTCGGCTAAATGGAACGTTGGGCATGAGTCGCTATTCTATTTTAACTGACTTTGCTTATTATATGGAGAAAGAAAGTGCTGCAACACACATGGCGTTTTGCATGTCAGTATTGTCATTTGTTTGGATGCTCGATGCAACGGAGTCGCTAGATGCGATTTTGGACATTTGGACCAAGTAGTATACCAGTGATGTTTTAGTTTTGTAAGATACTTCCAACATTCTAGATTTCCTTAAATTTAGAATTTGAATGTATTTAGAGCAATGCATTTACATATAAAAATAATCAAAAATGTATTTTAATTAAACATAATAGAACAAGAAAGATTAAAATAAGTCTAATATATAATTAATCTTGTGGTTATGTTTCCAAGCTAAGGAGTAACTATAATATGTAGGGAACCAAGAAAGCAGTTGTGGACATTTTGGAAATGCAAGAAAAAAAGGATCACCTTTGCAAATCCTGAAGTATCAGATTGGTTCGTCTATAAATTCATATGCGACAGGGATCAAATTAACAAATAGACGAAGACATATTCTCAAATGTTCTAAATTTTGTTTGTACATATAACGAAATATTTATAATAAATTGTGCAACTTTGAAACTGTATTGTTATTGACTTATTCCGATGGAACGTGGAGAAGGCTCTGTTCTTCCACGTTCGTATTCCGCTAGCATAAAACAGAACTGTTAGAAGAACTGTTCAGAAAAATCTTGCGGAAAATCAGGTAGTTATAAAATCCAGCATATGTAGTAGATAAGATTGCGTTTTTTATTTTTTTATATATATATATACAAGGTAGATGTAAGCCCAGCAGGTGTACGTAAGTTTGCGTTTTATTATTTATATTTATATATGCGTTACGTTTTTATTATATATATACAGTAGAGATATAAGACCAAAGAAACCATCAGTATTTTTTTTTTTTTGTTACATATTTTTATATAAAGATTCGTTTTTTTGTAATAAAATAGCCTCGCTGGCATTTTTTTGTTTTCCTTTTGCCTCCGCGAAGAAAGAAGGGGATGTAACAGACCTGTACCTCGCAGGCCTGTTACTAGCTAGACGCGAACCGAGTAGAGCCACGAGAAACCAAACCAAACCAGTTCAAACCGGTTTGAACCGTCATATTCTCGCTACTGCGCCGCGTATCCCTGCTACCACACCGCGTATCCCCGCTACCGCACCGCGAAGTACCGCACCGCGCTACCTCCCCTCGTCACCAATCAAGGACTATAAAAGCCGTCACGACCAGAGCTCGGGACGTTAGTTATGCCAGAGACACTCACCGATACGGATCGTTCCTGTCATCGAGCTTCATCGTAAGTATATCCAGGTTCATACCGAATCCCCGATTCTGCCCACACCGTCAACGACGAGCTAACTTCGCCTAGCGGATACCTCGGAGCCGACTCGTGAGGATGATCTTCCTGAATCCTGAAGAGCACGGCGTGTCGCTACTCTTACAGCCACGGTGTGTCACCAGCTGAATCCTGAATCCCGAAGAGCACGGCGTGTCGCCACTCTTACAGCCACGGTGTGTCACCAGCTGAAATCCTGAATCCCGAAGAGCACGGCGTGTCGCCACTCTTACAGCCACAGTGTGTCACCAGCTGAATCCTGAATCCCGAAGAGCACGGCGTGTCGCCACTCTTACAGCCACGGTGTGTCACCAGCTGAAATCCTGAATCCTGAAGAGCACGGCGTGTCGCCACTCTTGCAGCCACGGTGTGTCACCAGCTGAATCCTGAATCATGAAGAGCACAGCGTATCGCCACTCTTACAGCCACGGTGTGTCACCAGCTGTTTTCCTGCCTCCTGACCGCGGTGTATCATCACCCGCCTGAACGCCGAGTTTCCGGAACACGATGTACCGTCATCTTCCCGAATATCAAAGCACGATGCACCACGTCTCCGCGAACATTATAGGTTAAATGCACACACAGAAAACTCGCGACCACGATAATTATTCACTCGCCGGCAGCGAGCGCAAAATAACTACAATCCTCGTGTCATTATTTCAAAACCCGACGCACCACGTCCTTCCCGAATCCCGACCGTTCTCCTCGCCGATTTAGGATCCTGGCACGGCGAGCTAACCAGCAACGAGGGGAATCCGCCGCGATACCAACGACCACCAGAAAACGGACTTGTTACAATATTAATTATGTCGTCACAGACTGCTGTGCTGAGCAAACAATGCTGTCAACATACTTTCCGCAAACGATAAAAAAGTTATTTAATTTTTCTCTGTCATTATTATAAACTTTATGTCATCTTTCGCACTACACATTCTAGTTTGTAAGATATTAAATGTCATACATAAATACATATACATATATTTTCGATCAATTCCTAAATCATTGATTTAAAATAGAAAATATGCATTTTTGAGATGTGTCAACATATTTTCCGCGGCAACTGTATATAGAATACAATACATATATTGCATACCTTCAAACTAGTGGGCTATTAAATCAAATCAACGAAAAAATGATTTCATTAGTTTTGTTCGAAAAAAATTCAATTTGTTGCAAAATCCTGAGGTCGAACTGGAAATGATGTATAGCATGTAAAAAAAAATTTCCGCACGTGGTATTGACGAATTTTTTCAAGGTTAAAAAACGTTCGTACCATAATCTCTCTATTTTTCCCATATTCTCTGCAATATATATTTCAGCTTTAATTTTTAAAAAATCATCGCTCTATCTCATTTCTATCGAACGTTCTTTGATTTTGACACTGAATTCATCGGTTTGTTCCACTGTACGTCACAGAGGCAAGAGGAGAGTCTTATCGCTGTATGCGAAGAAGTCGGGGCGTCTACAAATTACTTTACAGTAAACAGGTGTTGTCCGAAAGAGCCGACCTCCCGCTCAATAGTAATGGCCAGTCATAAACCTCTCCATGCAGAGCAGCCCCTTGGAACGGCACCTAAACAAATCGCGCCTATCATAAGGTCTGCCTATCCCCACCACAGCCGCGGCCGTAGTCCCAATGTTTTGACTTCGACGTTGCAGGCTGCATGGTATGTGTGGCTGCTGTAACCAATATTTCGACGCAGCCGAAAATGCGTGTGAAACGAGGCCTGCCTCCTCCGCTCTGATCCAATCGGCCGCGCATTCGTACATAGAGACACGTCACCGTAGTCCTGCCTGTGAACCTTCTTCTCAAGCTCGCATCAATACAAATTCACCAGTTCGACCCCATACGAGATGGCGTCTTGGCGGTAACGGTTTATAATATCTTAACTGCTCTGTTCCCCTATCGCTCGTCCTTACGGGGCAGTGTAAAGGACTACTTGTTGGACATAAATAAATTAAAAATGTTTTTCACTACGTGGAAGGTCTAATGAAAAGACAAACGCTGTCGACCCTTATTTCAGAATGTCTAAAGAATATTCAGCAATTTTATGGACCCGAAATAACAAACAATTGAAACCTAACAGCTATTTGTAGTTACCGGAGTATTTCACATTTTATTATGTGTGCCGTATGAAATTTGTATATGGTAACATTTTATTATAAAATTTTTTCACACTTGAACCAGTGGAAACGTTTGCAGAACAAAGATATGTCTAATATAGTTTCCAATAATTATTTTAAATCATTATTTATTAAGAAGAATTCACCAAGTGGCAGGAACGTTTCCTATTTCCATTATGTTGTAAAGGGAGCTACCCAAGGAGTAGTGGAGCCCATAAAAACCTATTTTTTGTGCCACGCACAGCGGGGAGCCGTCAACCCGCTGGAGAGTTATGGCCCCTACGACTCGTCGTACAACTATTGTATCCACGACGCTCAGACTGCGTCGTTTGTGGACGGCACCCGATCCAGATTTGACCTCGAAATTAGTTTGAGCTCCGTCCAGTAGGGGAGCTGGATACAATTTCTACAGTTGAATGTCGAGAAGTACAGCAGCGCCAACGGGACACTGCATCAGAAATGTTGCCGGTAAGTCAGGTTTCATCACGCCTGCTTACAGAGCCTCCCGGGCAGATATCAAGCTGCCGAATAATGTAAATTACGCCTCGGAAACGCAAAAGTAGACCACTTTCGCAAGCTCCAGCGCTAGATTGATCTTTTATCTATCGATTCTGACTACGTAGGGCCCCCGAATGTGCATTAGCGAGACGTGATTAGTCACGGGCTGGACCATCGCACAACGCGCGTAGGCACACGTACGCGCTGCCCGAGCGGTGAGTGTGTGAGTGCCTCGCGCGGTACGGTGTCGTGCCTGCAGAGCCTCCCGGGCGGATATCAAGCTGCCGAATAATGTAAATTACGCCTCGGAAACGCAAAAGTAGACCACTTTCGCAAGCTCCAGCGCTAGATTGATCTTTTATCTATCGATTCTGACTACGTAGGGCCCCCGAATGTGCATTAGCGAGACGTGATTAGTCACGGGCTGGACCATCGCACAACGCGCGTAGGCACACGTACGCGCTGCCCGAGCGGTGAGTGTGTGAGTGCCTCGCGCGGTACGGTGTCGTGCCTGCAGAGCCTCCCGGGCGGATATCAAGCTGCCGAATAATGTAAATTACGCCTCGGAAACGCAAAAGTAGACCACTTTCGCAAGCTCCAGCGCTAGATTGATCTTTTATCTATCGATTCTGACTACGTAGGGCCCCCGAATGTGCATTAGCGAGACGTGATTAGTCACGGGCTGGACCATCGCACAACGCGCGTAGTCACACGTACGCGCTGCCCGAGCGGTGAGTGTGCGCCACACACTCTCACTCGAGATCACCAACGTAGCATCATCGTCAGCCGTATAACCATACAAGTTACCGGCAACACTTCTCATTCTCTGTTTTACCGATACAGTGACTGAATCCGGGTGACTGTCGTCACCGACGAGATACTATTAAAGACTGCCAGCGCCTGTGCTATTCAGCGTGGCAGGTAACCGGGCGAAACGGGCGCGGGGATAACGTGGAAGTTACAGTGATCTGATATACCACATCGCTAAAAGTTCCACCACCGACGAGATATTCGTCAAGTAGAAGAAGAATGATATAGTAGAATGCTGACATTACCCATTCTGTAATTGCCTTATCTCGTCGGTGATAATACTATATATAATCCTCTTATTGTATTCTTATTTTTCTTAGTATCACCATTGTAATAATTGTTTTACAATATAATCGATAGTTTATAGATATAGGAAAAATGAAAGTAATTACTATACGTAATATTCTACAAATGTATCAGAATTTAGAAGTAATTTGAACATTATTGCATTAAATATAAAATAGTGATTCTTAAAAAATATTCGGTAATTGTTGACCAAAGGTCTGCGTCCTCCGATTTTGATGAAATTTTAATATGTTATAGATTTCGATATTTTGAACAACTTTTTCATTTTCCAATATAGGGGGGTCGTTTTTAGTTTTCGAGATGTTTGCAAAAAACTATCGCTAATACTGTATTGAATTTTTCGTATTGCTCCGTGGCAACGTAACCCTGTCCCGGTGCAGCGTTTGTTTACATTTTGACGCTGTGGAGATGAGAGAGTAAACAGGGTCTCAATCTAGTCATACATATATAGGGTGAGCTTCCAATTTAAAAGGACTACTTCTGAATTTTCTCGTTATATAATAATATATTATGAGAGTGAGACCCTATTTTCTCTGTCGTCTCCACAGCGTGTTTAGAAGCAAAATGTAAACAAACGCCGCGCCGGGACAGCCTTACGTTGCTTCAGAGCGTGCAGAAATACGAAAAATTCAATACAGTATTAGCGATAGTTTTTTGCAAATATCTCGAAAACTAAAAGCGACCCCCCTATATTGGAAAAGGAAAAAGTTGTTCAAAATGTGTTGCTGCATAACATTAAAATTTCATCAAAATCGGAGGACGCAGACCTTTTGTCAACAATTACCAATATTCTGTTATGTTATGCAATGACGAAATTCAATCGTTCTTATTGAAATCCTTAGTAGGAAACAGAAAATTAATTTTTTTACTTATTTATCCGATACTTACTGGAATGCTCGACAGCATTGACTGCAATTATTAAAGTAGAGGTATTAACAAGATAAAACTATTAACTAATTAAACTAATTTTCGACGTCTCCTATCCATACAATGTTATTTAGAGGCAGTATTTCGTACAAAGATATTCTCAAAAAATAATTCTATTTGACTCTATATGAAAATTTCTTGCAACATGACGTTGTTTAAAAAGTGCGTGTAACATGATTTTATTTAATTCTGAACTGAACCACTTCCTGAAACATGATTCACTTATCAGCACATTGTGCGACGAGGCGAAGAGCTAGCAGTCGAAGTCGAAGTCGAAATCTTTAAAGAATAAGGACCCTCCGCGTTCCTTTTTTCCCGACGCTGTCCTTCTTTGTGTCCGAAACTTACGTAGTTCATTGCACAAGCAAATATCATCGGAATTATATCATATTTGGTATCATTTTTATTAAAAAAACAATATTCACCAAATATGTTCAGAAGAATCCTATAAAAAATAATTATAAATAATTAAGTTTTGTTGTTTTTGATTAGTAGTCTCACACCGATATACCCGACCCGACCCGTATCATGTTACAATGTTTCACTCCACAGTCCACGGCGACTGAATCACTGAAGCCCTCGAGACGCCTTTCCCTTTTCTCCGTTTTTTTTCTCTGTTTTCTCCGACAGGACATCACAGAATAGTGTCTCCTGAAAATTGAATGTCTCTGGCCAGACTCGAGTTTTCGACATTTATAGCAAGCTTGCTATAATCTTATTTTATTTGTCAAAATTTAGTTTTCTATTTAAAATATTTTGTTGTTGAAACTCATTAATAGTTTTAAATAGTACTTGAAATATTTAAAATGATAGTGAAATATTGGAATATTACAATTTGGAATGAAAGGCCTAGCTGAACGAGGTAGACAAAAATGACCTTCGAAATATTTAAACAGCCGTTACGCCATTCGATTTTCGGTCAATTTTCCTCATTTACTTGCATTAATTTAATCATATAATTGCATTTAATGGAAATTGATACTTGAGATTTTTTCCCGATCTTTTGGTTAAAATGTTATTTACACAAAGTGAAAAACAGGCAAAAATTCGACAAATGCAGGTTTTTTAGAGAAATTGAAAAATAGCATTCATCATATTTTTAGACCAGCAACATATCAGAACTTTTGTTACGACAGCGCGTAAACGACAAAGAGGGACTGAGGTACGAGGCAGCCGACACAGTTCAAACGGCCGACTACGTCAATGTACATAGGACAGTTTTTTATTTTTCATTCTTTTTTTTACGGAACTACCAACGTATTTGTGAGATTCTTCTAATTAAAATGAGTCTAAATACGTCATAATTTGAGCCATATTTACTTATTTAAAGTGTGATCATAACTCGCTATGATACAAGTTATTATAATAGGTTATTTAATATACCATAAAATATTTAATATAAAATATTAGGGATGTGCGGACCACCCGATGTTCGGGTTCGGGCCGGGTCGGGTCGCAGAAAGTCAGGCGGCCCGTCGATTCGACTCCGAATTCGTCGGGCGGGTTCGAAAAGAATCGATCAAGTTCGATATCCGAGATTCAAATAAGTACTCCGCGTTCTTATGAAATAGATAATGGTTTTTTATAACTACATTAGGTATATTCGGCAATCGTGTGCCTGCTCTTTATTTGTATTAAAAATTGAAATAATGCACGTTTCACGTGAAAAACTTAAAAGACAATATTTCTGGCTTTTTAACGAATTTGCTCCGAATGAACATAAATATGTATCGATATATACACCTAGAAGGTATAACAATATGGTAAATTATGGCAATAATTAAAAACGAAATATAAAAATAAACATTATACATATTATATTTCGTATTTATATTTTATTCTGTATTATCTATAGGCTCTACATAATTTTTTATTTTATATGATTTTATTTTAAGTGAATTTTGATTTTATTTTATATTGTATATTATATATTACCTTTTAAGAATTTGTGTAAGGTTAATGATAGTTAAGTAGGTTACATAACAGTTAATAAAAACATCGCCCACTAAAAAGTTGTTATAACTTATTATCACATTGTAAATATTGTCATCTAATTTTTTCGCGTGAAACGTGCATTATTTTAAAATTTTACTATAAATAATGACCATGCACATGTGCGCCGAATATACCTAATGTAGTTATAAAAAAAATCCCAGTACATGTATTAAAAATCACATTATAAGTTATGTAACAAATATATACCATTATTATAATTATCTATTTCATAAGAACGGAGAGTTGATTCTCGAGTATCGTGATAGCTCGCTCGCGCGATCTTGTTCGAGTCATCCGCCCGATGTGTCTGATGTATCGCGTACCCGATTCTTCTCTCGCCAGGCCCCTTACCCTTCCGCATCTCGCTATCTTTGCAGCGTAGCCCGCCTGTGCTTCGTACGCCAGCGTTAGTAGGAAGAGTGCAAAGGCAAGCTACGGTGCGATACTTGGCGAGAGGCGGAAGGGTAAGGGGCCTGGCGTATAGTAGAATATGGCAACTTGGCAACGCTGCACCCGACTCGAGCCTCACACAGTGCTTCGATTCGGGGCACTATTTTCCGCGCATGCGCGGCGATTTTAGCCTCAGACGGCCTCAGGAGCGTACAAAATCGGGTACCTTGAACACCCCGCAGAATTTTAAAAACTTATTAGTAATATACATAGAAATATTGAAATTTAATATAATTCAAACTTATTCTTTATTTTGAGGATGGGAAAGGGAAGGAGTGCTAAAATAACTAAGCGAAATACATAATAAAACAAGAAAATATTTTATTTGGCGAGTATTACTCCTCTTTGCAGCGCTTTCTCTACTATTAACTGCCATTGTAGAATAAAATATTAATAATAACTTACCTCTCGTTCCGCATCACGTCTCTCGTCTATAACTATCACTCGTCCCGCCAATATAACTACCACAGGGCTCTGGCCGCTCTGCTACCTCATTATAGATACGTTACTGTTTTGGCCGCGCATGCGCGAAAAATAGTGCCCCGAATCGAAGCACTGGCCTCACAGCCTCGAGCCTCGAGCCTCGAGTCCGTCAGTGCCCCGACTTGACGATTCGTACTTTCGTACGCCCGAAGCATGACTGCTTCGCCTGATATTTTTTAGTGCAACCTGGCTGTATTATTATCCGATTTATGCCGTGTTTGAGCTTATTTTGATCGGGAAAACATTTTCAACCGATAGGTGATGATATCATTATGATAACGTTCATATTAAGTAATATTGGTTTCAGTTAGTAATTGCCAATACGCTGTGCGTTACAATGTTGCCTCTGATGCTGAATCACGACCGTATCGAACGTCGCGTCGTGTGCCTCTCAGAAACAACAATGTAAGCGTTTCGCCATCATTTATTAATAGCAATAAAATGTTTGTTACGATTCATAATTCTGCCATGGAAACGTTATCAATCGATTGTTAATGGTTCGCTGATGAAAACAAGTCTAAACACGCCACAAATCAGATAAGTTAGAGACATGCCCAACGCCCAACTCGACGGCTGGCGATGCGTAAACAGGGTTGCCATATTTTATCCCCTCCGGCCCCTTACGCTTCAGCCTTCTCGCCCAGTTTCGCAGCGTACCTCTTCCCACTAACGCAGGCGACAGTGGCGACACGCGACGAGTGGGAAGAGTGGGAGCAGGTAAGGAAAATAACGGGTGTACTTTTGTTCCACGCGACGCTACGGACGGCTTGGCTTGAGTGAAGTGGTTTTCGAATTCAGTTTACAGCAGTTTACAGACTTTGGTGTGCAATCTAGCAAGAATCAAAGTTTTAGAGTGCCGTTTGCCGTATTTTATACTACGCATTATTTAAAATTATTGAGAAAGCAGGTAATGTATACATTGAATTTTAGGTTATGTAATCTGCTTTCTCAATAATTTTAAATAATGCGTAGTATAAAATACTGCAAACTGCACTCTAAAACTTTGATTCTTGCTAGATTGCACACCAAAGTCTGTAAACTGCTGTAAACTGAATTCGAAAACCACTTCACTCAAGCCAAGCCGTCCGTAGCGTCGCGTGGAACAAAAGTACACCCGTTATTTTCCTTACCTGCTCCCACTCTTCCCACTCGTCGCGTGTCGCCACTGTCGCCTGCGTTAGTGGGAAGAGGTACGCTGCGAAACTGGGCGAGAAGGCGGAAGGGTAAGGGGCCGGAGGGGATAAAATATGGCAACCCTGTGCGTAAAGCGCAAGATTTCGCTTCAGCTCGTGAGCCGGCTCCTGCGCTGGCTGGTACATACATACTAGGGACAACTGCAACAGCGTGCGTGTGAATGTGTGCTACACTGACACACTTATTGTTCGTGGGTTCCCTTTCCATACATCCGAGCTGAGTTTCGGCTCATGAGCTGGCGAGCGGCTCGCGAGGCGCTCTTTGAATAAAAAATTATTCGTCATGCGTCGAAAAGAGATAACCATCATTATTTTTATTTAACGCGTGGTAAATAATTTTTTTATCATTCATTCGCTATTTGAAATTTTCAATTCAATAAAAATTTGTAAGCGATTCTAATTTCGAGACGTTCCAACACTTACGCTCTTCGCGAGGGGACGGCTGTATACTTTTCCTCGCGAAGAGGCTAAGCGAAACGAAATGCAGGAACAAGCTTTGGCACGTCCACGTGGAACCCCCGCCCCCCATTTTTTCCAAAAGACGTTTTTAACTCGATGAGACCGAGGCCAGTCAATCCGATCTCAATCCGACTTATACATAGAAATACAGGGTGAACATCATAAAGCGTTACAGACGAATATCTCAAAAAATATTGATTATACGCAAGAATGTTTAAGATGGAAGTTGTTCAGTACCGAGGGGGGCATCATTCGTTGGGGCTTTTATTTTTACCGGTGGACACTCCAAGGTGAAGTGAAGGTCGACTTTCTTTTTTTAAATAGAATGTCCTATTTCTCATACCATAAATCGAGAGAGTATCAAATTCTGAATATCAAAGTGTTGACCTTCATATATCCTAAACCTAATAGTTAACGAGATATTATCCAAAGAAGAAAGAAAATTTTTTCGATAATATCTCGTTAACTACTAGATTTAGGACATGTGGAGGTCAATACATTTTTACTCAGAATTCGATAGTCAATCGATTCATGATGCAGAAAGTAGGTCTTTCCATTTAAAAAAATCAAGGTGACCTTCTCTTCACCTTGGAGTGTTCATCGGGAAAAATAAAAATCCCACCACATGATGTCCCCCTCTCTACTGAACAACTTTCATCTCAAACATTTTTGCGTATAATCAATATTTTCCGAGATATTCGTCTGTAACGCTTTATAATGTTCACCCTGTATATTCCACCACATAATACTTTTGGATTTCGTCGTTAAACCTCTTTTTCCCAGCTTGATCACCGATCCACTAGCCACCCATCCTACATATTAATTAATCCACTTAATTCTTTTAGTCGAACTCTTTATTATTCGGAACAGCATGCGTCAAATAAAAGTTATTCTGTTTTTTTGCTTGTTTCTGTTCCCACAGATCGATTCTTGGAACAATTATGTATAAAAAAGTGTAAGGAAATAATGCCCGTTTATGAAATATTAAGTTGGAACGAAAGTTCGTAGCCTTTTTAAATCAAAATTCAAAGATAAAATTATAAGATGTGTATTCATAGGTTTATTGAATAACATGGTAAGTCACTTATAAAATGGCAACAAGTAATAGAAGAGAATGGAAAATATGTTAGTTATTGAACAAGTCTATGTATAAATATCATAATTTCATGTTTGAGTTTTAATTTAAAAACGCTACGAACTTTGGTTTCAACCCAATTTTTCGATATTACAAATTTAGGTATCTCATATAAAATTTGAAGTAGGAATTGTTCATTTTCCTAAAATAATGCACTTACATAGGATATTTCAAGGAATTTTTTGTCTTTGATATTAGTTTTGTGATGCTAATATTTTAAACCTAAAAAATAAACACCATAACATCGTCTGAAATATCAGTTTATCTCGAACACGTTCGTTGAAGAACGTAACACGAAAAAGTGGTCTGCTGCACCGATGAAATGCCGTCGGTGGCCTTCTAGTTCGCACTCCAGTCAGAATCTATCCTAGAGGGCGTAAGAGAACACCGAGTCTTTAATAGTATCTCGTCGGTGCTGTCGTGACTGAATGATGTGAAACAGACGTAAGCGCTCGTAGCGGAAAAAATGCCGAAGCTGTACTTTCACAGAACGAATCCTTTTGAGGTGTATTTCTGCGGCGTGACGAACTGTTGTTTTAAATAGGTATGGTTTAACATAATAATCGTTGCATTGACATTGTATGTGTCCCCGCTAGCGCTGGAGCTTCCAACCTTTTCTATAAAGATCCTACTTCTCTCGATATTTAAGAAAATGTATGTCTCTTGACAGTGGCAGCACTGTCGCGCCGCCAGTGCTTCTCGCCGCTGCGCTACAAGCTGCCGAATAATGCAAATTACGCCTCGAAAACGCAAAAGTAGACCACTTTCGCAAGCTCCAGCGCTAGATTGATCTTTTATCTATCGATTCTGACTACGTAGGACCCCCAAATGTGCATTAGCGAGACGTGATTAGTCACGCGGGCTGGACCCTTGCAACCTTGTATACGTATACAGTATCTAGCGGTGTGTGAGTGTGCCACCACACTCTCGCTCGAGTTGGATCGGGTGCCGGGTGTCGATTACAATGTCGTTTTCGCGCTGTCCTTCTCTATGTTCGGCACATATCAAAGAAAGTCGTGTCACGTCAAACTCCAGGCTGGCAAGGCCAGCGCGAGCTCTTGCCCAGCTCTTGCCTCAGCTCGTGAGCCGGGAGCCGGGACCTGACCAGGGTTGCCATATTCAGCGGCGCAACACGGCGAGGGGCGCAGCGGTAAGGGGATTGGTTCCCTGTTCCCCACCTGTTCCCGCAAAATATGGCAACCCTGGTCCTGACTTCGTGTGGAGGGAGCGTACTGGCGAGAACTGCAACAGTGTGCGTGTGAACTTGTGTTACACTCACACGCTTAGTGGGTTTCCTTTCCATACGCCCGAACTCGCATTCGCGGCAATTCGGCATTCGGTTTCGGCTTGCGAGCTGGTAAGCGACTCACGAGGCGATCTTCGAGCCAGGTTTGGAGCATGCCTGATTCTGGAGCAGTATTAATTAAGTTTGCATTGTTGTTTTTATCCTTACAACACCTCGAAAAAATAATAAAATTTGCTAAAATTTCCTAAGATTTTAGTCACGTTCCCAAATAGTTTTGCAAAATGTCTAAATATACATATAAATATTAATGTTAAAAATTAATATTTATACTAATATTTACTTATTTAAAAGTTTCGCGATCTACATATTTATATCAAATTAACAACTTACATTATTTCAACATAATTTACATGGAAAAATAATTTTCTCCAGCTTTTCGGTGAAAAGCCATGGAGCATCATTGCAATGTCACGATGTTTCAAAGGTTTCCCATAATCTGACGAAAAAGTCTTTCCAAGACAAGTTGAACAGTATTTAAACATCTACAAACATCTATACATATAAAAAATTTCGGAAACAATTTTTTTACAAGAATAGCAGGTGACACGACGACATATCGCTACAGCGGACAGCGCAGTAGCATACAAATTGTTCAGTTTCATAACGATGAACTTATATGTATATAAGTTAAACTTCGTGAAGTGAAAAAGCAATATTTTTTTATAATTTTGGTGTTGAAATATTCTCTGAATTATCGCAGGGTATCGTACAGAGCCCTTTTTTGCTATTTGTCTCTTGAAACTTTATAAACAATACTAACGTACGTTTTTATTGAAGAAAATTTTTTCAGTACACTTTCTTCTAAAAAAGGCTCCGTACGGAACCCCGCAATAATACTCTCCGTATTTCCACACAAAGAGCATAAAAAAATATTGCTTCTGCGCTTCAGAAAGTAGGTGTAAGTTCATCGAAAAATCAAGTTGCTTGGTTATATCTCTCCGTCTTTGTCTCTCCTGCGAGCGACATATCTCTCTCTCCGCGGCAGCCCCGCAGGAGAGACGAGGATTGCTCTATCCTTCTCCTACTTCAATCGTAGGTCAGTTACGCTTTACGCTCAGAGAAGAAGCCCAGGCATGATCAATTCGTAGGAGGCTCGATCGGAGGCTTTCTCGAGAGATACCCCCACTTACCCGCCCGCGCGTCTCGCTCCCCGTGGCGGCCTATCTAGTGCTCGGAGCACCATGGCCGCTACGGGGAGCGAAACGCGCGGGCGGGACGTCGAAGAGCGCGTAGCAAAGCAGCCATATTGAAATACGAATTGTTCAGTATCATAACGATGAACTCTCTCCCATTTCCTGAAGCGAAGAAGCAATATTTTTGGATGCTCTTTGCGTTGAAATGTTCTCCGCGTTATTTCGGATCCCCTCTCAGAGCCATTTTTTGCAATTTGTCTCTTGAAACTTTATAATCAATAATAGCGTACGTTTTTATAGAAGAAAATTTTTTCAGTACACTTTTTGCAAAAAAGGGCTCTGAGAGGGGATCCGAAATAACACGGAGAACATTTCAACGCAAAGAGCATCCAAAAATATGGCTCCTTCGCTTCAGAAAGCTGTTGTAAGTTCATCGAAAAATCAAGCTGCTTGGTTATATCTCTCCGTCTTTGCCTCTCCTGCGAGCGACATATCTCCCTCTCCGTCGCAGCCCTGCAGGAGAGACGAGGAACTCTCTATCCTTGTCCTACTTCATTCGTCGTAGGTCAGTTACGCTCAGAGAGAAAGCGTGTTTATGCATGGTTTATACTTTATATCAGAGAGTATATGAGAGTGCTCACGCTCGGGTTTTGCCCGTGCCCATTATAGTGCTGCCCCCTAGTCTAGTGCTTAGCCTGGATAAGAATCCGTTTCGACTTTCAATCCGGGCAACCACCTATACCGACTTTCAGACCGGACAAGAACCCGTTTCGACTTTCAATCCGGGCAACCACCTACAGTAATCGCTCCTTCGTTGTCCAAAATCAAGGGCACGATCGTTGTCCAGTGTCTACCCATTCCACTGCCTGTCAACGCCGAGTCGCTCCGTAGGCGGCGTCGATTGATGTCGGCTCGGGTATATCGGTGTGAACACCACAACATTGACTCGAGTAAACAGAATTTTCAAACTTCTTAATTTTCATTATTTCTTTATGGGACTTTCACTAACTTATTTCTGGCATTTCTCTGATTAAAATGACACCAAACACGATATAGTTTCAACTGTATTTAGTGGTTTAATCGACGGTCAAAGTTTCGAAGGCAACGAGCAACAGCAACAATGTGGGCCTTTAAACTGTGCCGGCGACGGCGACACGCTTCGGTCACCCGATCCGTATCTCATTCTGTCCTTCTCTATGTTCGGCTTCCTATTGAAGTCGCTCGGCGCGGTCAGCGCGATGTCTAGACGCAGTCATAAATCAAAAATAGTGTCCGGGCACGCTCGTTGTCCGCTCAGCCCCCCGGCCTTTGGACAACGAAGGAGCTTTTACTGTATATCGACTTTCAGTCCGGACAAGAACCCGTTTCGACTTTCAGTCCGAACAAGATCTTACATCATCTTTGGCCTTGATCAAAACGAAAAGACTATATTGTTTGATTCGCTGCACCCGTATTATATTCTCTTTCGTATCAAACAATATCCTGTATCCAATATCATGTATTAAAATAATTGCAAAAAATAATTATTTAATAAGGTGAAATAAAAGAAAGGATCGCAGAAGTAGACACATTGTGCGGAATAACAAATTTTATTTAAACAAAAAAGAGATCGAACTACATTTCAGTTCTACTTACAACAAACTATAAAATGTATAAGGTACTATTTACAATTTCTTAGGACCTTTAGAAATTATGTTCAGTTTGGACTGTGAAATGGGAAATAAAAGAAAGGCAAAACATTTCATTCTCTCGTAAATATTCGTGTGCCGTTTGATAACTGATTGATCCCATACGTCCGGAGTTGTGCAGAATTACAATTGGATTACTCCAGGAATTATAATTACGATGTAATTGAATTACATTGTAATTCAGTCATATTGTAATTTATAATTCAGATCTTCATTCAATTAAATTACAATGTAATTCGTAATTGCAATGGAGTACAATTATAATACACGTTGTTATTATGACAATGTAATTCGTAATTGCAATTGGATAATATACTTATAAAATACTTTGTAATTAAATTACATAAAATAGCGTTACGTATTATGAACGAGGACGAGGAATAGAAACTACGCCGCGCCGCACAAACACTATAAACAAGTATAATGAAAGAAAAACATAAAAATATGCCGCAATTCTTTATTGTTCTGTGCTATAATTTGGAGAGCTGTATTTTAATTATATTGTATTTCAATTACACATCTGATTAAATTCTTAGTAATTGAAAAAATTAATTGTAAGGTTTGAATTATTAATTCAGTTACGACGTAGTTGAATTTCTATACAGGGTGTCCCAGCTAACTTGACCACCTTGAATATCTTTGTTGTTTTTAGAGATGCGTCAAATGTATGAAGGACATAGTTGAATGGCAAAATGGGGCTCATACGATACCAAAAAAATTTTTGCTTTTATGCAATTTCTTTTGGAGATATGAATAGGAGACATAAGTAAGTAAACGCTAACGTCTTAGTACGACCGCAATGGTATTTTAGAGTTATTTAAATTGAAATATCTCCTGAACTACTAACTTTTCGACATACATAGGTTAGTACTTTTTATAACGAATGTCCAGCTGCATCGATTGATGTATTAAACAATACCTCATTCCATTTAAAAAAAATGAAGGTGACCTTCATATCATATCTCTAAAAAAATTACATGAAAACAAAAATTTTGTTGGTATGGTACAAGCCCCATTTTACCATTCAACTTCGTCCTTCAGACATTTGACGTATCTTGAAAAACAACAAAGATATTCAAGGTGGTCAAGGGTGTATCCCTTGGGTCCCATTCTAGCTGGGACACCCTGTATAATTGAAATATAATGTAATTCAATTGCGTAATTGAATTAGCACAACTCTGCATACGTTCATCTGCTTCCATCCGACGAAAGTTCTAATTACAATTGATTTCCCCAAAATGAACATTTTACTATTTTCCTGTGTATATCTGAAATAAAATTTAAATCATTCATATTTTCAAAGTTGTCCCCCTTCGGTGTCCACTCTTTGTAAATGACAATCTTTCAGCACAGACTTAAGATAGGTACAGACTGTGCATGCAATACATTTTTCACGCCGTGGTTCTGAATTACCGACCCTGTAGAAAATGCCCTAGTACGACAGCGGACTCTATCGAAATAGAACGGTCAGCTAGTGAACTACATCACGTTACATCACGAAAGGTGCTTGACTGAGGACGCTAGATTTTACAGCGTTGTCAGCTTTAAAAGTGCAATGTTGCCGCATTATATAACCGTCGATGCCCGCCTGCCCGCATCGATAGCGTTCGAGCGGTTTCTTGTCTGCTTTCCAGAGCTGTCAAAATTCAGAGTGATATTGCTTCTTAATTTAAAGTATATAGTATTGAATTTTTAATCGTAAATAATTTTATGAAACGATTATCTGAATATTCGTTGATTTGTTAAAAAGCCGTTTTAATGTTTTTAATTGTTTATGTAAATGTACAATTTATAAATATTTTAAAATTTTTAATTCGCGTAGATTATTTAACGCATTTACGTTAACCTGATTAAACATATGTATATGTACGACCTTTACTAAGTAATCTACAGAACAAAAGTATAGTTTTAAAAATTATGTTTTGTCCATATTGGTAACAAATGTTAACATATCAACCTAATTAATTTAAATTTGAATACGAAAGGCATTATTTTCCGATACGAAAGTATTAAGAAAGGTGTAATCAATTATGCACGGCATGTGTACACGCTGATATTCGTATATTAAAAATGATGCACTTTCCCTTTTGAACGGATACAATTTTGGGTGTGTACGAGCTATTTGAGAGATTAAATATTTTCATCTAAATGCATATATATCTGTGGTTGCAAGGAAAAGCGCCGCATGTCACAATTTCAAAAAATTTGAGTTTATGCATTCGTTGAACTTCGTAGTATAAGTATAGGATTGATGTATTTACCAGAAAAAAGTCATGAAAACAAATTCGAAAGGCTCGAAAAAATAATACAATTTAACTGATGTCCTATGTCGAAGCATTAGTGATGAAGCATTATTGTAACATGCGGCGTGGAAAAATGTGGAAACTTGGTATATTAATTAACACTCTTTATATAACGAAATAATAATTAAATAACATTTTTTTATTGGAAAATTCACATGTTTGACGACATATGGTCGCGCCCGTTCTCAATATGAGTAAACTAAATGTCAACGCTTATTATTCCTTTCGGATCTGCATAGTTCGTTGTTACAACATTTGCCATATTATCTGTAAACAAATGAAATAATATTATTATAAGTTTTCAAATGAAATAACATCTAAATCATGTACATGCAGACATGCAGTATTAACAAAATTGCCTTTTTTCATTTAGTTACACTGCTTCTCTCAAGTATTTGTATAACTTTAATAGTTTTACAAAAAAACGATTCGATGTTCACAATCCTTAGTGACTAAACTGATCTATGTAACAAATATTGGAATTAGCAGTGCTAACAGGGTAGGCCACGTGAAGGCATGAAAGAGGACTTTTCTACCCCGGAGTTTTTTCAATATAAACTCATACCCTAGAAGTTGATATTGAATAAACTCAATCATAAAATATATAGGTATATATATACAGGGTGTTCAGGCTATTACTAGCCAGCATTTTTTTGTAAATAGTAAATATTAGAAAAAAATGATAGAGGAAAAAGTAGTACTGTTTTTTATGCGCAACAACAATGACATATGCATTTTTGTTTTATTTACATTATTTTGATAGAAATGAAGGTGACCTTCAATTTTTTAAATGGAATGCTATACATTTTTTTATGTCGTATGGAAGCGTGTGTCAAGACGAATTCATCCGTCTACTACACAATGATCTTCAAGGTCATGCAAGGTCAGAAATGGAAGAAACAATTTGGCTATTGCGTACCAATGCGCATGTCCTAAAAATAATAGTTTAAGAGATATTAGCCAAAGAAGAAAGCAAATTGTTTCGATAATGTCCCGTAAACTATTATTTTTAGGACATATGAAGATCAACACATTATACTCAGAATTTGATACTCTATCGATCTACTGTATAAAAAATAGGACATTCTATTTAAAAAAATCAAGATGACCTTGAAATGTCCTCAATGCCTCCACCCACGCAGAAAATGTTTATGTCGCAATATGCCCCCCTCTATACCGTGCAAATTTTGTTGCTAACATTTTGCCATATTATTACAAATAACGGAGATATTCGAGGTGGACATAGTTAGTGCCCCACCCTGTATATTTGTGGCATTTTCTAGACCCCAACAAGATTTTATTTTATCCTATTCAAACCGATGAGGGGTTTTACCTTTTACCCAAAAAGGTGTCGTCGGCCAAGAGCGGGTACTGATATTGTTCTTGAGGTATAAATAGGGTTATTTAGTTGTATACAGTCTGCTGGTGTTTTCTCGAGACCAGCGGTATAGACAAGGGGCTATAATAGCGGTGCGCTCGACTCGCCTCTACCTGAAACGGGAGTACACCGCGTACTGTCCCAGCTCATTGTGCCCTAGTTCAGACACGGCGGAAACCGCGCGATTTTTGTTTTTGAATCTTCGACCGCGCGGATGCGTGTAAACGAATATATAGACGCTAATGTAAATAAGGTCCGCGCGGTCGAAAATGCGCGGATTCCGCCATGTCTGAACAGGCCCTGTGACGCCAATTTTCGAATCCCCATCGTTTCCAGGTGCTCATTTTGAAAGGGAAACTTCAAGGAATATAACCATATTTTTTTCAAATTGAAATCATTCTGGCCCTTCATCGAAAAAAATGTAAAAAGGAGATTGAAAAAATCGAGATTGAAAAAATTATTTTATAATAGCCCAATCCTTTCCGAATAAAACAAATAAAAATGTAGCTCAATCGGGCAAACAGTTCCTGAGATCAAGATTCGTAAGCGAGGCCCGTTTTCGCCGTAGTGGACAAAAATTGCAAATTTCGAAGGCATGTCTTTTTTAAAAAAATCCAAACCGGCTAAATAATGACTTCAACCCACCCTCACCTCCCCCCCCCAACCAAAAATCGATCTTTTGCAAATCCTGAGGTCGTTGATAAATTTTGAGACCAGATTTGAAATCAGCGTAAACAATCTACGCGGGAAATGATGCATAGCATGTCAAAAAAGAATTTTTCCGAGCATGTTATTGGATAAACCACAATTTTCTTGAGATTCTGCAAGTTTAACGAATTTTTTCAAGATTAAAAATGTTCGTACCATAATCTCTCTGTTTCCCATATTCTGCAATGTTTCAGCTTTAATTTAAAAACAAATCATCGCTCTGTCTAATCTCTATCGAAAATTCAGATCAAGAAAGCCTAGGTTTTCTCTGGGAGTGTACGCGTCGCGCTGGGCTGTCGAGCCGCACGCTGGTCACTCTCGATGTTCAGCATTCAGTATAATAGGGTAAAAAAAAGGATCTATTCTATATCGATGCCAAATCAATACAGGAATCGAATCATATATCAAAATCGTATCACGATTATATATCCTTAGGTATAGTTACACCTTTTTCACTATTATTATAAATGGAAAGAATTATTGAAACTATTCCATTTTATTTTGCAATACAGATAAAATTAAAACCGATAAACGAACTCTAATGTTGAGATTGTATGAAAAAATAACTGTATACATATATACATTTGTATTGTTTCTTAACGTTGTCAAATCAACATAAATATCGTTCCAGTAGCTCTATAAGTTCGGATTACATAGCAAGTACTAATTTAGTAACTCAAATTTTAAGTTACAATTGAAAAAAAATGTATAACAAATATAAACACTAAATAGTACGCGTTAATTCAATATATATAATGTTCAAAAATGTTATAATTTAAATAAAATTGATACATATGAACGTATGCAGAAATAAAATCAAAGTAAATACCATAAACTTGTGGAAGTTTGTTAAAAAATTAACAATGCAAGGAACATACTCGCATAACTATTGAATAATTGCGTAGAAATATCAGACATTATTACATATATCAAATTTTATTGTAATTTTGTAATTAACAGAATCGAGATCACACTCTAAACAATAATATAAATGTACATAAAGATATTAATGCTCATGAATCTATTACTTTACATTAATGTAGCACTTCATAATTATCATAATTATCCTACTATATAATTTTGACCATTCAAATACACGCGCCATATACATTTGTAATCTTCAAATAATATTAAGTACCCGTAGTAGAAATTGGGTATACAGAATATTCGGTACTTGCTAATACGTTACTATCGGTAACATTGGGCGCGACACCGAAGTGGTATTGGGGCCACTTTGGCCCCATCAAGTACGGCGTGACGGCCCCATAAGATGAGACGTCTGTACCTATCCTAAGTCTGTGGTATATGAGAGTGCTCACGCTCGGGTTTTGCCCGTGCCACTTTTGGCTGCCATCATTTTTTAGTCCGGATAAGAACCCGTTTCGACTTTCAATCCGGGCAACCACCTATACCGACTTTCAGACCGGACAAGAACCCGTTTCGACTTTCAATCCGGGCAACCACCTATATCGACTTTCAGTCCGGACAAGAACCCGTTTCGACTTTCAGTCCGAACAAGATCTTACATCATCTTTGGCCTTGATCAAAACGAAAAGACTATATTGTTTGATTCGCTGCACCCGTATTATATTCTCTTTCGTATCAAACAATATCCTGTATCCAATATCATGTATTAAAATAATTGCAAAAAATAATTATTTAATAAGGTCAAATAAAAGAAAGGATCGCAGAAGTAGACACATTGTGCGGAATAACAAATTTTATTTAAACAAAAAAGAGATCGAACTACATTTCAGCTCTACTTACAACAAACTATAAAATGTATAAGGTACAAATTTACAATTCCTTAGGACTTGTAGAAATTATGTTCAGTTTGGAAGCCGGAATTTAACTGTGGAATGGTAAATTAAAGAAAATCGAAACAAAACAATTAATCGAAAATCAAAAAATCATTTATTACACACATAAAAACAAATATTATAATACATATAGACAAATATAATACAAATATTATAAAACAAATAAATAAATAATTATTATAATACATAGCAACTATTAATAGGAATTTAACAACAATTAAATAGGTGAATGCCGGTGGAGGAAGTAGTGACCTTTTGGCAGGCAGCACTGCTAGCGATGACAGCGATGACTCTGCAAATAGGAAAATGCATTTTATTATTCAATTTGAAGGCTTTTTTTTACTTTATTTAAATATAATCTATTTAAATCCATTTAAAAAATAATACAGATTATTCATATGTTTGTTTAAACAGTTTTATTAAAGAAATTATTTGTGAAAAAGTATACTTTGTTTAAATAATTATATTTGTTTAAACAATTTTACTGTCTTGCAGATTGCCTTTAAAAAAAAGATGTACACTAATAAAAAAATTTTGTTTCAAACTTAATTCGTCTCAAAACGATTGTTACAAAATTTAACATATTTAAAAACTGTACTTGTTTAAATAGATTGTATAGACAGGAAAAATTGAATTTATAAAATATTTGATTACCTAATACATTCAAATGAAAAATATATTTCATTGAATTGTAAATGATTAATTAAACTTACATTAGCGGATCTCGATCATTTCCATCGTTGACTTAGCTTCTCCTGACTCGCGTTTCAGCTACTCGGTCCACCGAAACGCGAGCTCGGAGAAGGGTGGAAAGGCGACGGTGGAGGACCAGTTTCGTCACACTCAATTTCCGTAACCCACTTCCGTAACGCTAGAAAATTGTAGCCCCTCAGCAGAGACGTTTCACTTCAAAAATACTAAACTCGATGAAATTTGGTAGGACTGTGTCTAAGTGGATTTGTTCGTGAAAGTATCTTCGAAATTTGTATGTATTTAATTACAATTTGTGCCCATCTCTGCTGGCTAAGGCGACGAAGCGTCGAGGGCCTCGGGAGCCGTGGCCAAGTGGTGCAATAAACACGGCCGAGCCCGAGGCCCGAGGCCCCTCGTCGCTTTGTCGTCCTAGCACGGAGGATGGGCAAAAACTGTATCTATAAATACAAACGAAGATACTTTCACGAGTAAAACCACTGGACACAGTCCGAATTCTATCGAGTTTAGTCTTTTCTTAATCGGAAGAACGCCACGCACTGGCTCGTGTCACTTTCATGAGAAAATTACGAAAAATCAACAAGTTTAGCATTCACTTGCTAGCGGTTTCATGTCGAGATACCTAGCTGGCCGGGGGATTGCCCGGCGGTTTTTATTGCACCACTTGACCAAGGCGCCCGAGGCCATCGTCGCTTCGTCGCCCTAGCACGGAGGATGGGCTGAAATTGTATTCAAATACAAATTTCGAAGATATTTTCACGAGTAAAACCACTGGTCACAGTCCGAATTCTATCGAGTTTAGTCTTTTCTTAATCGGAAGAACGCCACGAACTGGCTCGCGTCACTTTCGTGAGAAAATTACAAAAAATCAACAAGTTTAGCATTCACTTGTTAGTGGTGTCATGCCGATATACCTGGCTGGCCGTGGGGTTGCCCGGCCGTGTTTATTGTACTACTATTATGTTCTGGTCTCAGGCCTCGGGGCTCGACCCTCGGGCCTCGGTACGTGTTCATTCAAGCCTCGAGTTGGTCAAAAGGATCTTGAAGGATCTTTGAATTAGATAATTTGTTAACAAAAATCGATTTTTTGCAAAATCCTGAGGTATAAATCCCGAATATAAATAAATATGTATGCAAAATACCGATATTAAGAAACATATATTTTTTTTGGTAAAATATTCTCAAAAAACACTAGAAAAATGAAAGTCTAGAACTAGAACAACATGAAAACCAAATTTTTCGACGAAAATTTAGAAGGATAACTTTGGGGTACGCTAGCGTGGATGTTTGGTTTTCGTCTATCTGTGTCAACGATGGGCTAGTGTTGTAGGAATCAGGGCTTCGGAGTCGGTAGACAAAATTCTTAACTCCAACTCCGACTCCAACTCCTCTTTTTTTTTACCTCCGACTCCGAATCCGACTCCGACTCCGACTCCGACGCCGATTTCGACTCCGACTCCGACAACGATTCCGACACCGACTCTCCAAATTGAAAAAATATGTACTCAAAATAATTAAGAGTTGTATTAAAACTGAATAAATAGCTGAAATATTGTATTAAAGTCTAAGAATATGGAACAGATAACTCTGATACAACACAACACGACTGTTACTTTCTCACTTTCAGGAAATAGTTAGAAAATACTACTACCATAACTTTAACTGCTTCTCCTTTACATAGTGCCGAGTGCCGAGGTATATAAATATGTATTACATATACAATACGTTTGTGCTGCAGATCGAATATTAGCAATTTATTTATGTATATATAAATCTATTAATGATTTATAAACAGAAGAGCCAAAGTTGGAGTCGGAGTCGATATATTTTTTTCCGACTCTGACTCCGGCTCCGAGAGTCGATATATAGCTTTTTCTGACTCCGGCTCCGACTCCAGTGATCAGCAATTACTCTCAAACTCCGACTCCGACTCCACGACTCCGACTCCGACTCCACGACTCCGACTCCGAAGCCCTGGTAGGAATACGGTTGTAATAAGAGAAAGGAAAGAAAGAGGATGAGAGAGAAGAGAGTGAAGAGGACGGTTGAGTTTTATGAGTGGGGAAAACCCTGCGTTTGGAAAATTACCATCATCCGTGCAAATCGGTCGACGATGGGATTCGCTGTAATGTGCAACATAGAACTATTACTGAAAGCACAGACTTAGGATAGGTACAGACGTCTCATCTTATGGGGCCGTCACGCCGTACTTGATGGGGCCAAAGTGGCCCCAATACCACTTCGGTGTCGCGCCCAATGTTACCGATAGTAACGTATTAGCAAGTACCGAATATTCTGTATACCCAATTTCTACTACGGGTACTTAATATTATTTGAAGATTACAAATGTATATGGCGCGTGTATTTGAATGGTCAAAATTATATAGTAGGATAATTATGATAATTATGAAGTGCTACATTAATGTAAAGTAATAGATTCATGAGCATTAATATCTTTATGTACATTTATATTATTGTTTAGAGTGTGATCTCGATTCTGTTAATTACAAAATTACAATAAAATTTGATATATGTAATAATGTCTGATATTTCTACGCAATTATTCAATAGTTATGCGAGTATGTTCCTTGCATTGTTAATTTTTTAACAAACTTCCACAAGTTTATGGTATTTACTTTGATTTTATTTCTGCATACGTTCATATGTATCAATTTTATTTAAATTATAACATTTTTGAACATTATATATATTGAATTAACGCGTACTATTTAGTGTTTATATTTGTTATACATTTTTTTTCAATTGTAACTTAAAATTTGAGTTACTAAATTAGTACTTGCTATGTAATCCGAACTTATAGAGCTACTGGAACGATATTTATGTTGATTTGACAACGTTAAGAAACAATACAAATGTATATATGTATACAGTTATTTTTTCATACAATCTCAACATTAGAGTTCGTTTATCGGTTTTAATTTTATCTGTATTGCAAAATAAAATGGAATAGTTTCAATAATTCTTTCCATTTATAATAATAGTGAAAAAGGTGTAACTATACCTAAGGATATATAATCGTGATACGATTTTGATATATGATTCGATTCCTGTATTGATTTGGCATCGATATAGAATAGATCCTTTTTTTTACCCTATTATACTGAATGCTGAACATCGAGAGTGACCAGCGTGCGGCTCGACAGCCCAGCGCGACGCGTACACTCCCAGAGAAAACCTAGGCTTTCTTGATCTGAATTTTCGATAGAGATTAGACAGAGCGATGATTTGTTTTTAAATTAAAGCTGAAACATTGCAGAATATGGGAAACAGAGAGATTATGGTACGAACATTTTTAATCTTGAAAAAATTCGTTAAACTTGCAGAATCTCAAGAAAATTGTGGTTTATCCAATAACATGCTCGGAAAAATTCTTTTTTGACATGCTATGCATCATTTCCCGCGTAGATTGTTTACGCTGATTTCAAATCTGGTCTCAAAATTTATCAACGACCTCAGGATTTGCAAAAGATCGATTTTTGGTTGGGGGGGGGAGGTGAGGGTGGGTTGAAGTCATTATTTAGCCGGTTTGGATTTTTTTAAAAAAGACATGCCTTCGAAATTTGCAATTTTTGTCCACTACGGCGAAAACGGGCCTCGCTTACGAATCTTGATCTCAGGAACTGTTTGCCCGATTGAGCTACATTTTTATTTGTTTTATTCGGAAAGGATTGGGCTATTATAAAATAATTTTTTCAATCTCGATTTTTTCAATCTCCTTTTTACATTTTTTTCGATGAAGGGCCAGAATGATTTCAATTTGAAAAAAATATGGTTATATTCCTTGAAGTTTCCCTTTCAAAATGAGCACCTGGAAACGATGGGGATTCGAAAATTGGCGTCACAGGGCCTGTTCAGACATGGCGGAATCCGCGCATTTTCGACCGCGCGGACCTTATTTACATTAGCGTCTATATATTCGTTTACACGCATCCGCGCGGTCGAAGATTCAAAAACAAAAATCGCGCGGTTTCCGCCGTGTCTGAACTAGGGCACAATGAGCTGGGACAGTACGCGGTGTACTCCCGTTTCAGGTAGAGGCGAGTCGAGCGCACCGCTATTATAGCCCCTTGTCTATACCGCTGGTCTCGAGAAAACACCAGCAGACTGTATACAACTAAATAACCCTATTTATACCTCAAGAACAATATCAGTACCCGCTCTTGGCCGACGACACCTTTTTGGGTAAAAGGTAAAACCCCTCATCGGTTTGAATAGGATAAAATAAAATCTTGTTGGGGTCTAGAAAATGCCACAAATATACAGGGTGGGGCACTAACTATGTCCACCTCGAATATCTCCGTTATTTGTAATAATATGGCAAAATGTTAGCAACAAAATTTGCACGGTATAGAGGGGGGCATATTGCGACATAAACATTTTCTGCGTGGGTGGAGGCATTGAGGACATTTCAAGGTCATCTTGATTTTTTTAAATAGAATGTCCTATTTTTTATACAGTAGATCGATAGAGTATCAAATTCTGAGTATAATGTGTTGATCTTCATATGTCCTAAAAATAATAGTTTACGGGACATTATCGAAACAATTTGCTTTCTTCTTTGGCTAATATCTCTTAAACTATTATTTTTAGGACATGCGCATTGGTACGCAATAGCCAAATTGTTTCTTCCATTTCTGACCTTGCATGACCTTGAAGATCATTGTGTAGTAGACGGATGAATTCGTCTTGACACACGCTTCCATACGACATAAAAAAATGTATAGCATTCCATTTAAAAAATTGAAGGTCACCTTCATTTCTATCAAAATAATGTAAATAAAACAAAAATGCATATGTCATTGTTGTTGCGCATAAAAAACAGTACTACTTTTTCCTCTATCATTTTTTTCTAATATTTACTATTTACAAAAAAATGCTGGCTAGTAATAGCCTGAACACCCTGTATATATATACCTATATATTTTATGATTGAGTTTATTCAATATCAACTTCTAGGGTATGAGTTTATATTGAAAAAACTCCGGGGTAGAAAAGTCCTCTTTCATGCCTTCACGTGGCCTACCCTGTTAGCACTGCTAATTCCAATATTTGTTACATAGATCAGTTTAGTCACTAAGGATTGTGAACATCGAATCGTTTTTTTGTAAAACTATTAAAGTTATACAAATACTTGAGAGAAGCAGTGTAACTAAATGAAAAAAGGCAATTTTGTTAATACTGCATGTCTGCATGTACATGATTTAGATGTTATTTCATTTGAAAACTTATAATAATATTATTTCATTTGTTTACAGATAATATGGCAAATGTTGTAACAACGAACTATGCAGATCCGAAAGGAATAATAAGCGTTGACATTTAGTTTACTCATATTGAGAACGGGCGCGACCATATGTCGTCAAACATGTGAATTTTCCAATAAAAAAATGTTATTTAATTATTATTTCGTTATATAAAGAGTGTTAATTAATATACCAAGTTTCCACATTTTTCCACGCCGCATGTTACAATAATGCTTCATCACTAATGCTTCGACATAGGACATCAGTTAAATTGTATTATTTTTTCGAGCCTTTCGAATTTGTTTTCATGACTTTTTTCTGGTAAATACATCAATCCTATACTTATACTACGAAGTTCAACGAATGCATAAACTCAAATTTTTTGAAATTGTGACATGCGGCGCTTTTCCTTGCAACCACAGATATATATGCATTTAGATGAAAATATTTAATCTCTCAAATAGCTCGTACACACCCAAAATTGTATCCGTTCAAAAGGGAAAGTGCATCATTTTTAATATACGAATATCAGCGTGTACACATGCCGTGCATAATTGATTACACCTTTCTTAATACTTTCGTATCGGAAAATAATGCCTTTCGTATTCAAATTTAAATTAATTAGGTTGATATGTTAACATTTGTTACCAATATGGACAAAACATAATTTTTAAAACTATACTTTTGTTCTGTAGATTACTTAGTAAAGGTCGTACATATACATATGTTTAATCAGGTTAACGTAAATGCGTTAAATAATCTACGCGAATTAAAAATTTTAAAATATTTATAAATTGTACATTTACATAAACAATTAAAAACATTAAAACGGCTTTTTAACAAATCAACGAATATTCAGATAATCGTTTCATAAAATTATTTACGATTAAAAATTCAATACTATATACTTTAAATTAAGAAGCAATATCACTCTGAATTTTGACAGCTCTGGAAAGCAGACAAGAAACCGCTCGAACGCTATCGATGCGGGCAGGCGGGCATCGACGGTTATATAATGCGGCAACATTGCACTTTTAAAGCTGACAACGCTGTAAAATCTAGCGTCCTCAGTCAAGCACCTTTCGTGATGTAACGTGATGTAGTTCACTAGCTGACCGTTCTATTTCGATAGAGTCCGCTGTCGTACTAGGGCATTTTCTACAGGGTCGGTAATTCAGAACCACGGCGTGAAAAATGTATTGCATGCACAGTCTGTACCTATCTTAAGTCTGTGCATATACTCTCTGCTCATATACTCTCTGGCCAGAGAGTATATGAGAGTGCTCACGCTCGGGTTTTGCCCGTGCCACTTTTGGCTGCCATCATTCTTTAGTCCGGATAAGAATCCGTTTCGACTTTCAATCCGGGCAACCACCTATACCGACTTTCAGACCGGACAAGAACCCGTTTCGACTTTCAATCCGGGCAACCACCTATATCGACTTTCAGTCCGGACAAGAACCCGTTTCGACTTTCAGTCCGAACAAGATCTTACATCATCTTTGGCCTTGATCAAAACGAAAAGACTATATTGTTTGATTCGCTGCACCCGTATTATATTCTCTTTCGTATCAAACAATATCCTGTATCCAATATCATGTATTAAAATAATTGCAAAAAATAATTATTTAATAAGGTGAAATAAAAGAAAGGATCGCAGAAGTAGACACATTGTGCGGAATAACAAATTTTATTTAAACAAAAAAGAGATCGAACTACATTTCAGCTCTACTTACAACAAACTATAAAATTTATAAAAGGTACAAATTTACAATTCCTTAGGACTTGTAGAAATTATGTTCAGTTTGGAAATCGGAATTTAACTGTGGAATGGTAAATTAAAGAAAATCGAAACAAAACAATTAATCGAAAAACAAAAATCATTTATTACACACATAAAAACAAATATTATAATACATATAGACAAATATAATACAAATATTATAAAACAAATAAATAAAAAATTATTATAATACATAGCAACTATTAATAGGAATTTAACAACAATTAAATAGGTGAATGCCGGTGGAGGAAGTAGTGACCTTTTGGCAGGCAGCACTGCTAGCGATGACAGCGATGATTCTGCAAATAGGAAAATGCATTTCATTATTCAATTTGAAGGCTTTTTTTTACTTTATTTAAATATAATCTATTTAAATCTATTTAAAAAATAATACAGATTATTTATATGTTTGTTTAAACAATTTTATTTGCTCGGAAAATTCTGTTTATAAAAAGATGATTATTAAAGAAATGATTTGTGAAAAAGTATACTTTGTGTGTTTAAATAATTATATTTATTTAAACAATTTTACTGTCTTGCAGATAGCGTTTAAAAAAAAGATGTTCACTAATAAAAAAATTTTGTTTCAAACCTAATTCGTCTCAAAACGATTGTTACAAAATTTAACATATTTAAAAACTGTACTTGTTTAAATAGATTGTATAGACAGGAAAAATTGAATTTATAAAATATTTGATTACCTAATACATTCAAATGAAAAATGTATTTCATTGAATTGTAAATGATTAATTAAACTTACATTAGCGGATCTCAATCATTTCCATCGTTGACTTAGCTTCTCCTGACTCGCGTTTCAGCTGCTCGGAGAAGCGTGGAAAGGCGACGGTGGAGGACCAGTTTCGTCACACTCAATTTTCGTAACCCACTTCCGTAACGCTAGAAAATTGTAGCCCCTCAGCAGAGACGTTTCACTTCAAAAATACTAAACTCGATGAAATTTGGTAGGACTGTGTCTAAGTGGATTTGTTCGTGAAAGTATCTTCGAAATTTGTATGTATTTAATTACAATTTTTGCCCATCTCTGCTGGCTAAGGCGACGAAGCGTCGAGGGCCTCGGGAGCCGTGGCCAAGTGGTGCAATAAACACGGCCGAGCCCGAGGCCCGAGGCCCCTCGTCGCTTTGTCGTCCTAGCACGGAGGATGGGCAAAAACTGTATCTAAATACAAATTTCGAAGATACTTTCACGAGTAAAACCACTGGACACAGTCCGAATTCTATCGAGTTTAGTCTTTTCTTAATCGGAAGAACGCCACGAACTGGCTCGTGTCACTTTCATGAGAAAATTACGAAAAATCAACAAGTTTAGCATTCACTTGCTAGCGGTTTCATGTCGAGATACCTAGCTGGCCGGGGGATTGCCCGGCGGTTTTTATTGCACCACTTGACCAAGGCGCCCGAGGCCATCGTCGCTTCGTCGCCCTAGCACGGAGGATGGGCTGAAATTGTATTCGAATACAAATTTCGAAGATATTTTCACGAGTAAAACCACTGGACACAGTCCGAATTCTATCGAGTTTAGTCTTTTCTTAATCGGAAGAACGCCACGAACTGGCTCGTGTCACTTTCGTGAGAAAATTACGAAAAATCAACAAGTTTAGCATTCACTTGTTAGTGGTGTCATGCCGATATACCTGGCTGGCCGTGGGGTTGCCCGGCCGTGTTTATTGTACTACTATTGTGTTCTGGTCTCAGGCCTCGGGGCTCGACCCTCGGGCCTCGGTTCGTGTTCATTCAAGCCTCGAGTTGGTCAAAAGGATCTTGAAGGATCTTTGAATTAGATAATTTGCTAACAAAAATCGATTTTTTGCAAAATCCTGAGGTATAAATCCCGAATATAAATAAATATGTATGCAAAATACCGATATTAAGAAACATATATTTTTTTGGTAAAATATTCTCAAAAAACACTAGAAAAATGAAAGTCTAGACTAGAACAACATGAAAACCAAATTTTTCGACGAAAATTTAGAAGGATAACTTTGGGGTACGCTAGCGTGGATGTTTGGTTTTCGTCTATCTGTGTCAACGATGGGCTAGTGTAGTAGGAATACGGTTGTAATAAGAGAAGGGAAAGAAAGGATGAGAGAGAGAGAGAGAGAGAGAGAGAGTGAAGAGGACGGTTGAGTTTTATGAGTGGGGAAAACCCTGCGTTTGGAAAACTACCATCATCCGTGCAAATCGGTCGGCGATGGGATTCGCTGTAATTTGCAACATAGAATTATTACTGAGAGATTGTCATTGACAAAGAGTGGACACCGAAGGGGGACTACTTTGAAAATATGAATGATTTCAAAAATTATTTCAGATATACACAGGAAAATAGTAAAATGTTCATTTTGGGGAAATCAATTGTAATTAGAACTTTCGTCGGGTGGAAGCAGATGGACGTATGCAGAGTTGTACTAATTCAATTACATTGTAATTCAATTACGCAATTGAATTACATTATATTTCTAACTGAAGTAACTGAATTTAATAATTCAAACCTTTTACAATTAATTTTTTCAATTACTAAGTATTTTAATCAGATGTGTAATTGAAATACAATATAATTGAAATACAATATAATTAAAATACAGCTCTCCAAATTATAGCAAGGAACGATGACCCAGACAACCAGGCTGCAGCGGGCAGCAATGTCGCGTTTTGGATGTCTGCTGCCGCGATGCTGCACGGCACCGGTCCTAGATTCTGCCTCGCCGTAAGAGGGCAACACAGTCGCACTAATGTTTCGACTGCCGTACAGACTTTGTACTAGGGGCTAGGGGGCTCTCGCCGTTGCAGTGCGGTGATACAGAGCTGGTCGGGCTGATGTGGAACTTCCACATTAAGATGTCGGTAAAGTAAATGTCCATTGTACAAATGTGTAGCAGCAGCATGCAGCAGCAGCAGCGCTCTTCTTTTTTAACGACAAAATTAATATTTATTTAAATTACATACTACACATACTATATATTAGGTCGTTTGGAAAGTAATTTCGTTTTTCGTGTAGGGATGGCAATGCTTCCGTTTGTCATTACTAGACTGCGGATATTTCTGCAAAATAAAAATCGAATACATCGACTGCAAGAAATAGAAACCAAATTGAATGTTATTTCTTCAGTAGCGGAGAAAACGAAATGATTTTCCGAACGACCTAATACATTAACATATTACAATAGGAGAGCTGCACAAAGCCTAAATAAAATCGATCTTAGAATTTTTATACAAAGAAACATTTATCAGTTACTTTTAAGGCTCGATAAGTTTAGAGTGTTGAAACGTCTTCATGCAAAAAAAAAGTGTCGTAGGAGGGAAAAGAAACTTTATACTTTTCGGCTCGAGCGTTTCGGGCTACCCGAGTGCTGCGGGCTGCCCAGGGGTTTCGGGCTGCCCTGGGCTGCCCGCTGCCCGGGAGTGACTCGATCTCATCGCGTTCGCACGAACTTGTCCGCTTTTGTCCGAACGCGCTCGACGAAGTCGAGCCACTCGGGCCACCCGATGCACAGTGGAGTATTTGGCCTGAAAAAGTGGAATAAACTAGTTTAACGTTATTTATATGCTCAAGGTTATAATATTATACACTCCTCAAAAGAATTAAGGGATCACTCGTGCGAACCCGAAAAGTTGCTACAACTTTACATACTCATAACTCCGGCCAAAATTGCTGTATCGATATCGTTAAACAATGGTTTGAAAGCCTGAAACCTCTAGTTTCAGATTCTCTGTTTCAAATTTTTGAAATATTGTTTTTTTACGAAGTTATAGCGAGATGAAGACAACATTGACGGTTAACAAAAATTTTGTGCAACTTTGTAACATCACACGGGGTTAAACAAATTTTTTTGATAAATCGTGTTAACATTATTTGAAAGGGCTATCTTTCCTGTGTAAAATGAGTGGTTGTTGAATAGTGTGCGATTTTTTTTATTCGAGTTATTCAACATTGAAGTAAATGTTGGCCTTTTAACTTTAACTGGCTACAGAAGGTGCAAAAATTATCGTAGAATCTTGTGGAAAAAAGCAATAGAAAGAGCGTTTCTTTCTCTGCAAGGTACTTCTTTCGTTTTTTCAATTTCGTTAACATTTCGATATACCAGGTGTTTCTGAAAATATGCTTAAAATATGCATAATTTCCATTTTTCCTTCAACTCGCTATATCTCGGCGAGAAATGATCGCAATACCATGACCCGATAGTCAGATTGAAGCAGAGATTCTGCCGATTCGATTGAGTACCCCATGAACCCGCTGCTACCATGTTTTCCCTGTGGCAGCCGTGTTTGAAGTTAGTGATTCGCAGAAAGCGAGGCTAATAGCGCGAGTTTTTCATGTTGTCACTCGGCTGAAGCGTGGCGTGCGTTTGGTATTCGTATCCCCACCCAGCGACGCACGACAACGTCAGACGAAAAGTAGCGAAAAACAACTGTCTTCGGAGTCCGGCAGGCGCTGTAGGTGCAGCGCTAATTTCTGCGAATCACTAACTTCAAACACGGCTGCCACAGGGAAAACATGGTTGCAGCGGGTTCATGGGGTACTCAATCGAATCGGCAGAATCTCTGCTTCAATCTGACTATCGGGTCATGGTATTGCGATCATTTCTCGCCGAGATATAGCGAGTTGAAGGAAAAATGGAAATTATGCATATTTTAAGCATATTTTCAGAAACACCTGGTATATCGAAATGTTAACGAAATTGAAAAAACGAAAGAAGTACCTTGCAGAGAAAGAAACGCTCTTTCTATTGCTTTTTTCCACAAGATTCTACGATAATTTTTGCACCTTCTGTAGCCAGTTAAAGTTAAAAGGCCAACATTTACTTCAATGTTGAATAACTCGAATAAAAAAAATCGCACACTATTCAACAACCACTCATTTTACACAGGAAAGATAGCCCTTTCAAATAATGTTAACACGATTTATCAAAAAAATTTGTTTAACCCCGTGTGATGTTACAAAGTTGCACAAAATTTTTGTTAACCGTCAATGTTGTCTTCATCTCGCTATAACTTTGTAAAAAAACAATATTTCAAAAATTTGAAACAGAGAATCTGAAACTAGAGGTTTCAGGCTTTCAAACCATTGTTTAACGATATCGATACAGCAATTTTGGCCGGAGTTATGATTATGTAAAGTTGTAGCAACTTTTCGTGTTCGCACAAGTGATCCCTTAATTTTTTTGAGGAGTGTATGTATATCGTTGGATTCGTCAATTTTTATATCCCCATTCCTTTTCAAGAGCTCATTTTACAGGTGAAACTTCAAGGAATATAACCATATTTTTTTCAAAATTTAAATCACTCTGACGGCTCATCGAAAAAGACGTAAAAAAAGAATTAGCTTAAATTCTTCGACTGCATACAGTCAATGGTGTCGTGGTTAAAAAATAATATTGCAATAGCCCAATCCTTTCCGAATAAAACCATCAAAAAAGTGTAGCTCAATCGGATTTCAACGTAAAAATGATTTCATTAGTGTTGTTGACAAAAAAATTCGATTTTTGGCAAAATCCTAAGGTGGTTGACGAATTTTGAGATTTGAGACCAGATTTGAAATAAGCGTGGAAGAATCTACGGGAAATGATGTACAGCATGTTGCAAAAAAATCTGTTCCGCTCGTGGTATTGTGAAAATCAAAGTTTTATTGAAATTGTGCAGGTTTAACGAATTTATCAAGGTTAAAAAACGTTCGTACCATCATTTCCTCACTTTTCCCATATTCTGCAAAGTTTGAGCTTTAATTTAAAAAAAAAAATCATCGTTCTATCTCTTTTCTATCGAAAGTTCTTTGATTTTAGCACAGAATTCATCGGGTTGTCGCGCTGTGGCGACCCGGCAGTGACGATCCCTGTGCAGCGACCCTTGCAGCGACCCAAAAGCTGCAAGGGTCGCTGCAAGGGTCGCTGCAAGGACCGCTTCCAGGATCGCGACGGAGTGCCTAAAAAAAGATTTGTCGGCTCTGACCAGTCCTGGACCGGTTAGAGTTACAGGACTCATCAGTAGTAAAGCTATCCAGCAGGCCCTACCTGAGCCGCGCTGCGATATCGGAAGGCGGTTTAAGACTGTATATATAGAGATCGGTGACGGATCAGGTAGCAGCGAGAAAGGTCTTTGACTATCTGTCCATCTTGTGGCGAGTGTAGGAAATTAACTGCCACAAAAGGTTACAAAATTCATCGATCTATCTCATTTTTATCGAAAGATCTTTCGATAGAAGAAGGGAGCGAGTTATCGCGATTCCCGACATTCAACTCTGCGTTCGCACGAACTAGTCCGCTTTTGTCCGAACGCGCCCGACGAAGTCTTTATGCAAAATAAAAAATGTCAGCGTCGATTACAAGAAATAGAAACTAAATTGAATGGCATCTCTTCCCTTAATGATTTTAATAGAGGAGAAATTATACAACAGCTATCAATTTCATCTACTCAATTTTGCTATATGTAAATGCATAAAGATCCGCAGTGTAGTCATGAAAGATCGCGCAGCCGAATCGAGCCCGCCCGACTTTCTGCGACCCGACAGACTCGACGATTCGGGCGGCCCGCACACCCCTAATGGCTACATTTATTTTGAAACTAAAATATAGATGACAAACGAGTCAAATTTTATTTCATCTATAAGAAGGAACGCGTAACATTCATATTTATTACACTTTGTTAAAGGCGACATCACGCGCGAGTCGGCCTCGTCAGAAAACAACAATTTTGAATTAATTAAATTAATTTTTCTACGCCGCACAGTGGTCTAAATGGCCGATTTAGGAGTACAAAAGTCAAAAAACCAAACATAGAGTAGGCATTTACTACTATTTCATACATCAACACACATGTCTGTAGAAGTTAAAATCGACAATTTTACTTCTCAAATCAATTATTGTTAAGCGTGATACGTTGAACGTAACAGTATGAAAAATAGCATCAAAATAAAGGACATCCTTTTCACCAGAGTTGGGCAGTATTTAAATCAAAACTATTTAAATACCGATTCGAATATGATACAAATTTTGTATTCGTTATTCGAAGGTTCGAAGACAAAAGTATCTTATGAAATCTTCTAACGAAAGTGACACGAGCCACTTCGTGGCGTTCTTCCGATTAAGAAAAGACTAAACCCGATAGAATTCGGACTATGTCTTGTGGTTTTACTCGTGAAAGTATCTTCGAAATTTGTATTTAAATACAGTCCTAATTCTATCGAGTTTAGTCTTTTCTTAATCGAAAGAACGCCACGAACTGGCTCGTGTCACTTCCGTGAGAAAATTATGAGAAATAAAAAAGTTTAGCATTCACTTGTTAGCAGTTTCATGCCGAGATACCTGGATGGCCGAGGGTTTGCCCGGTGGTGTTTATTGCACCACTTGGACAAGGCTCCCGAGGCCCTCGTCGCTTCGTCGGTCTAGCACAGAGTAGGGACGAAAATGTATTTAAATATATTTTCCGAAGAAATTCTCACGAATAAATCCACTACATACAGTCCGATTTTTATCGGGTTTAGACTTTTCTTAATCGGAAGAATGCCACGAACTGGCTCGTGTCACTTCCGTGAGGAAATTGTAAGAAATAAACAAGTTTAGCATTCACTTGTTAGCGGTTTCATGCCGAGATACCTCGATGGCCGAGGGTTTGCCCGGTGGTGTTTATTGCACTACTATTGTGTTCTTGGCTCAGGCCTTTGTGCTCGACCCTCTTGGCCTCGGTACGTGTTCATTGGAGCCTCGAGCCGGCCGTAAGTATTCGTGGATGTATTTAATATTCGAAAATTAAATACAATTTCTATTCGAAGCTTCGAAGGGGCTCGACTTCGTCGGGCGCGTTCGGACAAAAGCGGACTAGTTCGTGCGAAGGAAGAGTTGAATCTCGGGAATCGCGATAACTCGCTCCCTTCTCCTATCGAAACATCTTTCGAAAAAAATGAGATAGATCGATGAATTTTGTAACCTTTTGTGGCAGTTAATTTCCTACACTCGCCACAAGATGGACAGATAGTCAAAGACCTTTCTCGCTGCTACCTGATCCGTCACCGATCTCTATATATACAGTCTTAAACCGCCTTCCGATATCGCAGCGCGGCTCAGGTAGGGCCTGCTGGATAGCTTTACTACTGATGAGTCCTGTAACTCTAACCGGTCCAGGACTGGTCAGAGCCGACAAATCTTTTTTTAGGCACTCCGTCGCGATCCTGGAAGCGGTCCTTGCAGCGACCCTTGCAGCGACCCTTGCAGCTTTTGGGTCGCTGCAAGGGTCGCTGCACAGGGATCGTCACTGCCGGGTCGCCACAGCGCGACAACCCGATGAATTCTGTGCTAAAATCAAAGAACTTTCGATAGAAAAGAGATAGAACGATGATTTTTTTTTTTAAATTAAAGCTCAAACTTTGCAGAATATGGGAAAAGTGAGGAAATGATGGTACGAACGTTTTTTAACCTTGATAAATTCGTTAAACCTGCACAATTTCAATAAAACTTTGATTTTCACAATACCACGAGCGGAACAGATTTTTTTGCAACATGCTGTACATCATTTCCCGTAGATTCTTCCACGCTTATTTCAAATCTGGTCTCAAATCTCAAAATTCGTCAACCACCTTAGGATTTTGCCAAAAATCGAATTTTTTTGTCAACAACACTAATGAAATCATTTTTACGTTGAAATCCGATTGAGCTACACTTTTTTGATGGTTTTATTCGGAAAGGATTGTGCTATTGCAAAATTAATTTTTAACCTCGACCATCAACTGTATGGAGTCGAAAGACTGACTACAGCGGCCACACATACATACTACGTCTACGTAGCGTGCACCATCGAAGTCAACACATTGAGACTACAGACGTGCGGCTGTGGTAGGACTAGGCAGACCCAACCCAATAGGCCCGATTTCTTTCAGTGCCTTTCCCGGGGCTGTTCTCTATGGAGAGATTTATGACAGGTCATTACTATTGAGCTGGAAGTCGACACTTTCTCGGCCAACACGTGTTGACTGTAATTTTCAAATCACCAACTCCTCAAATCACTCGAGCCACTCTCGGGCCGCCTTATGTGTCACGGATAGACATCGGATCTTTATGCATTTATAGCAAAAGTGAGTAGATGAAATTGATAGTTATTCGAAAATTTTTTAAATTGAAAATGTCAATATATGATTTCTCCTCTATTAAAATGATTAATAGGGAAGAGATGGGCATTTGGCCTGAAAAAATGGAAAAAAGTCGATTTCTAAATTTTTGCGTATGTCATAAAATTTTTGTTGTCCCCGTAGTTAAAGGTCTGAAGAATAAAGCTGCAATATTGTTTTTTCTATTTGTGCTCCCGTGAAGTAGTAAACTTCATTGAAAGGCGCGCTTTGCGTTCTTAAACAGTCTCTAAAACAGCATCCGTTCATTGGCGATTTTCAAGTGTTTTAAGGACAATTGTGTAAATTCTTGTATTACAAAAGTTGTTCAGGAAAATATACAGAGCACTTTTGCACAGATTTCATTTTGTTACCATGTAAATTAGTATAGTTATTAATATTTGAACGTTGCCAATAATTCTCTGTAAGTTCTCTTACGATTACAAAACTTTATCGACGATTTTGTTATATTTCTGTGCGAGTCTGCGTGCTCTTTTTGGTCTCATTACATTCGGTAAAGATTTGTGATTATAAGCCAACAAAGTAGCTTGTTTTGAGAGCTTTCCAAAACACTATAATAAAATATTTTTTTCTTAAATATTTTTCAAGAGTCATGATAGTGAAAATATTCCACTATCGCCACGCTTTTTCATGGGTTCTCGATAATCTGAGGAAAAAATGTTTTCAACAAAAGAGGAACAGTATTCAGACATCTACAAATTTCAATATATGAAAGTTGCAAAAAATTTTGTTTTTACAAAAAATTGAGGCGAATTTGATTTTTTAAATGCTGAAATGTATTTTGGATTTCATAATGTTGTAGCTGATCTTAAGACGAATCCAACGATATATAATGTTATAACCTTGAGCATATAAATAACGTTAAACTAGTTTATTCCACGTTTTCAGGCCAAATACTCCACTGTGCATCGGGTGGCCCGAGTGGCTCGACTTCGTCGAGCGCGTTCGGACAAAAGCGGACAAGTTCGTGCGAACGCGATGAGATCGAGTCACTCCCGGGCAGTGGGCAGCCCAGGGCAGCCCGAAACCCCTGGGCAGCCCGCAGCACTCGGGTAGCCCGAAACGCTCGAGCCGAAAAGTATGAAGTTTCTTTTCCCTCCTACGACACTTTTTTTTTGCATGAAGACGTTTCAACACTCTAAACCTATCGAGCCTTAAAAGTAACTTATAAAAAAGCTAAGATCGATTTTATTTAGGCTTTGTGCAGCTCTCCTATTGTAATATGTTAATGTATTAGGTCGTTCGGAAAATCATTTCGTTTTCTCCTCTACTGAAGAAATAACATTCAATTTGGTTTCTATTTCTTGCAGTCGATGTATTCGATTTTTATTTTGCAGAAATATCCGCAGTCTAGTAATGACAAACGGAAGCAATGCCATCCCTACACGAAAAACGAAATTACTTTCCAAACGACCTAATATATAGTATGTGTAGTATGTAATTTAAATAAATATTAATTTTGTCGGTAAAAAAGAAGAGCGCTGCTGCTGCTGCTACACATTTGTACAATGGACATTTACTTTACCGCCATCTATCACATTAGCGCGAGCTGCTCTTGTACGGCATTTGACACATTAGCGCGACCGTGTTGCCCTCTTACGGCGAGGCAGAATCTAGGACCGGTGCCGTGCAGCATCGCGGCAGCAGACATCCAAAACGCGACATTACTGCCGCGCAGTAGAGCTGCAGATCGGAGCAGTTGGTTATCTGGGGAAGAAGTGCGGCATATTTTTATGTTTTTCTTTCATTATACTTGTTTATAGTGTTTGTGCGGCGCGGCGTAATTTCTATTCCTTGTCCTCGTTCATAATACGTAACGCTATTTTATGTAATTTAATTACAAAGTATAATTGTACTCCAATTGCAATTACGAATTACATTGTAATAATAACAACGTGTATTATAATTGTACTCCATTGCAATTACGAATTACATTGTAATTTAATTGAATGAAGATCTGAATTATAAATTACAATATGACTGAATTACAATGTAATTCAATTACATCGTAATTATAATTCCTGGAGTAATCCAATTGTAATTCTGCACAACTCCGGACGTATGGGATCAATCAGTTATCAAACGGCACACGAATATTTACGAGAGAATGAAATGTTTTGCCTTTCTTTTATTTCCCATTTCACAGTCCAAACTGAACATAATTTCTAAAGGTCCTAAGAAATTGTAAATAGTACCTTATACATTTTATAGTTTGTTGTAAGTAGAACTGAAATGTAGTTCGATCTCTTTTTTGTTTAAATAAAATTTGTTATTCCGCACAATGTGTCTACTTCTGCGATCCTTTCTTTTATTTCACCTTATTAAATAATTATTTTTTGCAATTATTTTAATACATGATATTGGATACAGGATATTGTTTGATACGAAAGAGAATATAATACGGGTGCAGCGAATCAAACAATATAGTCTTTTCGTTTTGATCAAGGCCAAAGATGATGTAAGATCTTGTTCGGACTGAAAGTCGAAACGGGTTCTTGTCCGGACTGAAAGTCGATATAGGTGGTTGCCCGGATTGAAAGTCGAAACGGGTTCTTGTCCGGTCTGAAAGTCGGTATAGGTGGTTGCCCGGATTGAAAGTCGAAACGGATTCTTATCCAGGCTAAGCACTAGACTAGGGGGCAGCACTATAATGGGCACGGGCAAAACCCGAGCGTGAGCACTCTCATATACTCTCTGCTCTGGCTCAGTCTTTTAGGTCCGTGGTCAGAATATATCCTAGAGGGCGTAAGAGACTCACCAATTCCGGTACGGCTGGCGTATCTCGTCGGTGCCCTGGTCCAACCGGTCCTACGGACGAAACTGGCGCGGCATATGCGCGCACAGGAGGTCGACCAAATTTGGATTTTTGGTTGCCTGGATAGATAATATCAGCCAGATCTAAAGAACGCATTACGCTTCGTTCAACGAATTCTCGATCGTTTTATTCCTCTTCTATTATAGCGGAAATACAAATTCGTTCAAATTCCTATAAAATTCATCGCATTTCGAGAAAAAATCCTTCACCTCGTAAACAGTTAGCGATAAAATTTTGTATCTTAACGAAACAACTGCGCATACCGAACGTTCCAGAAAACTCTAAAAAGAAAATGATACAGGTAGAATCAATTGTTAAAAACGCACGGGTAATACAGCAGCGTTGAGATCGTTATCGCGCGCGAGTGGGCTCATGTTTGTGTGTGATCGAGTACAACCACGCAGGAATCGAACCAAAACGACGTCTAATAGAGTACATTTACATAAGACGAATCGTATTAAAATCTTTATGCAAAAACTGTACAAGCATGCGCGCTCGTCTACGCGTAATACACGTTCACACTTTTAACAGTCTACATTGGTCTATACTCTTCTATACCGATTAATTGCTACGTATCTATCGAAAAACTAGACTGCTTTAACATAAAAACAAAAACAAAAGAAAAGAGTAAGAAGCAATGTTCCATGAAATTTTCGTACATGCAGAATCAAAGAAAATATTATCGAACCTACCAAATATAAGCACACTTTAACCTTTACAAAAAAAGAATGAATACAATTATTCGGATTGTAAATATATCGTAAAAATACTAACACCGAACATCCTAGGCATATTTTCATTGACGGATGATAATAATTGTCTGGATACATGCGTATAGATAAAATAAGTTTCACGTTGATTCTCCTAGGTATAATGGGATAGGATTTCCTAGTGAATGTATAATATAATACTATGTATCGTAAAACTTCATTTTGTTTGATTCGATAGGGAGAAAACACGTCTCTCGGGCTATGCTTCATATATGTATATCTTATGTAAGATGGTGCTCTCACACTGACACACACTACGTTCCCATTCTTCATGCTACTGCAAAGAGATAAGATCAATTGCCACACACGACGCGCTTAACCTTAACTATTATATACACGCGTATCGCATTTGATTTTAATCTCTTGTCGAAACTTTCGTTCTATCAACGTTTACCAATAAGAAAAAGAAAAGAAAACAAAAAAAGAAAAAGAACACATGGAATGGCAAATCCCATCGCTTTTCCCGTGACTCGTCACGACGAATGCCTATTGTTATCGAAAGAATGTTTAATTCAGCTGAAAACAATCCCAAATGTCTTTTCAGCTTCTTTTCAATACCTTCGATGATCAGAAGCTCCTCTTGTCTTTATAAAAACGGATTTATGGCGCTCTCTCTCTCTCTCTCTCTCTCTCTCTCTCTCTCTCTCTCTCTCTCTCTCTAACGACGCCCGATTAAATTAAAAACTTATCCGATACACAAATTGTAGAATTTAAATGTCAGAAGATTATCCTGAAGAAAATATCCGTACATGAGCTGGAGTTTGTGTGTGGTTCCCGTTCATGTACGTACATTTAATAAAAAAAAAGAAAAACACTACGAGCGAGTGCGATTGAAACTCGCTTTTTTCTCTTGATTGCACACACACACACATTTCATCAATGTTCTTCGCTTTCGATGTGATCAGATTTATCATTCCATTTTCATGTTTCATTGAGAAATGAAAATCTTTTAACCATAATGCATTGAATTATATAATCTATCTGTACACTCACAACCGTTCAAATACACAATAATATCAACATATTTAATATTGGACCATTATGAATAAAAAAAGAGATGCTTAATGGATAAATTTACAGATCACAGAATATCAACGTGTCGCGGAAATTCTATAGCGAAAAATACATATATGCACACGTCTATCTTATAGTAATTCCGTCTTCGTCTTCCTTTTTTCTTTTCTTATTTTCATTTACTTTCGTAAATTTTCTTGAAAAATAGAAACGAAACAGATTTCATTAAAGCGTTAGTTAAGAAAACGTGAAAAAAGTTTTTAAATAAAAAATGTTATCTCGGTTAATAGTATATATAATATAATACGTAATACGTATAATAAGCCTTTCGCAAGGAAGGAGACAATAGATTTCAAACTAAGACGCGTTTCTCAGAAATTTTATTTCTGTATTTCATGAAAAAGAGAAATCGTTTCACCATAATTCTCATATATTCCATTTCATTCAGTCATTATTTATATAAGATAAGGTATTACAGTAATTTGCTATGTACGAATTAATTTTAGCTACTTCCATATCAGATCTGAATTACAGACAGTATTTGGAGAGTCCAATCTCAGCTCTGATTTGAAAACAACTTGTCTCTATATAAGTCCATATTAAATATATTTTACAATAATATTATCATTGTACATGAACAACGTATGCTCTACACCTCGCTTGCTATCGTCAACTAACCAGTGCAACGAGTAATTTTACTCGATCAGAGTAAAACTGGATTAAAATAATTATTCTATGGTATGCGCGATACCATTGAATATGTATATATATATATATAGTTTGTGTGTGTGTGTGTGTGTTTGAATGAAAGATGTATTTCGCCTGGCAAACAATACACCGTCGTAACACACATTTTTTTTTAGTCTTTCATCTTCGAATTAAGAAGAAAAGTAAAATACAACTCGCGTGCGCTGATCAGAGCAACGATTGGCAAGTAGGTGTCAATTTGTTAAAATAGACGAGGGGACTGGATTTGTAACCCCAATGTGTGCGCCGCCCTGGTACCTGCTGCAGTAAAAATGAATATTTTATGTAGATAAATCTTTCTAAACATTCAAATTATAGTAGAAAAACAATACATTTTAACTATTATAACTTTCTTCTCCACAATTCAACATGTCTCGTGATTATTTACAAAAAAACATTATCTTACATATGTATGTACTATGTCTATGCTTCTAATGTTTTGAAAAGAAATGATCAGAATAGTAGAGATTCCTATATAATTACGACACTGTACAGAGTTGTTAACCATCTATATAAAATGTTAATTTAAAATGCACCTTCGAACAAAACTAATCTGACAGAGTTTTTGATGCTAGGCAAAACAACAAAAAAATGAATGCTTACATGAAGTTGGTAAACAGGCGAAAGGAGGTTATTCCTTATTTTCCTCGGTGGTGGTGGTGGTGTTAGTGGTGGTGGTGGCGCCGGCGGCGGCGGTGGTGGGAGTGGTGGTAGTAGTATTAGAAGGGTTTTGAGACACCGAAGAAGACGAAGGTGGTGCTTCTGTCACAGTGTCTGTCGCATCTTGACTCGAATCCGAGCTATCCTTTATGTCTTCCTCCTTTTTTTCTTCGCTGACTCCGGTACTCTTAGCGTCTTCCGTAAAATTTTCTGATTCCTCTATCATTTTCTCTTCCTTGAAATTGGATTCCTGTGTCTTCTCAGTGCTTTCTTTACTTTCGATTTTTATAGCACTTTTATCCTCGTTTTCTACTAATTTTTCCGTTTCTTCTTTGTTCTCGTCCACTTCCATTTTCATAGATTCCTCTTCGGAATGCTTCTCACCCTTATTGTTTGCAGCTTCTTCATCCGTATTGTTCTCATTGTTTTTCTCTTGCCGTTTCGGACGCCCGCGTCCACGACCAGTACTCTTTGTCGATGTGTCCCTCTTCTCCTTTTTTGGTGGAGATGGTACAGGTGTAGACGATGCGAGACCTCTTGCCGAACTACGAGTACGTCTCCTCCCTTCCACTTCTCCAACAGATGCATTTAAATCCTATAATAGTAAAAACATGTTAAAATAACGAAACTAACAGTGATACATTTTCGCGTTTTAGCATGCGAGCGTAGAAAACTAGATACTAGATGTAACAAAATTTATTCAAGTGCATGCAATATATTGCAGAATGGCATGTGCTGAATAGTATAATTAATGAATATACTAAATTATAAACAGGCACGTACAATACATAAATATAGTGATCAAAACAATGATGATAATAAAGAATGTGCCAAACGGTTGGCAATTCATAATTCGCGGTCATGCAATGTATTTGTATATGTATACATAGTGAACTCTTTCTTCCCACCATAGATTCGTGACATTCCCCTTAGACCCTGCACCACCCCTTCCATTCCCACTTTTCCCATACTCTTTTGCTCACATAGACAGCGCAGCGGGAGGGGAGCGGGGGAGTCACCCATCAAGAAGGTTAAATGGAGGGAAATAGTCAAGCAAAGGGCTAAAGCTTTGGTTTTTATACTTTAAAAGGCGAAAAGGCAAAATAAATTACGGTTACACGATCGAATGTAAAAAATGTAAAAAGCAGAAAACGAAAAACCTTTGTGAGTCGTTCGCCTTCCTGAGTGGTCCTTTCCAATGTGGAAAGTCTTTTGGTGCCTCCTCGTTTATTTTTCGCTGGAGTAGGTTTTTCATCTGCGGAATGGTCCTGTAAACATTTCATCGATCCATTTCATTCAACTCCGATAAATGTAAAGACGTGAGCAAAATTCAAGAGTTAACGCTAGGTGAATCAAAGATGAATATACATATATGTACGTATTTATATAGATTGTGCGCGTTCGATTTTGGTTGATAGTAAAATCTATTGAAATATCGGAGATTTCGTGACTGAGGTTCGATGAGGATTACGATGGCCTACGAATATAAAGTAACGCCAACGAGGTACATAGTTGCGCGCGTGCAAGATAAGATTTATCAAGGACCGTTGAACCACACGGGATACACGCCAAGCTTGTTTAAGTTTCCCGCCATTTTGCCAAGTCGATATGTATTTCTAGCGTCGTAGATCGTAGCCACCAACACGGTTCCGAGGCGGCATTTTCGTGGAAAACCGCGTGGAACATCACCATCCTATCGAAACTCGTTTCCCGCCTTTTTGATACAGCAGCCCTATCGCCACCGATCAGCAACTCTCCTCGTCACAAGAGTCACAAATAAAAAAACATCCACCATCTTTGCGAATGAAGGACAAACGGCGTAGCTTTGAAAAATCACAGAGTCCATAGCCCCGCGCAATAAGGCATCATTGTCCTGTGATCGTACGAGCTCGTATCTCGCGTAATCACTCCTCGAACATGGTTCGTTCGTTGCAGCACGCGTTATCGTATCGAATTTTCGAGAGAACGAGCGTCTCTCCTCGTATTCGAGGGGAGCGCACGCCGCCTTGGCATGAAAACTCGGCTTGATGAACATGTTTCTCGCCTTCCTGTCTGCTTACCTTCGACACATCCTCGATATTGTTATCGTTCTTGTTTTCCGCCTTAATCTCGGACATTTCCCCGCGATCGAATCACTCAAAAACACTGGAAAAACCGCGATTTCTCGGCAAGAATTCGTGCTGAGCCCGGTCGCACTGTTTATACGATAAGCAAAGATGGCGGTTAGCGTGGGTCACGTGACACATCATCAAACGTAGAGCGGGAGTTCAGAGCGCCGCCTCGCGATTGACTCGGTAATTCGACGCGTAGCGACGCAATGTAAACGAGCGACCTTTTCACAATTCTATCCTTTCATTTTTACTTTATATTTATCACCCCGATATCTGCAGCACTTCTTTCTTCTTCTTACCACGCATGTATTTACCGCCTGACGTATACATTTTTTATCGTCAATTTCTATTTTTCACCTAACCTTTCGATTTCTCTTTGAAATCGTAAAAAAATTTCGCCACACCGTTTCCGGTTTTACGTTGGTTTTACGTTTATTAATCAAACAAAACGAAACGAAACAAAACGAAACGCAACGTGTATTCGATTCTTGTCCACGTTCGTAGCTTTTGCAACACGAATCACTTCGTATAATCTACTACTTACCCCTCTACGCTTAAAAGAACAAAAAAAAAAACATTTTCAGTCGTTTAATTGCAAGTATTATAGTCGACCATTTAATGGACGCACAATAAGTTGTGTCTCCTGTTACATGTTTCTCAAGCATTAGTAAATCTTAACATCGATATAGATTGGTATCAAAAGAAAATAATGTTATCTTTACTCTAACGAAAAATGAAGCGGATATATATACAATATTTTCAGTTGCATTGCATATTGCAATCCCAACTAGTCGAATCAATGTTTTCTACTTTGAGGCACGGTAGCCGAATATCAGATCACCGAACAACAACTAACTGATTGTACAACGGTATCTTTGTACAAACTTACACGTGTTCTTATATATGTATATAGCCGTTTTTAATTGTATGCTTCAGTACTTAATCTTCCGTGTTCGTACTTGTCATCACAAATCGTATCAAATGTTCAACTTTACATCCAACAACCAACATCTCTATGTTCTTGATATCGACAATCAATATCGCGCTTTAATGAGTTGGCATTCTTCTAAACCAAAATCTTGCTCTGAAATCGTCGCTACATGTCAAGAATGCTGGAGCAGTTGGCGAATGGACAATCAGTCTCACCGGACCATTATGTCCCAATGATAGCAATTGTTTTCTAGATGCGTTTCGAGAATTCCATGCGCACAGCGATGTCGTGGCTTCGTCGGGAAACATTACGTAATCTTCGGTATGATTAAATATAGCTTGTGCTTTGTGTTCTTGTTTGCCTATGGAAAGGTAGCGACGATTAATTACCATTAATATAATATTCCATAAAAAAGAATTAGGTACGCTGTATTATATTCTGCAGTCTATATGTATAGTGTATTCTCAAAGTATATTATAAAATCTAAATATATGCTTAGGATTCAGCGCCTTTTACCTGTAGTTCCGGCACCTGTATACGCTATCAAACATCTGCTAGTCGACAACTCCCATAATTTTATTAAGGAATCTTTTCCTGACGATAGTAAATACTGAAACACACACGCACACACAGATACAGTAAAATTACAAAATTCTGTCAATTGAAATATTTTGTGTCCGGATAAATTGTACAACGTAAATAAATTCGTTTCTTTTTCAGTTACTACGAACCTTTCCGTTTCTTGTGAATGTTACCGAACATACTTCGTAACCGTCGTGAGCCTTTACAAAGGTATTTATACATCGATTTGACACTCCGTCCCACAATTTTATACTTCCGTCTTTACCAGCGGATGCGTAAGTTTTTGCATCTGGAGAATATTTGATACTAGTTATTCCAGCGGTGTGCTGATGGCTTGGTATACTACATACGGAACACTGAGCTGTATTAACGTCGTACAGTCTTACGACCGGATGATTAGTTCCGACAACTAGAAAATCACCAGTTGGATGGAAAGATAAACATCGTATCTGATCCGCGTCTGTAATAGTTCGAAATGCTTTTTTAACGCTAGCCTTGCTGAAATCAAACAGTTTAATGGAAAAGTCTCTGCTGCCGGACACCAGAATAGGTTCCCTCGGATGGAATTCTAGACATGTCACTTCTTCCAAGTGATCGTACAATGTTCTTATGACAGGGTGACCACCTGTTTGATCGCCAGGTGCCATTTCATCTGGAGCCGATTTAGCTAACATTCTATCGACGTCTAAAATTTTAATCGACGCGTCCACCGATCCGGTTGCTATTAATTGACCATCCGCAGAAAATGCTCCTGCTCTGCAATTTCCTTTGTGCGAGGTAACGTAAGCGGTCTCGTATTGCGCTGGTTCTGGAGCTTGCGTTTGAGCTTCTGTTTCAAATTCCAAGTCTAGACCAGGGCCCAAAGTATTATCGAATGTTGATGAAAATGTGGATACGTTGCTTGTGTCTTTCTTGGAACGATCAGGTTCGTGAGCCAATCCGATCAACATTAAATGGAGTAATCGGTCCGAAGGTGGACAAGGAGGTTCCGCTTGAATTATATTCGATAATTGTACAGCCAATGTTTGATGTCCATCGTAAAATAGTTGACTAAAATGTTCGTTACAATGTGTTAGCATTTTTTACTTTCAACTGTTGCTACAAAGAATGATACATATATGCATACAACTTTACATTTTATAACTAACTCTGTCTACACAAGTTGAAACAGTAGATGAAGTTATTTCTAATACGGATGGAACAGTACTTAATGTACGCGCGTATAAAGGAAAAGAATATAAGAATAATAAGAAAAATATGTAACCTGATCATAAGTCTGTAGAGTAATTCTCTGCTTTTTATAATATTTTTTGGGTCCACCTCGGGTTCTTTCATTTCGATGGAATTCTGTATTTTACGAGGATACACGCGATACCACGGTTTCCGGTAGAACGCGCTAAATCGTTTGTCTAAACGTCCATCAATCGATGCCTTCGAGTTTTAAGGTTAGAATTCGTTGTTTTCAATTGATTTCGACAAGCAGTTTTACTATTTCAATTCTACACAATTTATTCAATTGGCCTATTAATTTGCTTAGATAAGGATCTTCACCGCTAAGAACAATTTATCGCAGACGGCAAATCAGCAGAAAATTGCATGCAGTAACTGTCAAAATGACCGATGTGCACAAGGGTTCGGAAGGCAGTCCGGATTTTTCGAAAGAGAGAAACGCACCTAGAACGAAACGCAGGAAGCTACTGTCCTCCGACTACTCTATTAAAAAGAGGCAACCATTTGGTCTATCAAGAAAACGGAACAAAGATATATTTGTGACTAATAAAACGAATTTTAAGGTAATTATTGTTTTCCGATTATAACCTTGTCTTTTGTCACTGTCAATAGTAACGAAAAATAAAACCCGATTAAAATACAGATTCGTTTGTAAGTTCTTCTTATGTTTTTATATTCGGTTACTTTACAATTCAGTTGATCCAATAGCATATGTGTATACAGTATACATATGTACTATTTATGTATACACACATCTACATACATACATCATACACACATCTAACACATGTAATATAAAATATAATACCTATGTAAATACATATAAATATATGTATATAGTATATGCACACACGCGAGCTCGCGCGCGACGCACGCACACGCATACATCCAAGTACCTCTTTTTTCCTTTTTTTTCTATTAAGTAATACAAACGATTCGTTGACTTCATTTTAATTAGCGCTTTTATTGTTTTTAATAATACAAGGCACAATTGAAAATATGTGAAAAACTTTTTAACAATGGTGCCCACGAAGTGATTGTTTATGGTCTTGGAGCTGCTGTACTTAGGACTTGTAATTTGGCTCTTCAGTTGAAGGAAATACATTACGGCGGAATCGATTTGGATATCAAGACATCTACTACATCTGTGATTGGTGCGTAAGCATTCTAAATCGTAGGAAACATTAGATTTGGAAAATGTTTGCTATAACAGTGTTACGTTCCGTTACAGATGACTTTGAACCCCTTCACGACAGCGCTGATTATGAAACGATTAGTAGGAATAATTCTGCCATATGTATTCGTATATTTAGAAAATTTTCAGTAGGTAATCTCAAATATCCTGAATAGCTGTATAATCTGTAAAAGCATCCTAATATTCCCAATAAGTTATAACGATAAACTTCTGAATAATAAATGATGGATCGCGATACGATAAACAGGAAAGCACAGTAATTGTGTTGGATTCGTTTCACATTGAAGGGAATGAAAATGATGTTTTCTTTGGATGAACTAGTAGATTGGCTGGACCTAACAGTTTTTGAAATATGGATCAATTTAGTTTCACTGACCATGTTTACAATGTTACTAGCTCTAAAGCTAGATGAGAATTATTTCTTTGGTAATGCAGGCTGGTGGATAGTATTTTCACCTCTCTTTATCGCGGATGGCTTGAACACTTACTTTTGTGCAATTATTTTTATGAGAATGCATATGGAGGGAGTGTTCAGAGGTGCTAATTTCCGAGCACTACGGAGCCTTACAACACTACTGTTGTTGTTTGTTTTCAAATATCTTTTGTGCAAAAAGTTGACAGGCCAGAGCACCTTGGAATACTCGGAAATGATGAGTCCTATATTCGTCCTCTGGCAATTAATTGCAGTTAGGGCATGTCTACGTAATTGATTCTTACAAATTATGTAATATTTACATGAAAAGATTCAATAGAAATAACTGTTCCATGAAATTTATAATATTCATTTCTTTAACAGATTTTTATTTTTCTTCTTTGCGTTTATCATACGCTTTTCTCATTACATCCTTATTAAATGGCTAGTTTTCGCAATATTTTTACCATGTATACACAATAATAAAACGTTTAAGATTAAGTTTCAAGAACTAACTTTCAAATGTAAATATCGCATTGTAATAAAGGATGTTTTATATCAGAGCCAATGTTTTATCAATGTTACCTTAAACAAGTCATAACGTTATGTTATTCCACATTTAACAGTTAACAGTGCACAATTGGCGGAACGACGATATTTTTAACTCGAAGACACCCATAATTTAACTTGGAAGTTACTTGAATGATAATGATCAATACCGCCTGGGTAGTCATATCTGGACTTCCAGATTAATACTTTGAAACTTCAATAAATTAGATGTTTCAAATACCATGCTATTTCAATAGACATAGCGAAAGAGTAAGCATATTGCATATATTTATACATGTACATATTTGCTGTTATAAATTGGTGAGCTTTGTGTTATGTCAAAGAGAGACCCTTGTGCCTATGTAAATGTAGATGCAAAGGTAGATAATAATTTCAAAAGGGAAAAGTAAAATTGTTAACATAAAAAATACTATACGATAAAACTGGAACAAAGTAACGACATGTATATTGTACACACACACACACATATATACAGTATACAGTATACAGGGCGCGGCCGAATAACATGTACTAGCGGGCACGAGGTGGTTCCTTATGAAAAAACAAGAACAAAATATGGAATAAAATTTTTTCATTCAAAGCTTAGTTTTCGAGAAAATCGAGTTTGAAAATCCTATTCGTACGTATGCTGTTACGGCTAAGTTACGGTTCGTCGAGCATCGTATAACGCGTATTCGCATATACGTACGAATAGGATTTTCAAACTCGATTTTCTCGAAAACTAAGCTTTAAATGAAAAAATTTTATTCCATATTTTGTTCTTGTTTTTTCATAAGGAACCACCTAGTGCCCGCTAGTACATGTTATTCGGCCGCACCCTGTATATATATATATATATAACTGTGCATAATATGTAACAAGGTATGTAATAATAAACAATATGAAACGAGATTAATTTGATATATTTAGTAGTGCTCTATTTAAATTCTAAAGATAAACAATCTACAAGCGTCAAGCTTAGTACAGTCTGAATTCTCTCCCTCCAATCCTGTTTGTGTAAAATCAATATTTCTAACAGGAGGGTGAGAGAAGAAAGGGACGGGACTGTGACTGTGAGTGTCCGCGACCCAAAGGCGGTGGTGGAGGCGGTGGTGGAGGTGGCGTCGGAGACGGAGGAAGGAATGGAGGGATGCAAGTCCGGCTACTCGGATGCTAGATGCTACACTATAGACTGTAGACTGTAGACTATAGGTAAAGCCTGTTGCTGCTACCACATTTCAAAACTCGTCTTCGCAATTACTTGATCGGCTGCAGTTGAAACAAATTGTATTGGAATAAGCATTAAATAGTGATGTGCTGTGGACATCAATCCAGAGATTATGGATAGGCTGACTAATTGGACTCATGGTCAGTTTTTCCTTACTTTGTAAATTTATTCTTTGCATGATAGAACTGTGTGTGTGTGTGCATGTTATATTTATTAGATGTTTTTCTGTTGTGTAATAATTAATGATTTGACGTTAATTGTTCTTAAGCGATAGAAAATAATTTATCATCGTATAATTCTTGTATTATTAATTACTAACATTTTGAGTGCATTTTCCAACATGTTCATATCCGTGAAATAAATACTGACTTAAATAAACTCGTTGCTTATGTATAGATATATATATATATATATATACATATGTATGTATAAATAGTTTCAAGTATTTGAAAGATAGAAATCATAAAAATGTAGCCTACGAAATGTATTGTAGTAATCATAAATATAGAAATCTCATGATTTCTGCTTTATCAATATAGGTATGAATGAAACAACGTCGACGCCGATAACTGGACAAAATTGTGTCTCAAATTTGTCAACGTCTTCAGTTTTAGAACACAAGTTTCTACTCGTCTCTCCATCATTGGTTTCCATAAAACAAGAACTGAAATGGATTTTTTTTTTACACGCGTATGGTTTTGCGTGCCTCTTTTTTGTACTGGCATTTTATACATTTTTATCCATGCTACATTTGAGGTACTAAAGAACGAATCTCTTGCGAAAAATATAATATAATATAATATTATATATATATAAATGCGGTAATACAAATTCTGTTTGTTTTTCAGGTCTCTTATATCGAGCAAGCCTTACATGTCAACGATTAATATGTTTTTATGTATACTTGGGACTACGAGAGCAATTTGTCTCTTTACAGATCCGTATAATCTTAAGGATATCGTGACAAAAACCATCACATTGATAGGATGGGATGTCGGATTCCCTTACATAACGTATGCCTTTAGTCTTGTACAACTGGCTTTCCTGCAACTAACTCAGGTAATATGAACGCAACTGGTACACGAATGTTATCGAAAACAGACTCAACGTACAACTTGATAAAGTTTCAGCTTAAGTTTGGACCGCAAAATATACAAAAGGAATCATGCGTGAGTTTCACTATGGCAGGACACTTGTTTCTGCTTATCGCCAGCCATATTGCTTTCGCTTCGCCAAATGTTTGCGTCGTAAATTACATGGTTCAATCTGTGTTCCTTGTCTGGAGTATTCTTTTGTATCTATCGTTCCTACGTGCAGGATATAAGATAATATGCTTGTTAAAAACTGTACCGAGTAGTATGTTGATGAGAGAGAATTCCAATAGCCATCAGAAAGGTAAGTTCTCACGAGTGGTTGACATATCAAAAGATAGTAAAGATTTCGAAATTACGACATGCTGAATATTCTCCAAGGTATCATGCAGCTGGCGATGTTAGCACCGTATGGCAACTTGGCATCGTCCGTTGCTGCTGCTCTAGTACCTACTTTGCTCAATGCTAAACCTAAGACCATGGAAGAAACAGAACCTTCCACTTTTTTGATCGAATCTGAGAAAATTTGTAAAGGTAATTGTAAAAGTGTTATTCGCGTAATTCCAAACTCCGAACTTGACACCAAAATGAATCGACACTACACATAAATGTTCGCGTGTTTTCCATGTTGCAGATCGACTTGCAAACCTACCTAGAAACGAAGAGAGACCACAAAAAGAATGTGAAAAATTTTGCAAAAGTTCATCGCGACAAGCTGAAAAGCCTGTATCGTCGACGGTACCAGAAGTGTATGTTCGACCTCCAACACCTACGCCGTCGGCAGCTAATTTGCCTATAATAACGGTATCGAGTCCGAGCCGTAGAAGCTCTGTAGGCAGCAGACGTAGCAGCGATGCTTCCAGATCCTCGCGCAGAAATTCAGAGTGCAGCGTTCGATTTATGAACGATGAGGACGGTTCTACTACGTCAGAGTGTCGACGAAACTCGGATTTTAACTCAAGGCATTCGCCCGATATCGATCGAAGGCGATCCCCGGACAGAATGTCCAGGAGACATTCGGAAAATGTTACTCCTGTAGGAAGCGTGAAAGATTTAAGGCGGTGTTCTGATTTTACACATGAAAAAACCAGAGGTTCCCAATTTGCGGCCAAACTAAAACGTAACAGCGATTTCGGAAATAGAACACCTAGAAGAATGTTACCTCCGAACGAACATTACAAATTATCCAGAGTCGTGGATCTAAGTCCTGCAGGTATTTAATGCGTCGATTATGATTATATCATCGAAATATTATAGTAAGTAATGTATACTGATTGTGAATAACTGCCCTCGACGTATACGCTTCAGGCTCAAGACGCAACTCGGATATCAGCGGAATCGTTTCAAAAGGCGAGTTACGTAGAAATTCAGATATTTCCTTTCGACGTAATTCCGAGATGATACAAATCAAGCCATTAAACTTGGACCGCCGGAGCAGCGATATAAGTATTAGAACTTTAAGTAGAAGCCCTACCCACGGTCGTAATATAGTTCCTGAAAAGATTCAGATACAAGAGAAATCCGAATCTGACTCGGACCAGCCTCCTGATTGTAACGAGAAAGCAGCCTTGATGACAGAAAAGACCAAAGACAAAGAAGCTGATGGAAAAGGGCGCAAGAAGAGTTTATCTTGGAAAAATGAAAAGGAAAACGAGGATACCGAAGACATAACCGTCGAGACTTTACTTCCTGAAAAAACTGCAACCGATTCTAAAATTGCGGTACTTTTATCTTCGAGTTTCCGTAGCGATATGTATCGAGTTGATATCGAGTTGTATGTATAGGCCAGGGCCAGGGCTCGGAATTATTGACTCGCGACTCGCGACGGCCGATTTTCGAAGGCTACCACCCCTCGACGCGGCTGCGCGTCTCGCTTCCACTGATATACAGGGTGAGTCACCAAACGTTAGCACCTCAAATATCTTTGTTGTTTCTAAAGATACGTAAAATATGGTAAGGACAAAGTTAATGGTACAATGGGGCTGACACGATGCAAAAAAAATTTTGTTTTTATGTCATTTTTTTGGAGATATCAAGGTCACCTTGACTTTTTTAAACACCTACAATGATAGTCCCTTTCATTAGGAATTCAGTGACTATAATTAGTCCAAGGTCATTCAAAGTCAAGGACAGAAAAAACGTATAAAACTAAAATATGGAAGCAGAATACATGTATTTTATAAATGTTCGAAATGATGGCCGTCTGCGTCGATACATTGTTGTAAACGAGCTCTGAAGGAATGTTGAACTCTGATAAGTGTATCCGGCGTGATATTCGTACATTCTGTGATGATACGCTGACGCATATCTTCAACTATTGTTGTTGCATCCATGTACACGGTCTCTTTTAGCAGACCCCATAAAAAGAAATCCAGTGGATTTAAATCAGGCGAACGTGCTGGCCATGAAACTGTTCCGGCTCGTCCAATCCATCGGTTTGGATATCGAGAATCCAACGTTCCTCTTGCTACTCGTGCATAATGAGCAAGACAATCGTCATGTTGGTACCACATATCGTAGCGATTTTGTAAAGGGACATCTTCTAACAAAATTGGCAGATCTTCTTGCAAAAATTGAGCGTATTTCTGTCCCGTCATCATTCCGTTAACGAAATATGGTCCAATTACTTTGTCGTTCAAAATACCACACCACACGTTTATGCTCCATTGTTTTTGATGATCAATTTCTCGCAGCCAGTGCGGATTATCCACAGACCAATAAAGGGCGTTCCGTAGATTAATTGAGCCATGATTAGTAAATGTTGCTTCGTCCGTAAACAAGACATTAGAAAAAAAATGAATGACTTTGAAGCAATCCCCATTGACAAAAGTTAATTCTATTTTGAAAATCATTCCCGTGCAATTCTTGATGGAGCGATATGTGGAACGGATGAAATTTATGTCGGGCCAGAATTCGTATTACGCTACTTTGACTTATGCCTGCTTCCCGGGCAATTTTTCTCGTACTCACGTGAGGATTGACAGCTATAGCTGCTAAAATATTAATTTCATTGTCTTCGTTAGTCGTGGGATTCTTCCGTTTGTACTGTCTTGCATGTACACTTCCAGTACTTCGAAACAACCTATACGTATTAGAGAAAGTATGTCTAGAAGGAGTGTTTCGCTCGGGGTACCTTTCTTCATAAAGTAGTCGGGCCTGCACTGCATTTTTTCTACATTCACAGTAAATCGTGATCATATCACACTTTTCAGTCATCGAATATAACATAGCGGAATCACGTTTGGAAACATACTGATAGTAAATAAGAATGCTGAATAACATTGAAGGACCTTAGAATGTTTACTTTAACTACGACCATAGTATGTTTACTATTTCCTACAAGTCTCAACCGTGATAAACGTATTCTGCTTCCATATTTTAGTTTTATACGTTTTTTCTGTCCTTGACCTTGAATGACCTTGGACTAATTATAGTCACTGAATTCCTAATGAAAGGGACTATCATTGTAGGTGTTTAGAAAAGGGTGGTTCCATTTAAAAAAGTCAAGGCGACCTTGATATCTCCAAAAAAATGACATAAAAGCAAAATTTTTTTTGCATCGTGTCAGCCCCATTGTACCATTAACTTTGTCCTTACCATATTTTACGTATCTTTAGAAACAACAAAGATATTTGAGGTGCTAACGTTTGGTGACTCACCCTGTATATATAATATACATATATATGTATATATATATATATATATATATATATATATATACATATATATACATATACATCAGGCATGGCCAGAAATAGCCCGCGGGCTAGGGAATTCGAGGTGGACACCTACTTCACCCGCCCGCGCGTCTCGCTCCCCGTGGCGACCATAGTCCCGCGGAGCTCCTCAGGCTCGTACCTACCGCACGCAGTATGCATGAAAATTTCGAAAAAATAAATGTGGAAAATTGTTTTTATTATACTGTCAAAATTTTACTGACAATTAGGAAAGCTTGATTATTTCGCTATTCAAAGAAAGCTTGACTATTCCGCATGTTCATTAGAACTGCTTGGCAAATCCGAAATATCGAAGGAGAAGTTGGACGTTGATATTCGCATCAAAGAGGACAGCGAGGAATCGCTCAGCAGTGTACGCTGTTCTGTTCGAAAACGAACATTCGCACAAATAAGTCGATCGATAGGTCTATAGAGGAAAACCACTTTAAATAAAAACTCTTTGACCATAGTACCTCATGTGTGATGTGGAAACCTATGGGTACGCGAGTCAACACGAGTCGCCCCAACGCGCCACGCGCATAGTGCATACGGCGTGCGGTAGGTACGAGCCTGAGGAGCTCCGCGGGACTACGGCCGCCACGGGGAGCGAGACACGCGGGCGGGTGAAGTAGGCGTCCACCTCGAATTCCCTAGCCCGCGGGCTATTTCTGGCCATGCCTGATACAGTGATGCCAGAACCGTGGTACCGTGGTACTAAACCGTACCACAGCATACCCCCACCATAGCCTACTATTGCCCCTACGTTCCTTTTCCAACGCGCTCGCGCGTTACACGCACCAGCGCACCATGTCACATAGTAGAGGTACGCTGGTAGTGTAGCGCGCGGGCGCGTTGGAAAGGAACGTAGGGGCAATAGTAGGCTATGGTGGGGGTATGCTGTGGTAAGGTTTAGTACCACGGTACCACGGTTCTGGCATCACTGGCCTGATATACATCAGTGCTCGCTTCCCGTCTCCCGCAGTCTCCCGTGGCTGGCTACTGGCTCTGGCCAGTGATGCCAGCGTGGACACCTTTTTTCGCGCATGTGCGTCCAAACCAGTAACGTATCTATGATGAGGCGATGATGTAGCAGAACCCTGAGGCAGCTATATCGGCGGGAATGTACCAGCATAATTGACGGGACGCACAGTGGTCTAAATGGACGACTTAGAGTGCAAAAGTCAAAGAACCAAACATGGAGTAGGCTCCATGGAGATCATATCAATTTCTTAAAATTCTGCGTGGCGCTCAAGGTGCCACATTTCCTCGAGAATCGTACTTCACTGAGGCTGAAATCGTCGCGCATGCGCGAGAAAAGGTGTCCACGCTGGCATCACTGGCTCTGGCTCGCTGCCCCCTGCGCCCTCACCAACTATCGGTGTGCGAGTGAGATAGAGATCCACCCGGCTGTCATTGTAGGTTTTAGCGCTTCGTACTTCGTACAGGCCGCGCCGCGCCGCGCAGTCTATCTCTATTGCGGCCCCTGGCCTGTCCCCTACCTACACGGTCAGTCAGACTGTCATTCCTGAGTTCAATCTGCTTCAATCACGAAAGAACCAATGAACCACCTGACCGTGTCGATGAGACAGAACATAATTCCCCACCGCCATAAACCACAGCCCCCCTAGTGTCGCCAGGTCGAGAAAATCGAGGGGAATACAAGTACCCCCTCTCTGATGACCAGTCCAGTCCAGTGATGCCAGAATCGTGGGACGTGGTATTTTTCCCCTCCGCTCGCTCAGCCGACTCGGCCCCCCACTCTGATGTACCATCGGCTCCTTACGTTGCTTCTACTGCGCACGCGCTACACACAAGCGTACCAATACGAATAGGCAGCTCACACGGACAGACTAGAGGTACGCTTGTGTGTATCGCGTGCGCAGTAGAAGCAACGTAAGGAGCCGATGGTACATCAGAGTGGGGGACCGAGTCGGCTGAGCGAACGGAGGGGAAAAATACCACGTCCCACGATTCTGGCATCACTGCACTGGTCCAGTCTACGGCACGGGCACCAGTGTGCCCAGATGAGGGGAGTCACGCAAAAATGTGTACCTCCTCTCTGATGACCAGAGCAGTTGCGCGACTGCGCGACCAGTCTACGGTCTTAGTGGGGGACGTTGGAGTGTGCGCATTGCTGGAATAGGATAATGGAAGGGGTAAGTAGGGGAGTACCGTGCAACCGTTTGGTTGCAATTTGGTCACACTGACGGGCACCGTGGAATGGGATAGTGGAAGGGGAAAAAGAGGGGAATATGTGAGCTCCCCGTTTGGAGCTCATCTGGCGACACTGCGCCCTCCTGCCCACTCAAATCACAAATTTCAAGTTGCAAAATATGAGGGAAAACTTTATACATATCCATCGTTACACACATAAGAATACTAATCCTACATTATAAAATACTAATGTAAAGTATAGGTATGCTTACAAAAGTATTTCAGAATCTTCTGTTCCTCCGTCGGATCCATAGAACACTAATATGTACGCGAATACGTCAATATGAAGCATGAAACACCACACAACACACTTTCCGAAATCGTGACAGCAAACGAGAAAAAGTTACTCCGACCACGATCAAAATATGTATGTAGATTGTCAACAATGTAAACTCGGTTTTTCTTGGACGCGGTTGTGCTGGAAGGACTTTAGATTGAGGGGAGTGGGAAACTGTCAAAGAAATTCCTTTTTTTATTGTCGTGAATGGCGTGATTTACAAGTGTATGCCCGCTCGTTGCTTCGGTGGGTCTGTTGCACGTGTTGTCCATCACAGTATCGGAGCGCATTAGTTGTAAAATAATAGGCCAGTTCGGATATAAAAAGTCCTTTTCAGGTATATAGAAGATTTTCTTTCATTTTATTTTCAAATGTATGATTTGAATGGGCAGGGAAACGAAATGACCTGGTATGGGCCTAGCGACGAATGTCGCTTTAAATTTCGTTTGTTTCGCGGCACGCACACAATTATGTTCTGTCTCATCGACACGATCAGGTGGACAGTAAAAGTAGGCTTTTGTCTATACGTATAACTCCAGACAATCAAATTTTGCAAAAACTTTAATAGCTTATACCTTAATATACTATTTGTCTACGACATATGGTTCCTTTCAAACTTTTCCTCTTCTCGATCAGTAGAAGGTGTTGATGTAAAAACAAACTTTCTTTCAGAGTAACGACCTCACGCTTCATTCGATATTGAATCACATTGCGTACGTAAACAGATCCAAGTCTGACATGACGCCACTGCATATGCTGGAAGCGAATACTGCTGCACCTAGGAGACGACAAATTCGAAGAGTATTGAATGTTATATATGCAACTGCGATTTTAGGAATCATTTTGTGCATTGCAGATATTGCACGCGTTTTTGGTCCATATGGTAATGTCATATTTCTATATGTAATATATTTCTTGGTCGAGATACTGCAGATGAACATTCTTGATTTACATTCAATTTAATGACGTTTTCGGCGCAATTGTTTCGATCACTTATTAAATCTAGCAATTTTGCAATTCAATTGCGCCGAAAACATCATTAAATTGAAAGTTCAACATTTACGATCGATAATCGGGATTATTTTATTCTTGATTTACATTGTTTTAGGACTTTTAGCCGAAAGAGTGGAGTATGGTACGCAACCAACCATAACTCAGTATCCAAGACCTTGGCCATGGATTGCATATCAAACTTTATGCAGAGGTATAGAATTAACAATGGGTTGGGCAATGGCAAGTATTGCTAAATAACCATCGTTAAGTCAGAGACATCGGTATCCAAGCGAGCAGTTACCCTAATTATAACATACGTATGTATATGTGAACCGAGGTGTAATAATCCTTCAATTGAAAGCAATACATTAAGCAGTAAGCAGTGGAACAATGGAATGATATATTTGTGTTCCTACTTCGAAACGTACAACAACACGTATACATATATGTATATATTATAATCGTGATATTCTTTAACGTTTATTAACATTTTTGTACGTCTTACAGTTCAATGACTGAATGCCACTTATTGTTAGAATCTTTCAAAGAAAACGATAGATACATGAGATGGAAAAGGCATAGTATGATTTAATAATTTATAATTCCTCTAATCCTAATCGATGGAAAATTCAAAACTTTTTGTCTCTCAAGAGCGGGCATGTCAACGAAGGGAGGTCGGCGGGCTGTTTGTCTGGTCTGTACTACTATAGGCTACAACCAGTGGCGCACCCAGGGGGGAGCCAGGGGGCCAAGTCTCCCCCCCCCAAGAAAAAATGGTTTGGCTTCCAAAATTAAAAATCGCATAATAGCCCTGGGTACCGTTGACAGATATTTTGGCTACAAAAAGGTCATCACGCAAAACCTAGGGCTGGGTTCAACTCGCCCCCCCTCCAAGATTACATCCTGGGTGCGCCACTGGCTACAACTAAAACTCGATACGTTTGCTAACTCCTCCGTGCAAGAAACAAGCACAGGGGGTTGTTCAGCTGCAAGCTGAAGAAAAGCTGAAATATACATATGTACAAACTGCAGGTCTTTGCGACTGTCACGGATAGCCCGCTGCACTAGTTGCTAAACGTATCTGCTCAAGAGTTGCAATATTCTTTTTCATTAATTACTATCTCTGTCCAACATCGTAACAGAGTTACATTATCCTAATTATATTGATGATGAAAAAGAACAGAAACTGTTATTCAACTGAATATAGCAATAGATGAACATGTCAATTCCATAAAAAAAGAACATGTTCTAGCTCTAATAGCTTATACACACGCACACGCACGCACACACACACACACACACACACACATATGTATATAAAGATATGTATATACAATACATATATGTATCATGTTTTTAAAGAAGCTTTACACAAAAGATATTCTTCTAAAGAATATATTTTGATTGACAAATATTTATATTCTTCGAATTAGATTAGTTTGAAAAAGTATGATTTTAATAATATTTTAGGTTTCTCACTTCGTTGGTAAATTCTTACAAAACAGTGTATCGAAACATAAAACAAGAAATCTTCTCATATAGAAATAGAAATAGTATTAGTGAATCTTGCAAAAATAAAGGAAAAGAGAAACTATACTCTGTTTCTTACTGAAAAAAACCTGGAACGTATATGCGTATACAAATACATATGTAGGTAGTACTAGGTAGGTCAATCAATCGTAAGTAAGGAATTTTTACTCTACATCTATACTGCACCAACTGATAATTAGTAGTAATAATACCAGTTCAACATTGAAGTGCCCTACTATTAAATGTTTAACAAAAATTCTTTATAACCGAGATATATATGTTGTATATAGTATACATATATACATATGTATATACAGGGTGAACATTACAAAGCGTTGCACACGAATATCTCCAAAAATATTGATCATACGCAAAAATGTTTCCGATGAAAGTTGTTCAGTACCGAGGAGGGCATCATGTGGTGGGACTTTTATTTTTCCCGGTGGGCATTCCAAGGTGAGGTGAAGGTCAACTTTCTTTTTTTAAATGGAAAGACCTATTTGCTATACTCTATACCAGGTATGCACAGCTGGACGATTTGGGAGCCGGGTCGGAGCCGCGACCTTGCTCGGACGTATGGAAGGGGAACCCACTGTAAGCGTGACTTGTAAACAGAGCACGAGAGAGCACGACTAGTGGGCGTGGCGAGAGGGACGGAGGGAGCGCCTGAGTGGTCAGACTGCAATAACGTAGGCGCCCCCACTCTCACACGCATTCGTGGCTCCAACGCGCTACATATTTCACTATTTTGAGAGCGACAGAGCGAGATCGATGTATACAAAACGGGCGAAACAGAGCGCGTGATGTGGCGGGAGCCACGCGTGAGTCGAAAAGTGTGTGTCATCCGCGAGACTAGGGAGCGTAGACTTGTATTCAGTGTAAAGGAGCCCTCGGAAAGGGGCAACTGAATTAAATATATTTGTTCACAGTAAATCACAGTAAAAATATATTGTTTAAATGTTTTTGAATACATTATTTTAATGTCACAGCTAAAAACATAGACATACATATTTCAAGAGAAAAGTAATCGAAATGTAAAAATTATATATTATACATAAAAAATGCATAAAAATGTTTACGCTTGAACATATACATATACATACTTAACAATACGCAAAGAAATTAATGAAAACGGAGAACTAAAAATACATATACTTAAGAATATACGTAAAATGGAAATATGTATATGCATACTTAAATTGGAAACATGAGTACTTTATTAATTCTAATTGCAAATTTGGCGGAACTGTATTTACATTAATTGAAAAAGGAGTTGCTACTATTGGGAAATGATCTTGTAATTTATACAAATCTTGGAAGATTATTAAATTAAAGCAAAAATTTAACGAAACAAGTAACATTATGCTATTTTATGAAAATTTTCCTCAATCTAGATTTCCGCATATACATAGACACGTTGCGATTATAATCGCCATGTTCGGTTCAACGTACCAGTGCGAACAATTGCTTTCGTTAATGAAAAGGACTAAGTCACCGGTACGAACAAGGCTTTTGGACCATAATTTGAAGTATACTCTAACATTAAGCACGTGTCGAACGATCATGCCTAATATTACGGGTTTAGTTAAAGAAAAAAGGCTTAAGAAAGCAAATCAAATGACACACTCGACTGACTGATATGCTTTTTGTAATTTCAATATGCAATGTGTGGGTACCAGTATGTACATTTTCTCCGCTTTTATTCTTCTCTAGTTTTAAGTACTCATGTTTCCAATTTAAGTATGCATATACATATTTCCATTTTACGTATATTCTTAAGTATATGTATTTTTAGTTATCCGTTTTCATTAATTTCTTTGCGTATTGTTAAGTATGTATATGTATATGTTTAAGTGTAAATATTTTTATGCATTTTCTATGTATAATATATAATTTTTACATTTCGATTACTCTTCTCTTGAAATATGTATGTCTATGTTTTTAGCTGTGACATTAAAATAATGTATTCAAAAACATTTACACAATATATTTTTACTGTGATTTACTGTGAACAAATATATTTAATTCAGTTGCCCCTTTCCGAGGGCTCCTTTACACTGAATACAAGTCTACGCCAGGGTTGCCATATGACGCCCCTTACGTTTCCGTCCCTCGCCTAGATGCTGTCTCCGCTATCCCCACTCTTACCACTACCGCTGCCGCGACCGAGTGCTAGCATGAGAGCGGTAACATGCTACCGACACGGTCGCGCCAGCGGTAGTGGTAAGAGTGGGGATAGCGGAGGCATGCATCTAGGCGAGGGACGGAGACGTAAGGGGCCTGGTGGGGCGTGCATATGGCAACCCTGGTCTCACTGATATATATATATATATATATACTGGATAGAAGATTCCCATAAGCCAGCCGTGCAGCCGTTGAAACCAATTGAAGAAGGCACTTTTCGATGCCAGCGCCACGAAATATCCATGCCGGAACACTGATATTATTTTAGTGTGCGTCTCACTGATGTATATATATATATATATATCAGTGGTGCGTCTGCGCGTGGCGAAGCGAGGCAAAGCGTAGAGCTCCACGGGTGATCGCGGGGTGCGAAGGGAAGTATAGTTCATATTCTGAAATTTGAGGGCGACTCTTTCAAACTGGCAAAATCTCCTTCAATTGATCATCAGGCTTCTCGTATCCATAGAATATATATCAGTGCCTGGTCTACGCTCCCTAGTCTCGCGGATGACACTCACACACTTTTCGACTCACGCGTGGCTCCCGCCACAACGCTCGCTCTGTCTCGCCCGTTTTGTATACATCAGTCTCGCTCTGTCGCTCAAAATAGTGAAATATGTAGCGCGTTGGAGCCACGAATGCGTGTGAGAGTGGGGGCGCCTACGTATTGTAGTCTGACCACTCAGGCGCTTCCTCCGTCCCTCTCGCCCCGCCCACTAGTCGTGCTCTCTATGCACTGTTTACAACTCACGCTTGGTGGGTTCCCCTTCCATACGTCCGAGCAAGGTCACGGCTCTGAGAGCGCACGGGAGTCGCTTGGGAGCTGCTGAGCCGCTTTGAGAGCTACTTGGTGTGCATGCCTGCTCTATACCATAGATCGATAGCGTATCAAATTCTGAGTATAAAAGTGTTGACCTTCATATGTCCTAAACCAAAGAAGAAACGAAATCGTTTCGATAATATCTCGTTAACTATTAGATTTAGGACATATGGAGGTCAATACATTTTTACTCAGAATTTGATAGTCAATCGATTCATGATACAGAAAGTAGGTCTTTCCATTTTAAAAAATTAAGGTGATCTTCTCCTCACCTTGGAGTGTCCTTCGGGAAAAATAAAAGTCCCACCACATGATATCCCCCTCGTTACTGAACAACTTTCATCTGAAACATTTTTGCGTATAATCAATATTTTTGGAGATATTTGCGTCTGTAACGCTTTATAAATGTCCACCCTGTATATGTATATATGCTATTTACAAATGCAAGTTTTAACAGTGTTGTGATTCTATATGTGATACATAATTTATTTGTAGAGTAGAACAGGGCTCGGAATAATAATTCCGAGTCAATAGACTCGCGACGGCCGATTTTCGAAGGTTACGTCCTGTTACGTCCCCTCGATTCGAACCGGCCCGGGCCAATCGGCCGTGCGTCTCGCTCCCGACCAGTGATGCCAGAACCGTGGTACCGTGGTACTAAACCGTACCACAGCATACCCCCACCATAGCCTACTATTGCCCCTACGTTCCTTTTCCAACGCGCTCGCGCGTTACACGCACCAGCGCACCATGTCACATAGTAGAGGTACGCTGGTAGTGTAGCGCGCGGGCGCGTTGGAAAGGAACGTAGGGGCAATAGTAGGCTATGGTGGGGGTATGCTGTGGTAAGGTTTAGTACCACGGTACCACGGTTCTGGCATCACTGTCCCGACGGGAAGCGAGAGCGAGCGAGGCGCGCGGCCGGCCGGGTCGAGGCGTCAAGGCGTCGAGCGTCGAGCGGTCGAGGAGTCGTAGCCTTTGAAAATCGGCCGTCGCGAGTCAATAATTCCGATCCCTGGAGTAGAAGATGATCCTTTCGTGTTTATACTTTATACAAGTGTGAAATAAGAATGCGTTATTTTATGAAATAAGAGACTGGCGACAAACATTTATTCTCGCAAAGATATGATAGTTTTGGCAGGTTTTGGTTAGATTTGTTTTTGATTAAGTTCTGTCGGTCAGCCTGTTTATATAATATAATTATTAATATGTTTCTGTTGGAGGGTGTTTCCATTGTGTAACGCAGATGGCACCCAACGTCATTTTAAATTTTTAGATAGCGAATAAGAAGACCGCATAACGGCGCGAGGAGTAGAGTTATAGGGTAGTAAAGAACAAAGAGCGATCCAGATACTATTTAGATAGAGTCATTGTCTGCGAGAAGCGTTGCGCCAACATGCGTACAGTCGCAATATTTTCCCAAAGTTATATTATAAGTATTATATAGAATAAGTGATAATATAATAAATATTTAGGTTAAGGAAACTAATGCATTTAGTTACAACCCGATTAAAACTCAACACATTGATTCATATAAAATTCTAATATTGTTGATAATGTCGCTTTATTTTACACAACTTTTACTATGGAATCTAAAAATAAAGAAGCATGCATAGAAGAAAGTTATATCTACATAAATGTATACTTATATGTACGAGCATGAAGGTTCTCGTTGATTATTTATTTGACACTACAGTAATTCTTAATATGTCGTCGATGTTCAATGTGCCAAATAAATACATGTGTTACCTACATTAAATGTTTATGAAAAATCGACTCACGCGATGTATGTAGTCTTATATTCATTTATAAATGGATATTTATAAACAAACTCATTGTACATACAATAATAACAAATGGATCATCGTTTGAATTAAACTGATACATGCTGTTCAAAATGGTGCATAATAAATCACTATTTTTATTGATGAAAATTACATGTATTATTACGATACCTGTGCTAACTTGCTAAGTTCAGTGCAAAATATCACATAAAAATTGGAAACAATTTACAAGAACGTGTTATCTCATAAAACACTATATTTCAGGAACTAAATCTGAGGTAATATATACACAGGGTGTCCCACATAAATTGGAACACCTAAATATCTTTCGTATTTACAGTCCTATTCATGTCTATTTCAGTCTATTGTTATTTAATTATTTAATTAATTATAACAATTACAGTCTAATTCAGCTTTTTATTGTCTATCATGCCATCGTAAAAAAATATACTATTGTATTTAAAAAACATCGGTGACCTTGAAATTTCATTAAAAAACACGACATAAAAAATTTTTTTCTTTACCATTATATTTGCCCCCTGCAATAGTATCACTTTGCCCTCTGAAGTTTTCTGATAGGACTGTAAATACGAAAGATATTTAGGAGTTCCTATTTATGTGGGACACCCTGTATATACAAGGTGTTTAGCAACAGGTGGGAGAAAATTTAAGGGGTGGTTCTCGACGATAATATAAGACGAAAATGAAGAATAAAAAAATTGCGATTTCGACTTCGTTATTTAGTTATTAACAGTTAAAAATCCGCCTAAAATGCTGCAACACTTCTAACAAAAGTGTACGTTGCGTACGTCACACAGGCGCGCGACAGACTCGTATCAAGTGACAAACGCATCATACCTTGGTTCTCATTTGGGGCCCCAGCGAGGTGAAAATGTTTAAAAGATCGTTGGACGACATTGAACCTACCTACTCGTTAAAATCCACAAGAGCATTTATAATATCCGCCCTATGGAATTATCGAGCAGAAGGGGTCAATGCCCTTTGACTTTTAAACTGTTTTCACACACATCCACAAATTCTTAATCTGCACTGTTCATAACACCGTACATAATACACTGGAACAAACCACACATATGCTCTAGCACTATTTTCAATATCATACACACGCACTACGAGTTTACGGAGAGTTTACTGAGGGGAATGAGGAGAATGTAAAGAACACACTGGTAATCCTTTAATGCTGAAACACTGCACTTTATTGAACTTGATTTACGTTGCGAGACTCGCTCACAGACGAAACGGACATCTTGAGGTCGTGTGATTTCTGCGAACGGAAATCTTCGACGCGTACGAAAGAAGAATATTTTAAGAATATTTTTTTTTTATATTTTCTCCCAATCTAAAATTTTCTCCCACCTGTTGCTAAACACCCTGTATATAGCAATACTCCACCCGTTCTACTAGATTCTGAGTCACCTCGCACGCATGCATATCCGCTAATGTATACTTCGTGATCCTCTACCTGCTGCGTTACATGAGTTTCTGTAAATCCAATTATACTCGGTTTATATTTCTTTACCAAAACATTCTCTATTTCGTCTTTATGCCACAAAAATCCCTGTGCATATAATCAAATAATTCTGTTTTTCTTGTGTTACGAGCCAGGGCCGCGAGCAGCACGAGTGGCCGGCGAAGTGTTGTTGCACTAGGAATATGGTATCAGTTTGTTAGTTAAAGGTACGCGGACGAACCCAATGTGGAATTGGGGAGCCGCTAGGATTATAGACAGCGAGGACGAACCTGACGCGAAGTCAGGGAGCCTCTAGGAATGGAATCAAACGCAGACGAACCCGATGCGAAACCGGGGAGCTGCTAGGAAGTTGTAGAACGACACGGACGAACCCAATGCGAAATTGGGGAGCCGCTAGGAGTTTGGATAAAAGCACAGACGAACCTGATGCGAAATCAGGGAGCTGTTAGGATAGTTAGTAAGCCTCGTAACTAGTATAATTTAATGATACAATCCGAGCGGTAAGATTGTACCGTGTGGGGACGTTCAATTACTCGATTAGGATATTGGACGATAATTATGGGTTTAATGAATTTGCGTTAATTATCAAAGAACACAGATATATTCTGATTATAAGAATTAGTGTTACAATTGTGTAATTGTCGCGAATGAATTGAACTTGGAATAGAAAGAATTGAGGGAATATGTGTATTACCTAAACTAGATGCACGGTGTTGACGCACTGGCAATGCGGGGGTCTCGGAGCAACCTTATCACTGCCTAATAGATTTTACACCGAACTCGCGGAATCTATACGGTTAACTTTTGATTCGAAGGGGAACTTTAGCCCGATCTCACTGGTAGTTGACTTCCGAGATGCAGCACGACGCGACATGATTCGTGATTACGACAGTACTAGCCCACGAGAGTAGAAATGCAAGGGCTTATATACCCCTGCAATGACAGGTGGTACTTGTCAGTACCCTTTGAGTGAAAACCCTAAACTAAACTAAACAGCTATGTAGATTTATCTAGGGTGGCTCTGTTCGTTTATCTAGGACGGTTCCTGCCAGAGATGATATTGAACACCTGTTCGTCATCCGTAACATGCAAAATAAACATTTTATACCTGCATCGCAACAAAGTGGAGTGAAATGGAAATTGATATTCTTTGGAAATATTTTTAACAGGTTTAAAACAAGATTAGAGTAATTTTAAATTCTTCTAATACTCATTTTGGCCATAAATCCATAAAATCCTTAGCATTCGAATTGCTGTACAATTGTTCCTAATATATATTATTTACGTTAATAAATGTGTGTTGGTATTATGCCTCGTACAGACTTGAATCGCGCGACGGACTTTGCGCCGAACGCGCGCATTTCGGCAAACATTTCGACGAACGGCGCGCGGTGGATCCATCAGCTCTGGGAACGACGAATGCACGCCGAAATGCGCGCCGTTCGTCGAACTGTCATAACATCTAAAGTCATTTAATCTCGAATCTGAATCTTTAATGCTTCGTACAGACCTGAACATTTCACTTTGAAACTTTAAACTGTACGAGGCATTTATACCAAATTGTCGTATCCATGAAATTTCAAAAATCATAGGGCATGGAAATATTATAGCTAGGAAGAAATGTTTAATTTTCCAGTTAAAATAGCTCCGAGTGCAAATAAGGGTTAATTCTTGTTATTTAAAGAAATTTGATCGGGTTGATTTAAAATCGAGCACTTGCGATAAAAAGGTAATATTTCATTATACATACACTCCAACAACGCCAGGTAGATTTCCAAAGAAATCCTTGCGGACGACGCTTTTTAATTTTCTAACGCGCCAAACACGGCATCGATGGTCTGAAAGGCGTCGGAGTCGGACCTTCCTCTCTGTAGATCTTTTCGGTCTCGTCGGCATCGTAGACGAACAATAGATCCGGTCTGCCAATTAATCCAATCAGACGACAAATGATTCCATATTCATCGTGCAACATTTGCGTCACTTTCGCCATGTCCGAAATTTCGTATTTCGTATTGACCGATTACCGGAAACAGTCTCCGTGTGTTCCCGAGGATCGGGTTCGGTTTCGGTCCCGGGATCCCATCGTATGGCCTCGCCTGGATCAAGATATCATGATCCAGACTGCATATCCTCGTCGAGATCACCGTTTCCGCGCCTAAACACACAATGGACAAGCATTGGACACTGGACACGCGTTGAATGCTTGATTAAGTTTCAGCGACTTCGAAGCGCTTTCTTCGGCAGCGATTTCAACGCTTTCACTGTGAAAAACTGATCAACCCTTCGAATTTTCAATAAAAATATTACTCGAACTTTTTTTTACCTTGTACATACAAAGATTTTGTCGAGTTGCATCTCGTGCTTGCAGAAATTTGCATTTCAGAATGAACTGCAGCTCCCGGTTCATTCTGCGAAGCATGAAAAAGATGTGCATCGAGATTTTTAAACAAAATTTTATTGGATAGAAAAATTTATATCTTTTGCATTAATACACGGTTGTTAGAACTTAATCGCTAAAGTATTCTTAAGTTATTAAAGCGAATGTAACAATTTCGGTGACGAAAGAAACCATCCACGGACCATGTTCTTCCACAGCATTCCGAAAACCTGCGTTACATTTTACATACACGCTGACAATTTTCTTATCCCGATTACACAAATTCTTTGCTTCTTTCGGGAAGGTCCCGTTTCGTCTTTTCGTCCGAAATTTGATATTGACCGATTACACTGAGATTCCAACAAATTTCAACTTTTTTTACGTTTCCAAATTACTATTGGGTCCTTCTTATAGAGATTTTTGCGCTGATTCCGAATCTGACCTTAATTTTTCTCGTATACGCACAGTTTTTCAGAAACACGACCAAATATTACATAATTTTTCTCGCTTTTTCCGCCGCAATATCTTTGTTCACGTCATTAAAATTGATTGAGTTTACTACTTGGCTTTCTATTGAAAAAATAGCCAGAGAATGTAAATCGGTCTTGGCTTATTGATGATCGAAGATAATTTTTTATTAGTTTCAACCGCGAGAAACTACATTCAGCTGAAGCCACGATTACTGGCGTAGTTAACATTATTTGTAACGCCGCTCCGTGGTCATCGCGATCGCTTACATGGGACATTAGCCAACTTGAAGACACCGATGATATTCTTATAGAATATTGGTACCTTAAAAAGAAATGCAAGTCGTATTGTTTCGCATCCATACAGTTCGTTTTGAAGGGGCAAAAAATTCAATGAAAGCACAAAATCTGTAATTATATAGGACTTTCGCAAAAAGCTATTGTTATAGTTTAATTTCTCGTAAAAAGTACATTTCTCTGAAAGAGTTCGGATTTTTTTATCTGGAATAGTTTCCAGGAAATAAGGACTTTATGGAGTTACACTGAACTTTTGATGATTTTTTGTCACGCCTTCAAACTGAATCATGGCTACTAAAAAAATGTCTTGCACCTGTTTATGGTATCATCATATTCTGTTAAAAGTTAATGAAAATCGGTGTTTCCTAATTGGGAAATTTCCTTAACACCTAATTAATGTCCTCTGCACCCGTGTTGCAAACGTGTTAACATTTAATATCAACGTCTGCAACACGCTGCAACGAAATATTTCAATGCAAAGACGGAAGAGAGAGAAAATCTTGCACTCATGTCAGTGTGGAGCAAGTTGTCATCGGGTTAGTAGATTATGCGATTGTATTTTCCACACACATCCGAATATTCAATTACTATACAGGGGGTCCTGCAAAATGTCTGATGAGTTTTCGTAGACCGCGGGGCCTTTCAAAACGCGAGGCCGGGTTCCGGCGAACGCGCTGAACCTGCCTCGCGCCGGCCCTGGCGAGGACCTACATATATTGAAAATTTGAAAAATAGGTTTTTCGTAGATTTAAAAATTTCATCAAAATCAGTCGACGTTGCAAGAAGCTACAAACGTTTAACCCTTTGCACTCGGAGCTGTTTTAACTCGAAAATGAAGCATTTCTTTCTAGGTAGAATAATTCCGTTCTCTATATGATTTTTTTCATTTGATGTATACGAAACTGAAATAATCCTCGTACAATAACACTGTCCAACTCAACTTTGTTAAGATTTTATAGAGTTTTTTGCGCTGATTCCGAATCTGTCATTAATTTTTCTCCTATACGCACAGTTTTTGAGGAACATGGCTTTGAAAAAAAAAACATATTTTTCAACTTTAAACAAATATTGTGATGTTATTATAAAAGATATTGAATTGTTCTTTACAGCAAAAGATTCTGTAGACTTTCCCGAATCCAGTGATATATAATATTAATACATTATGATTGTTTCAATCATTAAAGACAAAGAGACACCACTTTCGCACCAATTTTTAAGGATATTCTTCAATTTATCTCAAAAAATAAGGGTCCAGCGGAAAATCGAACTATACCACGCGATAGAGCAGACTTTTATCTTGAGAAACTACCCTATTAAGTTTGGAACGTCGACGTTTTTTTCGAACCAGAAAGCAAAATATCTTCGCCCGACATGAGTTGTCGCCAGTGACGCTCGGGACGGGACGGGATACGGCGCGGCGCGGCGCGGCGCAGCGACGGGATACCGAGCGGCGAACGACCGTTCTAGTAGTGAGCGCCACTGTCGTCAACGCATGTCGGGCGAAGATATTTTGCTTTCTGGTTCGGTAAAAACGTCGATGCTGCAAACTTCGATTTCATAGTTCGACGTATATGTATAGTTCGATTTTCCGCTGGACCCTTATTTTTTGAGATAAATTGAAAAATATCGTCAAAAATTGGTGCGAAAGTGGTGTCTCTTTGTCTTTAATGATTGAAACAATCATAATGTATTAATATTATATATCACTGGATTCGGGAAAGTCTACAGAATCTTTTGCTGTAAAGAACTATTCAATATCTTTTATAATAACATCACAATATTTGTTTAAAGTTGAAAAATACGTTTTTTTTTTCAAAGCCATGTTCCTCAAAAACTGTGCGTATAGGAGAAAAATTAAGGACAGATTCGGAATCAGCGCAAGAAACTCTATAAGAAGGACCCAACAGTAGGTATATTCAAATCAAATTTGGTGTTGGACAGTGTAATTAAAGGTTTAGTATAATTGATTAGCTACCAACATGTCTAACAATGTAAACAATACTGTGAATAATGGTAGAGCAATTTTTAGTGGTGATACTTTCGTAAAAGTATCAAACGGGTATCAATTCATGAAGTATCAGTATCGAAAAGTAATACCAAATACCTTACACTTCAATACGTATCGATACTTCCCATTGAGTGCTTTGGTATCGAATTGATTAAATATCATCAATAGTATCGGTATCGGTCCGATCACTATAGAGTGCTGAGGGTTAAAGATGGTAGAAATTGCAGAATATTACAACAATGACAAATATTATTTACAGAAACGTTAACGTTACCGTTAAAACGGAAGAAAATCTTCGAAAAGGGGCAAGCAGATTCTGACGCAGAAACCTTTATAGGTTTTTGCTAAAATAATTTCACCCTTCTGCGAATCAATTTCACCCATTAAGAATATATAAAATTAATTTTATTCATATGTTTGGATTAAATTATACATAAATCTCAATGCTCAATGGTGAAATTGATTTACGAAAGGGTGAAATTGACTTGCAAAAGGGCGACTTTAGAGTGCGGAACCTGTGTATAAACGAGAATGGGGGTTAAACGAGAAGAGAGAAGCTGGAAAAAAGAGAATCCCGCGATCGGGAAAATCGATGTCGGTCGCGTTAACAAAGAAAGTCGAGTGGAAATTAGAGTGGAGTGAAAGGAAGGGCGTGAAGAAAGTGGTCGGGTGGATGCTCTTCCTCGTAGCCCATTTGGCGTCGAGTCTCGCGCGGAGTGTGCTTCTCAAATTCTCAACGCGCGACAGAGAAGATCGTTAGTATAATAATATATCACGTTTTTCGCGACCTGGTTCGACCTCGCGTCCCTGGACAGGCGAAAAAAACTCCCGGACCCGCGTCTACAGTACAGGTCCAAGAGATTAGAACGGTAACGCGATCGGCCCCCAATTTACGATCGTTGACCATGGCGAAGCGGCAGGAACGTAACGGGACAGCGGACAAAGGAGGTCCGGAACGGCGAACACGGGCCCCTCGATAGTTTTATGGTAAGGGAGGAATTCTGGAGACTGATTGCGCGCCCAGGTAACCAATTGGGCCCAATTGCACCGCTCTGTACGGTGGAAGTTTGAATGCGTTGGGGCTCGGGGTTTTATGGAGTATACCTGCACGTATTACATTGAAATGTTGCTTGCACCTCTTCGCGCGAGACAGATGGAAAATTTAATTTGGCTTGTGTTGTAAACGAAGAGAATTGATTTGGTAAAACATTCGGAAATGATCAAAATTGTTCGAACCAATTGCCGCTTCCTCTTTTAATAATTGTCGTTTCAATTGTAATTGAATAAACATTTGTCCACCGAGTGCTTGAATAATGATGTGTCTAGTTATAAAGAATAAAATTCTGGTGGCTGACTGTTGATAGCCGGATGAAAAGACGAAACGAAACCTCGCCGTTTAATTTAAACATGTTTAAACAATCATAATGTATTAATATTGTATATCACCGGATTCGGGAAAGTCTACAGAATCTGTAGACTTCTGTAGAAGAAGACATCACAATAATTGTTCAAAGTTGAAAAATATGTTTTTTTCTCAAAGTCGTGTTTCTGAAAAACTGTGCGTATACGAGAAAAATTAAGGTCAGATTCGGAATCAGCGCAAAAATCTCTATAAGAAGGACCCAATAGTAATTTGGAAACGTAAAAAAAGTTGAAATTTGTTGGAATCTCAGTGTAATCGGTCAATATCAAATTTCGGACGAAAAGACGAAACGGGACCTTCCCGAAAGAAGCAAAGAATTTGTGTAATCGGGATAAGAAAATTGTCAGCGTGTATGTAAAATGTAACGCAGGTTTTCGGAATGCTGTGGAAGAACATGGTCCGTGGATGGTTTCTTTCGTCACCGAAATTGTTACATTCGCTTTAATAACTTAAGAATACTTTAGCGATTAAGTTCTAACAACCGTGTATTAATGCAAAAGATATAAATTTTTCTATCCAATAAAATTTTGTTTAAAAATCTCGATGCACATCTTTTTCATGCTTCGCAGAATGAACCGGGAGCTGCAGTTCATTCTGAAATGCAAATTTCTGCAAGCACGAGATGCAACTCGACAAAATCTTTGTATGTACAAGGTAAAAAAAAGTTCGAGTAATATTTTTATTGAAAATTCGAAGGGTTGATCAGTTTTTCACAGTGAAAGCGTTGAAATCGCTGCCGAAGAAAGCGCTTCGAAGTCGCTGAAACTTAATCAAGCATTCAACGCGTGTCCAGTGTCCAATGCTTGTCCATTGTGTGTTTAGGCGCGGAAACGGTGATCTCGACGAGGATATGCAGTCTGGATCATGATATCTTGATCCAGGCGAGGCCATACGATGGGATCCCGGGACCGAAACCGAACCCGATCCTCGGGAACACACGGAGACTGTTTCCGGTAATCGGTCAATACGAAATACGAAATTTCGGACATGGCGAAAGTGACGCAAATGTTGCACGATGAATATGGAATCATTTGTCGTCTGATTGGATTAATTGGCAGACCGGATCTATTGTTCGTCTACGATGCCGACGAGACCGAAAAGATCTACAGAGAGGAAGGTCCGACTCCGACGCCTTTCAGACCATCGATGCCGTGTTTGGCGCGTTAGAAAATTAAAAAGCGTCGTCCGCAAGGATTTCTTTGGAAATCTACCTGGCGTTGTTGGAGTGTATGTATAATGAAATATTACCTTTTTATCGCAAGTGCTCGATTTTAAATCAACCCGATCAAATTTCTTTAAATAACAAGAATTAACCCTTATTTGCACTCGGAGCTATTTTAACTGGAAAATTAAACATTTCTTCCTAGCTATAATATTTCCATGCCCTATGATTTTTGAAATTTCATGGATACGACAATTTGGTATAAATGCCTCGTACAGTTTAAAGTTTCAAAGTGAAATGTTCAGGTCTGTACGAAGCATTAAAGATTCAGATTCGAGATTAAATGACTTTAGATGTTATGACAGTTCGACGAACGGCGCGCATTTCGGCGTGCATTCGTCGTTCCCAGAGCTGATGGATCCACCGCGCGCCGTTCGTCGAAATGTTTGCCGAAATGCGCGCGTTCGGCGCAAAGTCCGTCGCGCGATTCAAGTCTGTACGAGGCATAATACCAACACACATTTATTAACGTAAATAATATATATTAGGAACAATTGTACAGCAATTCGAATGCTAAGGATTTTATGGATTTATGGCCAAAATGAGTATTAGAAGAATTTAAAATTACTCTAATCTTGTTTTGAACCTGTCAAAAATATTTCCAAAGAATATCAATTTCCATTTCACTCCACTTTGTTGCGATGCAGGTATAAAATGTTTATTTTGCATGTTACGGATGACGAACAGGTGTTCAATATCATCTCTGGCAGGAACCGTCCTAGATAAACGAACAGAGCCACCCTAGATAAATCTACATAGCTGTTTAGTTTAGTTTAGTTTAGGGCCCAAACATACGCACGACCAACTGGTCGTTGACAAAATACGAATGTTCACTGAAAGGGTACTGACAAGTACCACCCGTCATTGCAGGGGTATATAAGCCCTTGCATTTCTACTCTCGTGGGCTAGTACTGTCGTAATCACGAATCGTGTCGCGTCGCGTCGTGCTGCATCTCGGAAGTCGACTACCAGTGAGATCGGGCTAAAGTTCCCCTTCGAATCAAAAGTTAACCGTATAGATTCCGCGAGTTTGGTGTAAAATCTATTAGGCAGTGATAAGGTTGCTCCGAGACCCCCGCATTGCCAGTGCGTCAACACCGTGCATCTTAGTTTAGGTAATACACATCTTCTTTCAATTCTTTCTATTCGAAATTCAATTCATTCGCGACAATTACACAATTGTAACACTAATTCTTATAATCAGAATATATCTGTGTTCTTTGATAATTAACGCAAATTCATTAAACCCATAATTATCGTCCAATATCCTAATCGAGTAATTGAACGTCCCCACACGATACAATCTTACCGCTCGGATTGTATCATTAAATTATACTAGTTGCGAGGCTTATTAACTATCCTAACAGCTCCCTGATTTCGCATCGGGTTCGTCTGCGTTTGACTCCATTCCTAGAGGCTCCCCGACTTCGCGTCAGGTTCGTCCTCGCTGTCTATAATCCTAGCGGCTCCCCAATTCCGCATTGGGTTCGTCCGCGTACCTTTAACTAACAAACTGATACCATATTCCTAGTGCAACAACACTTCGCCGGCCACTCGTGCTGCTCGCGGCCCTGGCTCGTAACATGCATGAAAATCCGCTGCTTTTACAGCGGAATCTTATAAAATTGCATTCTTGTGAAAGATTCCACTTTGTTGCCAACTAATATAACGCCTTAATGCCAAGGCGATGAGATAATCTTAACGCAACACGTTAAGAACGTCCACAAAGAAGCACATTATGTATTAGGCCTATCGGAAAATGTTGTCTATTTTTCAAATTTAGTTTGCACGCCTAAAGCTACAAAAAGTAGATGAAACATTTAATATTTATTATATCGTATTGATATAGTATATATTGATATATCATATTGATGTACAGAGTGATTCTGGGAACTGGGACAATTACTGGCATTTTCAAGCAAAAATAGAATATGGAAAAAATCATATGTCATAGTATGCACATACGTCCTAACATTCTATGAGCTTATTTTTTCTGTGGATGCACCGATGCATCCGCCAATAAGTGCAACATTTTGTGTCAGAAACGTAGTTTACTACGAGAAGTATCCAACCTCCAAAGAGTCGCGATACATACATATATGTATGAATTGTAAGAACTAAAGCCATGTTTACTCTGACGAAAAATATCGAATGTCTCGTGAAGTACATATTGACCTTTCGATGACCTCGGGTTAGTACTTTTATACATAGAATAATAAAAGGGATCGACTGGTCTAGTAAAAAAATTGGGTTACATGACAGAATAAAGTGCAATTACGCGTGATGGGTGCATCGGTGCATCCGCATAAAAAATACGGTCATAGGAAGTTAGGATGTATATTATGACATACGATTTTTCCTGTATCATTTCTTTCTATTTTTACTTTAAAACGAGCAGTAACTTGTCCCAGTTCCCAGAATCAACATATATACAGGGTGTCCCGTAACTGATGGTACAACCGAGCAGGGGGTGATTCTACATGAAAAACTGATTGTGAGTCGAAAATATAGAATAAAATTTGTTGATACAAGGCTTTGTTTTCGAGAAAAATTAGTTTGAAAATTTGTCTAGTGCGCGTGCACTTGGCTTATTTGCGGCTCAACGGACTTTATTCCGAGTTACCTCAACCTTTTTTCGCAAAGGTTTTCGAGGTTTGTATACATCGAATAAATCCAAGGTCGAGGTTACAATGTTAGAATTACCTTTGAGAAATTCGTTTAATTCGTGAGGCAGTGGAATCCGTTGCGCCGCAAGTAAGCCAAGTGCACGGACGCGCACTAGACAAATTTTCAAACTGATTTTTCTCGAAAACAAAGCCTTGTATCAAAAAATTTTATTCTATATTTTCGACTCGGTTTTTCATGTAGAATCACCCCCTGCTCGGTTGTACCACCAGTTACGGGACACCCTGTATATACAGGGTGGCGCAAAATAATGTGTCTGGTTTGAATTGTTTATAACTTTTTTAATTTTAGAGTGAAATAAATAAATATTGGAAAAAACTATAGTCTACACACACAGAAGAGGAATTTGATTGAACTAGACGTGAAAGATTAATACATCTCGCAAATGGCGGCCATTTTCTGCTTGACGCATTCGTGCTCTTTCTAACACATTTTCCATGACTTTTCGCAAAACTTCAGGTGTTATTGCACGGATTTCATTGCGAATGTTGGTTTTCAGTTGGGGAATGGTCGCTGGCTTATTGGTCGGGATCGTCCGGTGAACGCGGTGGCCAGTTGAAGTCACTATTGCGCGAAATACGAATTGATCGTTGGTTTTCAAAATAAAATTCGATGATTTTTGTTCGTTGCTCGATCGTGTAATTTTTCATATTAAATTCTAGAAGCCTTGTTTACAAAATTCTGAAGAAAAAATTGAAAAAATGTTGAAATAAAAAAGTCATAAAGAATTCAAACCAGACACATCATTTTCCGCCACCCTGTATCAATACGATACATCCTATACAAATATGAGCAACAATGTATACATAGGTATCGGTCGAGTGGCTCTTGACGTCAGATTAGGCTGTCTGGGGGACGGGGGATACGTTGACTGCAGACTCGGGGCCTCAAAAGATCATCGACGCAGCAAAGTTTGCTGCGAGGAACGTGGCAGTGCTTGAGCTGAAAGCTCCTTTCTGGAGGGGTATTTGCCTCTTCTCGTCTCTGGACAAGATACGTACGCAACATGGATTACTTCAAGGAGCGAGTAAAACTGTGCTTGCATACTGGAGTACACACGACATTACTAGATTGCGGATCTTCTCAGGGTATGCATGAAATATGTACATTGACGCTGCGATGGAGAGGTTGAAGACCAAGCAGGCTGTCAACAACTCTGACTTTTCATTGATGGAGAGGAGTTTCTAGCCAAAGAGACTGACCCCAAAATGGCTTACATCCTTGCGTACGACTTGATTCTCGTTGGAATAGACACTGTATGTAGATATAGATGAATAGCATTTGCAACGACATTATGACAATCATTTTTGATGTATGAAAGAGTAAGACGATAAGCAAGTATTTATTTGTTTTACGATGTAGATCTCTATGGCTAATGGCTGTCCGACTATATCAGTTGGCAACGAGACCGGAGGAACACGGGAGAAGATCTATGAGAAACTTGTTAAAATTCTTCCCGATCCACATCTGTTCCTCTTACCATGAAACACCTTGGTCAGGCTGTCTACATGAAAGCATTTATATGTACCAGAGCTCCGGAGTCGGAGTCGGAGTCGGAGTCGGAGTCGGAGTCGGAGTTTGAGTTTGAGAGTAATTGCTGATCACTGGAGTCGGGCCGGAGTCAGAAAAAGCTATACATATCGACTATCGGAGCCGGAGTCAGAGTCGGAAAAAAATATATCGACTACGACTCCAACTCTGGCTGTTTTGTTTATAAATCATTAATAGATTTATATATATACATAAATAAATTGCTAATATTCGATCTGCAGTACAAACGTATTCTATATGTAATACATATTTATATACCTCGGCACTCGGCACTATGTAAAGGAGAAACAGTTAAAGTTATGGTAGTAGTATTTTCTAACTACATATTTCCTGAAAGTGAGAAAGTAACAGTCGTGTTGTGTTGTATCAGAGTTATCTGTTCCATATTCTTAGACTTTAATACAATATTTCAACTATTTATTCAGTTTTATTACAACTCTTAATTGTTTTGAGTACATATTTTTTCAATTTGGAGAGTCGGAGTCGGACTCGGAGTCGGAGGTAAAAAAAAAGAGGAGTTGGAGTCGGAGTTGAAGTTAAGAATTTTGTCTACCGACTCCGAAGCCCTGATTTATACGCGACGTCTTTAGGTAAACTTGACTGGTAACGATATTGGAACGCCCTGTATAAAAGATTGTTTGCAGATAAATTGTTTAAAGTACAGTTGTTAAGAGCATAACTGATCACGCACATTTTAAATCAGAATAACTGTTTTATGCAGGGCTTCGGAGTCGGTAGACAAAATTCTTAACTCCAACTCCGACTCCAACTCCTCTTTGTTTTTACCTCCGACTCCGAATCCGACTCCAACTCCGACGCCGATTTCGACTCCGACTCTCCAAATTGAAAAAAATATGTACTCAAAATAATTAAGTGTTGTAATACAACTGAATAAATAATTGAAATATTGTATTAAATTCTGAGAATATGGAATAGATAACTCTGATACAACACAACACTTGTTTGTTACTTTCTCACTTTCAGGAAGGAAATAGTTAGAAAATACTACTACCATAACTTTAACTGTTTCTCCTCTACATAGTGCCGAGGTATATACATATACAATACGTCTACGCTGTAGATCGAAATCTATTAATGATTTATAAACAAAAGAGCCACAGTTGGAGTCGGAGTCGATATACATATTTTTTTCCGACTCTGACTCCGACTCCGGGAGTCGATACATAGCTTTTTCTAACTCCGGCTCCGACTCCAGTGATTAGCAATTACTCCCAAACTCCGACTCCGACTCCGACTCCGAAGCCCTGGTTTTATGAATGGACCAAACAACTTCATTTTCTCTGTAAGGCTAGAACAATTAGTTTAGTAAGTGACGTCTAATAAAAACGTCTAATGTTGAAAAAATACATTTGGTCGGAATTGTGAAAAACAATAGTAAAAATTTATTTTTACAACTTTTTTTTAGCTGTGTTTTGCAAACTCGTATAAATCATATAATATACGTTCTGAAAATTTCATTGGAATTGGTTAATTTGTTTACGAATTAATTTTTCATGATTTTCAGCCTACAACTGCCATTTTTACTGTCCACTCATAAAAAAAGTTATTCTGATTTAAAGTGGGTGTGCGATCAGTTATGCACCCAACTGTATAATAAACAACGTGAAGTTGAACAAAGTGCCGAAGGGAGAAAGTAGGGCGTGTTTAAAGATAGTTCTCTCGACAAATGATTCTCCCGAGGATGTTATAAAATTTCCCATAAATCTAATCACAGACACAAGTGGTATTTCCAACAGTCGCTAGTCGTAACAGGAAATATGGAAGAACACGGATCGAGGAATCTATAAAAGAGGAATTAACCCTTGTGTGGGCAACCAGAATGTCACTGTTGTTGGGTAACCGGGGTACCCAGGCGTTCTATTCCGATATATGAAATATGTAGCGACAAATTTTACTGATATTCATTATCGATGCTCTTAATAATCCCTTTGTATAATATACCAAACAAAGATTTTAGCGAAAAATTATTTAAAATTGCAATATAATTCCACGATAAAGCGAATAAGCCTTATTCATGTGTTCAACTATCTTTCTCTACGTTGTGTGTCGACGACTGTCTTTGAGGCGGCAACGAAGGGTCTCTTTTCTCGTTTATACAAACAAGTATAGGAACAACCCACGAGTAGAAAACTAAGAAAAGAAAAAATAAAAAGTATATCCAAATCACGTGAGAAGTATTCTTCTTTATTTGGGTGCCATGAAAATATTATGCTTTGTGCGTATGTACCGAAGAAGGATAAATGCGTCGTATTATTGTCAACAATGCCATCTGGCAATTCCGTTTCTGGACCAAAAAGAAACCTCGAAATTGTTGATTTCTATAATCAAACAAAATCTGGCGTTGACACAATGGATCTAATGCTGGGAAGATATACAACAAGAAGACAGACTACCAGATGGCCACTATCATTTTTTTATAACGTAATTGATATTGCCGCTCTTGCCTCCTACACTCCCGGACAATATGTTAGCACATCGTATATTTTTTCTCATTTGGTAGAATAAACTGAAGAAAATGAGTATTTTAATATGTCAACATACTCTGACCTGCCTCTATGTACTGAATATCATCGACAATATTTACTTCAACAGAATTCTAGAAATGAAAACGTAAATATTGTGGTTCGCAAGTGGGACAAAATGATAGCACGTGTAGTATATCTACGCTTTCCAGTTACACTGTAGCTCGCGAATTGCGAACATCAACCTCAGAACATAGTTAATAAAGTCTGTGATATTATCTGGTGTTGTATATTTGTTTAAAAAACTAAAGTACTATGGTAAAATGGAAATCAAATTTATAACAGGAAAAATGAATAGCAAAATGTATTTGGAAATGATTAAGGAACAAATAAACACGTACGCGACCAGAATTGCTGGAGAGAAGTATACTTTTCAGCAGGATAATGCCGCAGTATACACTGCAAAAGTAGTAAAAGAGTACTTTTCTCGAGAAAAAATTCGCGTTTTAGATTGGCCAGCAAGATCACCCGACCTCAACATTATTGAAAATTGTTGGGGAAATCTTGCCCGAGCTGTATATATAGAAATAGCCAGGGCTTCGGAGTCGGAGTCGGAGTTTGGGAGTACATAATTGCTGATGACTGGAGTCGGAGTCGGAGTCAGAGTCGGAAAAAATATATCGACTCCGACTCCAACTCTGGCTCTTTTCTTTCGTAATTCATTAATAGATTTATGTATACACGTATGTATATTAATAAATTGCTAATATTCGATCTACAGTATAGTAGTCTGCACTATGTAGAGAAGAAACAGTTAAAGTTATGGTAGTAGTGAAGGCAAATAAATAAAAAAAATTATGATATATAAAATAAATAAATAAATGATAAAACATTAATACAAAGTTTCTTCTATGTATTATATATCTATAAGAACAAAATAACATTTTTAATCAATTTCTTTACAATATAGCTCTAAGGAAAATAATGGTTTCAATCAAATCCTCTTTCATAGATGCCCTTAAATCCGTTTTAATTATTTTTAATGTTGAAAATAATCTTCCAACACTGACTTGTGACGGAGGCATTGCCGTCACAATTCTAGCTGCGTCGCGAATAATTTCTGGGCAAATAGCGATAGCTTCTTCCACAGTCAGTTTTGATAAGCGGTCATATGTATATTTCCATTTTTTTAAGCCATCATAAAATTCTTGCCGAAATTTGATTTTTTCAATGTCGACTGGTTCGTCTCTTGAATTTAAACGTCTTCGTTTTCTTTTGGAACGTTCTAATCTATCTAAATACGCTTCGAATTTGAAGAAGACGATTCCGAACATTCGTAAGATATATTCACTTCATCTTGTGATTCATCAGTTTTAGACGCCTGTAACTGTAACACTCTCAAGCGCATTGCAATGTTATACAGTGTCTCTTTTGCTATGTTAATTTGATCGTCATTTAATAAAATTCGATTCATTGGGTCAACGTAAACAGCAGCTAATCAAACTTTATTCTGCATTAGCTGATTCTCTCTTTTTTTTCATTGAAGTTTTAATCGCATCAGCAATGGACCCTTCAGTTTGGTGTAACTGATGCATCAAGTTTGTCCACTCCAGTGACAATATAAGGATACGACAGAACCTTTCCTAGTTTTGCTGTTTGTTGCCACTGTTCTTCAGTTAACGAAACACATTGACTATCGAGATCTTTAATAAAAGCTTTTAATTCAATTAAACGCTTAATCATCAAATAAGTGCTCCCCCCAACGTATAGCTTGGTCTAGAATAATTCTTTTGCCGGCACGTCTTTTGAGAATTGCATCAATTTTAGGGGTTCTGCTTGCAACGGCCACTTGTCTTACAATTAGTTTTCCGATGAGAGTAGCTGCGTGTTGATTTTTTAATCCATCTCGTATCGCTAATTGTAAGGTATGCACGGCACATCGCATATGTTCAATTCGGAATATCTCGGACGCTTCTTCAACAATATCATCTAAATGACCATTGCTTTCTGTCATTTGGTTTTCTTGTAAGTTATTTGTTACAATTGCATCACTGTCTTCTAGTATTTGTATATTTTCTTCATTATCTTTATTCATTTTTTTCTGTTATACATAAAATCTGTTCCTTCTTAATATTAAATTCATCTAATACTTTTTGTACCAATTTCTGAAGATATTCGCTCGTGTGATGTGCCTCAGTATCTTTTATTCGAATTGTTCGAGTTAGAATTTTATTATTTTCATCAATCATCCATTTTAATAAAAATCAAACGATCTTTTAGACGTTTCGAAGTTCTTCCTTCTTGTATCTAGCCGCTTCTATTACCAATTTTCTGATGCTTTCTTTTTCTAGGCAAACTCTTAGTTTTATAGCCATTTCGCCGTTTAAGCCTACAAAGGCAGGTTGTGAAAAAAAGGTTACAGGCACACTATTTTGCACCACCATTTCAGTTATGAGATCTTTAAACTTTTGCGGGGTCATTGTTACTGTTACTTTATCAGAAATAATAAATTGAGATATTTTTGTTTGCCTGGTACTAAACATTTCATCTTTTTGTAAATTTACACATGACTGAGTAGTACGTGTATATGTATCTTTTCTATTTACTTCTTCTAATAGTTTAGGATGGAAACGCTGCAAATGTCTTTTCAAATTTGATGCCCTTGGTGCATTTTTTCCTCCGCAAGTTGAAAAATTACTAATTTTTGTTTCGCATTATCTTCTACCGTCATCGTCTTCCTTCTACAGTACATTGACACTGATAATATTTCTCATCGATTGTAATTGTAAAATGTTCAAAAACTGCTGACTTTTTCGACATTGCAAAATGCAAGAGATGTAAATATCTAAAAATATTTAGTCTTTTTAAACTTACAACTTACTGTTTTAAGAAAAAATAATAAGTAGGTAGCTATAAGTTATACTCACAGAAAAAGGATAAAAAGAAGCACCAAGAAAATATAAGTTTCAGCTGCGCTTCTTCGATATCTTCTTTATATTATAGAAAGATCACGACGTTACGATCGACTATCTACGACTGCCATGTGTCTCTTATTGTCTCTTCTCGTTAAACAAAAAAATATGACGATCGTTGCATAGCATTCTCGAAATAACGGCAAGGCCGCGTTAAATGTAATAGCGTTTATATTAAATAAACAGTTCTGGTATTTGAATTATTCTATTACAATTATGACGACATCTCTTACAATAAGCATATCAAAGAGGTTCACAGCAGACCTGCTTATCATACACATATCACGTCTATACAGTTGCGGACAATAAAGTTATCACTTTTTCAATGCGTTTTACTTCTCTTATTTTTTATTGTCTACTTGAAAATTTAAAAGACATTTCATATATTAAGATTTTATCGCATATTAATTGGGAATGATACAATGTTTAGGTTGACAAAAAAGTTACTACTTACCACTTCTGACATGTAATTATTTTCTAAGGATACTTCACACCTTTAGGACAACCTTAAATATTTTTGGAATTGAGTGAACAAATTTTTCAATAAGGACTGTATGGAAGTCATTCACAGTTTCTAATAATCGCAAACAAATGATTAAGTTTAAGCTTCTACTCGTGAACTCTACGCTTGATCGCACCTCACAAATATTTCAAGGGAATTTAAGTTTGACTACATTAGCGGCCAATTCACCGACATCGTATTAAAAACTTCACATTCAAACTTCATGAACCATTTATATGACGAGAATAAACACAGGCTCAATGAGCAGAAGTTTAATTAAGCGTGGTATAATTGATCTACATCTATCCAAGAATCTTGGACTGACCTCCCTATGGTTCTTATAGAAGAAATGATTCATTCACTGCCAAAAAGAGAAAAGACAGCCCTAAAAGCAACAAGTGTCTCTATGAAATATTAGAGACGACATCAATTTTCGAAAATGGAAACTTTATCTTTAGTATTTCTCAAATTGATTACGTATTTTCTAACTATATCCTGAAAGTGAGAAAGTAACAGTCGTGTTGTGTTGTATCAGAGTTATCTGTTCCATATTCTTAGACTTTAATACAATATTTCAACTATTTATGCAGTTTTATTACAACTCTTAATTATTTTGAGTACATATTTTTTCAAGTTGGAGAGTCGGAGTCGGAGTCGGATTCGGAGTCGTAGATAGAAAAAAAAGAGGGATTGGAGTCGGAGTCGGAGTTACGAATTTTATCTACCGACTCCGAAGCCCCGGAAATGGCAGACAATTTGGAAATATTGCCGAATTAAAAAAATGTATTCAAGATGAGTGGGAGCAATTAGAGCAAAAAACCATTAAAAAACTCTATAAATCTTTGCCAAAGAGAATGATGGCTGTTATTAAATGTAAAGGAGGAGCCACAAAATATTAAGCATTAATTATTTATCATTCGTTGATTTACTGTTATACATAATTTTAAGTTAAATTAAATGTGCTATCATTTTGTCACACTATATTTCCTTAAAAATTCTTTTTTTTTAAATAAAATTGTATAGACTGGCGAAATTCAATTCAATTTCATTTGTGTCTATTTATAGAGATATTTTGCAAGAATGTGTAAAAATAAAACCTTGGTTGTTATGTTAAATAAATAAATATTACGTTAATTTTAAAGTGTGCTATCTTTTTGTCCCGGAGTGTATCTTATATACCTACTATATACGTTTCAAGCAATAGCATGTTGCGTAAAAGAACGAATGACCGCCGAATATTTTTACGTTAACTGTATTCTGACAACTCAATTCGCGTCTCACTGCGTATCACTGAAGAAACATTGCATCGGCTAATTCTGCACAACTGGCGCCACTGTTGTTAGAAGCCAAGTGGTAGAAGAAAAGTTAGACTGTCCAACAAATTTCAACTTCTTTTATGTTCCCAATATACTGTTGGGTCCTTCTTATAGAGTTTTTTGCGCTGATTCCGAATCTGTCCTTAATTTTTCTCCTATACGCACAGTTTTTTAGGAACATGGCTTTGCAAAAAAAAAAAACATATTTTTCAACTTTAAACAAATATTGTGATGTTATTATAAAAGATATTGAATTGTTCTCTACAGCAAAAGATTCTTTAGACTTTCCCGAATCCAGTGATATATAATATTAATATATACATTCGAACGATGGTTGCAAGCTGATGATGTGCGTCATATAGTTTCGCATCACTTCCGTTTGACTATGGGAGGAGGATGTTTTTGAGAATTTGACCCGACGATTTGCTAAATTGGAAATTGGTCATTAGCAAGGTAATTAATTATACCTATTGTCTTAATGTTTAAAAAATTGACATCGATTAATAAATAAATCATGGAAAATCGAACACCTTTTATTACAATATTACAAGAAAAAATGATAGTGACCTTAAAATCTCCGAAAATCTTTCACCTACAAAAGAACTCTTTACCATAGTATACTGAAAAACTTTCGGTTAACACGTTCCGTGCCGAGCCGTTTTTGCACGATTTTTCATTCAGGCCATTTGCTTTGTTCTGTACTGCATTTTGTATAATACCTCATTCTTTTGGCAGAAAGACAAGGAAAGGAAAACGGAGTTGGTGAAGAGGGGAACAGAATTTCGAGAATAAACCGAGAATTCGCCGTTTACTATCGCCCTAAAAGTCCTATCTTTGTCGTTTACGAGGTGTAATTTGCATTATTCGGCAGCATGTAGTTATGAAAATAGCTACCCTTGCAATGCTGGAAAAAGGAGTCTGCTCCCTTAATCTGCTACCTAGGTGCCGCGATAATCCGAGATATACCTGATCGTAATGCGGACCTTTAGTACAGTTAGGTACGTCTCCATCATTAACGCGCGTTATCAGTAAACAAAATTCTCGGGATTTGCTTTGAATCGGACAGGACACCCTGCAAGCAGAATATCATACATCTATGTATTTCCGAATAAAGTAGATGGAAAGCACACTCAGCTTCGAGCATCGATTGCAGGCTGTAATCGATATCGGCTCGAAGCAGATCTGGCTGACTGACTGAGTATAGTAAACGTACAGACACTGATTGTGTATATTTGTTGACATTTTCAGAATTTCCAAGAACAGCAATAAAAAAAATTCGAACCGTTTCACGATATTCAAATTGTTTTCGCTGCATTGTACCAGGGTACGCGACAAAGTAATGGCGTCAATAAAGCTGGGCAATTACTTTGACCGTCGCGAGGGCCAATAAATCCAGGGTAGTTACCAAAACAACCCTGGATTTTCGAAGTCTGTTTATTGCGCGCGCTGTGTGCTTCCCCACAATGAAACTCTGCACGAAATTACCTGAACCTTTTGCCTGAATGTACGTTTGACAAGCTTCATATACCGGGTGATTCACGACAAACAGGCCACCTAAATAACTCCGTTAGGATTAGAGATAGAAGAAAATGTTAGAGAGAAAAATTGTACTATTAAAGGGGGGTTCATACGATACCAAAAAAATTTTTCTTTTTATGTAATTTTTTTTAGAGATATGGAGGTCACCTTCATTTTTTTTAATGGAATGAGGCAGTTTTTAATACATCAATCGATGCAGCTGGACATTCGTTATAAAAAAGTACTAACCTATGTATGTCGAAAAGTTAGTAGTTCAGGAGATATTTCAATTTAAATAACTCTAAAATACCATTGCGGTCGTACTAAGACCTTAGCGTTTACTTACTTATGTAACGTCTTAGTACGACCGCAATGGTATTTTAGAGTTATTTAAATTGAAATATCTCCTGAACTACTAACTTTTCGACATACATAGGTTAGTACTTTTTTATAACGAATGTCCAGCTGCATCGATTAATGTATTAAAAAATACCTCATTTCATTAAAAAAAATGAAGGTGACCTTCATATCTCTAAAAAAAATTACATAAAAAGAAAAATTTTTTTGGTATCGTATGAGCCCCCTTTAATAGTACAACTTTTCTCTCTAACATTTTCTTCTATCTCTAATCCTAACGGAGTTATTTAGGTGGCCTGTTTGTCGTGAATCACCCGGTATAATCATTCATTTCATTTTCAAAGTACAGTACTGGACTTGGATTAACCGGCTCGATCGAGAGACAAACAGCTGGACAAATTAAGGCCCGATGGATAATTGAGACCCGAGGGAAAGCAACGTCTAACGCTACAGAAAACGTAGGTGTGTGTGTGTGTATATAAGAAATTTTTGTAACTGGCTACTAAATAACTAAATAACTACATCGTGCGATTCGTTTAGTTCAGTATTGGATTATTTAATTTTCAAAGTGAGAAAAGAGCTACTTTTTAATGAAATTGAATATACGTCCTTTTCTTTTAAGTATATCTCTTCATGTACGATTGTTGTAAAATTGTTCTTGTTCCAGATTCTCCAGCGTTACAAGACTGAATATCACTACGAGAGGCTGGATTACTATATCAACTCTATGTACACGCCCAAAGGACCCCCAAACTTGAAATTCATCGACAGGTAGACCGCTTCGAAGAAGCAGCGAACAATAAATCCGTCATTTCTACATTGGGGATTTTAGGCTACACATTTTTGCATTCGTCGTCTAGTTATTTATTTTGGTATATGTAGAAAAATAAAAAAAAGAAAACAAGTAGCAAGGTGACTTTACACATTCAACGAATGTCTTCGACGATCTATCTACATATACTCTACATGATTCTTAATCATTATCTTCGTATCACCTTGAACTTCAGGTCACCATCAGGAGCGTACATGAACGTGATTTTGTATTTGGTTGGTTCGTGGTGGTACTCGAATTTGTAAGAACATATTCACTGAAACATTATTGTTTCAGAAATATAAATTGACACAATTAGTCGGATTCATTCAAAATATCAATTGATTTTTGTAGATGATAGCATTTGTTTGTCTACCTTGGCAAGCATCACCTGCATCTCCAAATCGGCAAACCTTCTATCTAAACACATGCGAGAGCCCATTTGTGCATCTCATTGTCAAAGTCGCCAGGTAGTACTCCATCCTCTGTTGTAATCTCTTCGACCCCGAAACAAATCGTTCGCAATTATATGTGCATACTTCTAATCGCGTCTCTAATCACGATTGAGTGTATGATGTAAAAATGTTATTATAATTATTAGATATTGTTACGTCCTAAGGTGGACGTATGTTATAGATTTAAAAGATTAAATTGATAGATTTTAAATTGAGAATAAAACGCAGTTTTGAGCCTACCTGCATTCACCGGCTTCGGTTCGGGTAATTGAGGATTTGTTAAATACTAACAAGGGAACATATTCAGATGCGAAAATCGGATTTTGATGAAACTGTGGGAGCTAATAGTTCTTTGAAACATATTTGACACGTATTTTTTTTTACCGGCAACCATCCACTCTGAAGGGGTGAAAACAGCCCTCAAAGTTGGGGGTCAAAACCATATTTTTTGAGATATCTCGGAAACCAGGGGTCCAAAAAATTTGAATTTTTTTTGAAATTGTGTGTTTTTCAAAGGGGAATGTAGTCGCGTAAAAAAATTTTAACAAAAGTTTTTTGTTTAAACAATATATTAAAAATTTGATTTTTGTGGCAGTTTCTCGTATTTATTGTTAGTTTATTTTAATGTAAATTTGGGTGTGTGATCTTTGATCCAAAATAGGGGATACATGTTTCAGGATTTTTTTTGTTTTTGCCATTCAACAATAATTATGCATAATGGAAGATAGTCTTGCACCTGGCGTGCGTAGGAAGTAATTCTGGCTTGTTTTATCGAAATATAAGCATTTAGCATAAACGTGTATAGTATTCTAAATAATACCACTGGAGTAGAAAGTTGGATTAGATTGGAAAGAAGTCAAAGGACAGTTGGGACCTCGTGTACGAAGAAGTGTGTTTACGGCACCTAATGTCCATATTGAAGCTTCCACATCGGGTAAACTAACGAAAGAATTATTTAGAACGTGGTTGACTGAAGTATTTCTCCCATCTGCTCCAGAAAATTCTGTTTTACTTCTGGACTCATGGAATGGATATAACGACGAGATCATACGTAACGCCCTGCCAGAGAACAAACAATTAGAGGTATTAACGACACCAAAAAGTACGACGCCATTAATCCAACCAGTTGACGTGTATGGGTTCCGCATTTGGAAGAATTTTGCCCGAAAACTTTCCGATCTTGCAGTATTATTAAATATTGATATCAATCTACACGCAAGAGATAATATTATTAAACTACAATCATTAATCCACAACCAATTATCAGCTGCGCGTTATAAACGGTTATTTCAATATGCTTGGTCCCGCAGTGGATATATGTATAGAAGAACGGCCAGGAGAATTTGAAAATCCCGTAGAGAGTTCTGCTTTACAATATTAGATGGTCTAACGTGTTTCCATTGTTCAAATGTAGTTGTACTTAAATGTTCTTGGTGCAAATAACATTTATGTTTTTCTCATTTTATCCTTGAGTATCATTGTTGCCAGAATTATGTAGAATAATCTTTGCGGACAGCTCTTCTTTCAAAATCAGCTCTTTTCAGAGCTACCATAAACGACGAGGAAAACTCCAGCTTCGATTACTTTAAGGATCCACAGTTTAAAAAGGCTGGAGATATATTTTGACCGAAAGCCCAACGACTGCAGAAATTCACAGGCGAATTGGCTATAAAAGTCGGTACCCTTACTCCGTCGCGGTCATTAGCATCGCGTCGCGCTGCTACCTGCGCCACCTTCTTTAGCTACTAATAAAACAATAAACGACACATAATCCAGTGGTATTATTTAAAATACTATACACGTTTATGCTAAATGCTTATATTTCGATAAAACAAGCCAGAATTCCTTCCTACGCACGCCAGGTGCAAGACTATCTTCCATTATGCATAATTATTGTTGAATGGCAAAAACAAAAAAAATCCTGAAACATGTATCCCCTATTTTGGATCAAAGATCACACACCCAAATTTACATTAAAATAAACTAACAATAAATACGAGAAACTGCCACAAAAATCAAATTTTTAATATATTGTTTAAACAAAAAACTTTTGTTAAAATTTTTTTACGCGACTACATTCCCCTTTGAAAAACACACAATTTCAAAAAAAATTCAAATTTTTTGGACCCCTGGTTTCCGAGACATCTCAAAAAATATGGTTTTGACCCCCAACTTTGAGGGCTGTTTTCACCCCTTCAGAGTGGATGGTTGCCGATAAAAAAAATACGTGTCAAATATTTTTCAAAGAACTATAAGCTCCCATAGTTTCATCAAAATCCGATTTTCGCATCTGAATATGTTCCCTTGTAAGTGACTTTGATCTTGGAATTGAAACGAAGAAATCGAAGTAGGGTAAACTCTTTTAAAAATGATTTCAAATCTTGATTTTGTATAAAAACAACAAGAATATATTCTATTGAACAAGGGTACACATTGAGTTATTGAAAGCTTATAATAAATTTGTTAGTAATTACCAATGCGCAGTTGTTTCGCTCGCAGGAGAAGATGTTGTAACTGTTTAAAAGCTCCGCAACGGGATGATGATGATGATGATGATAATCCGGCGGGTTAGATCTTCGCCAATCTCACTTTTCACGAACGTATTTGAATTGATTGGTACAGTAAACTTCTTGACCATTGAATCTTGAATGAACGAATGCGCTCCTGATGATGAGCTGTCCCTTTTATAGGTTGATCAATCCATTGTTCTCGTAGGTGAGTGCGTCTTTACCAATTCCGTTTAATCGCTTTTCTTCTTAGTCTCTTCTTAGGATCATATTACTCTGTGCGTCTTCCTAAATTAGGGGAAACGCACCATTTCTTAGACTTATAGTCATGAGGTGGCTGCATCATCACCAATTCTGTTTAATCGTTTTCTTCGTAATTGCTTTCTTCTAAATCGCGCACATTGCATCGATCGGAGAACAATCCGTTGCTCATCAATTCATCCGAAAATCCTCACACTCTTCAGTGATGGACAGACTTCAGCGAATATTCGCTCACGATTCATTTTCAGAACTAACACAATAAAATAAATCTCGCTATGGTCGCAATTTGTTAAATGAAGATTTAAATTGAAAATGAGTTTTCTTAATTCTGTCGCACGCAGTGTGGTATAATATACGATAGTTTGACATTAATTTGAATATTTGATATTTTATTTCTTGTACAATATTATTGAAGTAAGTATATGAAAAGATATTAAGAAAATGTATGTTATGCTTGATTTTATCATCAATTATTATTATTGGCTAAAGCACTGGACGTGACACCGTCAACGTAAATAATACATATTAGGAACAATTGTACAGCAATTCGAGTGCTAAGGATTTTATGGATTTATGGCAAGAATGAGTATTAGAAGAATTTAAAATTACTGTTATGTATATTGTTTTCAACCTGTTAAGAATATTTCGAAAGCAAATCAATTTCTATTTCACTCCACTTTGTTGCGATGCAGGTGGAAAATGTATATTTTGCATAAAAATCCGCTGCGTTCAGCCGGATCTTAGAAAATTGCATTCTTGTGATAGATTCCACTTTGTTACCAACCAACATAACTTTTTAATGCCGAGGTGATGAGATATTCCTAACGCAACACGGTGTCTGCATTGCATTCTTGCAATCATCGCATGACCGCATCGAGAACAAACTAAAGTTCGAAGTGGTATCCGTTCGATCACACGCGCGGTTCCCTTTGGACCTCAAACAACTCGCGAGAACGTCCGGTTAACAAGCATGAGTTACACCTGATATGACATAGTAAAATATTTGATTGTTCTAGACACGGCGAGATTTTGGCGAGAATTTCGTACGCGCGTGCGGAAACCAGTTCTACAACCGCATACTGTTCGAAAGTACATCACGCCCATCGAAGTGGTCACCATCGATTTCATAAAAAGGTAAGATCGGTTGACTTTACGTTTCGAGGTCCATACTATGTATTGTGAAATCGACAGCTCTTCTAAATCCTGAAAGATTCACCTGACCGACGAAAAAATTAACTATATCAATTACTCAACGTGACTCTGACTTCTCCTTATCTTTTAATAACACCTAATAATATTGTCACGTCCAGTGGTTTATCCAATAATAATAATTGATGATAAAATCAAGCATAACATACATTTTCTTAATATCTTTTTATATACCTACTTCAATAATGTTGTACGAGAAATAAAATATCAAATATTAAAATTAATGTCAAACTATCGTATATTATACCACACTGCGTGCGACAGAATTAAGAAAACTCATTTTCAATTTAAATCTTCATTTAACAAATTGCGACCATAGCGAGATTTATTTCATTGTGTTAGTTCTGAAAATAAATCGTGAGCGAATATTCGCTGAAGTCTGTCCATCACTGAAGAGTGTGAGGTTTTTCGGATGAATTGATGAGCAATGGATTGTTCTCCGATCGATGCAATGTGCGCGATTTAGAAGAAAGCAATTACGAAGAAAACGATTAAACAGAATTGGTGATGATGCAGCCACCTCATGACTAATAAGTCTAAGAAATGGTGCGTTCCCCTAATTTAGGAAGACGCACAGAGTAATATGATCCGGCCAAGAGAAAGATAAAAGATGCAACGCACCTACGATTAAGAAGAAAGAGACTAAGAAGAAAAGCGATTAAACGGAATTGGTAAAGACGCACTCACCTACGAGAACAATGGATTGATCAACCTATAAAAGGGACAGCTCATCATCAGGAGCGCATTCGTTCATTCAAGATTCAATGGTCAAGAAGTTTACTGTACCAATCAATTCAAATACGTTCGTGAAAAGTGAGATTGGCGAAGATCTAACCCGCCGGAATAGTGAAAAGTGAAATTGGCGAAGATAACCCGCCGGATTATCATCATCATCATCATCATCATCATCATCCCGTTGCGGAGCTTTTAAACAGTTAGAACATCTTCTCCTGTGAGCGAAACAACTGCGCATTGGTAATTACTAACAAGTTTATTATAAGCTTTCAATAACTCAATGTACCCTTGTTCGATAGAATATATTCTTGTTGTTTTTATACAAAATCAAGATTTCAAATCATTTGTAAAAGAGTTTACCCAACTTCGATTTCTTCGTTCCAATTCCAAGATCAAAGTCACTCAGTATTTAACAAATCCTCAATTACCCGAACCGAAGCCGGTGAATGCAGGTAGGTTCAAAACTGCGTTTTATTCTCAATTTAAAATCTATCAATTTAATCTATTAAATCTATAACATACGTCCACCTTAGGACGTAACAACAGACATTAACGTTTACTTAATGTGGTATTAAACTCGGTTATTCATGTACACAGCGGTTTATTTACGAATACGGTTACAATGGACGAACAATTCTGATTCGCTACAATGATTTATCCTAAATACAACACGACCACGGATGATATAACACGACTACGATTATTTCACGATCTTTCTCGACTAGGTTCTATAACGACTTTCGACTCGACTCGACTCGACTCGACTATGACTTTTTGAATTCTGCTTCGCGGCGCCCGCTTGCCCTGTTTTATATGGTGTGGTTCCTTCCTTTGTTTAATCCTCGGGCCAACGACCGCTTACCCTAAACGCGATTTGTCCCCCCGTTTTTCTCGAACGATCGGCAAAACATCGCACTTCTCATGTGCTGTTTTGTCCATCGTTCAGCTGACCCGCAGGACGCCACGCACAGGTGATGTGCGGGGTAATGCCCGCTATACCTAAACATCTAGTTGTTTTCGCAGTTCGTTCTTTCTCTCTCACACGCATACATCCATGTACTCATCTCACATTAATATTGTAACGTCTTAGTACGATAGTAATGGTGTTTTAGCATTATTTAAATGGAAATATCTCCTGAACTACTAACTTTTCGACGTACATAGGTTTGTACTTTTTTATAACGACTGTCCAGCTGCATCGATTGATGTATTAAACTATGCTTTAGAAACAGCCGAATGTAAAAGAAGTCATAAAACCTGATTGTTATTTACAAGATAAACATATTAATTTATTTCACACGAAATTATGAACAGAAATCTAAACGAGCGTGGAATATACAACTTTGCTCAAGATACTGGTTACGTTCGAGCTTTTTTGAGTAATTTACAAGAGATCCCAGAACATGAGACGAATATTCAGATAATATACACTGGTGAAATTGGAAAAAAGGTAGTAGGACATTGGATTTGCACAAGATCTGATGGCAACGGCAATGTACACATTTATGATAGTTTCAATGCTAATCATTTGAACCATGATGTAATAGATTATTTGAATGCCCTTTACAAATATAATAAGAAATATATATTTCACAGAGTACAATATCAAAACAATGCGTTTGATTGTGGAGCATTTGCAATTTATTTTGCAACATTACTCTGCCACAACAAGGAACCAAGCGAGCAACGAGCATACGATGTTGGTTTAATGCGACGTCATAAAGCAAACATTTTGATAAGTAGAAAACTATTGAACTTCCCTGAAAACGTATAATCTTCTTAAAATGTACACTAAATAATGATAATAAATAATATACTGCAACTAACGAATCGGGAAGTTCTTTGTGTGACTCTCCAAGAGTCACACACCAAATATAAAATATTAATAGCTGTAGACCCTACTAGCCATGCGCACCAATAACCCTCTCGCAAGAGCAGTCGTACCCGCGAACCGCGAACTCGCGAAGCGAGTGAGAAACAACAACCCTACTCGCGAGCGAGCGAAGCGAGCGAGCAACAATATCCCTCTAGTTTGATTTAAAATCGTGCACTTGCGACAAAAAGATAATATTTAATTGTACATACACTCCAACAACGGCAGGCAGATTTCTAAAGAAATCCTTGCGCACGACGCTTTTCTATCGTACAAAACACGGCATCGATTATCTGAAAGGCGTCGGACCTTCCTATCTGTAGATCTTCTCGATCTCGTCGGCATCGTAGTCGTAGACGAACAATAGATCCGGTCTGCGGATAAGTCCACTCAGATGACAAATGATTCCATATTCATCGTGCAAGATTTGCGTCACTTTTGCCACGTCCGAAATTTGATATTGACCGATTACACTGTCCAAAACTTTTTTTATGTTTCCAAATTACTGTTGGGCCCTTCTTATAGAGTTTTCTGCGCTGATTCCGAATCTGCCCTTAATTTGTCTCATATACGCACAGTTTTTCCGAAACACGACTTTGAGAAAAAAACATATTTTTCAACTTTGAACAAATATTGTGATGTCTTCTTCTACAGAAGTCTACAGATTCTGTAGACTTTCCCGAATCCAGTGATATACAATATTAATACATTATGATTGTTTAAACATGTTTAAATTAAACGGCGAGGTTTCGTTTCGTCTTTTCATCCGGCTATCAACAGTCAGCCACCAGAATTTTATTCTTTATAACTAGACACATCATTATTCAAGCACTCGGTGGACAAATGTTTATTCGATTACAATTGAAACGACAATTATTAAAAGAGGAAGCGGCAATTGGTTCGAACAATTTTGATCATTTCCGAATGTTTTACCAAATCAATTCTCTTCGTTTACAACACAAGCCAAATTAAATTTTCCATCTGTCTCGCGCGAAGAGGTGCAAGCAACATTTCAATGTAATACGTGCAGGTATACTCCATAAAACCCCGAGCCCCAACGCATTCAAACTTCCACCGTACAGAGCGGTGCAATAGGGCCCAATTGGTTACCTGGGCGCGCAATCAGTTTCCAGAATTTCTCCCTTACCATAAAACCATCGAGGGACCCGTGTTCGCCGTTCCGGACCCCCTTTGTCCGCTGTCCCGTTACTCCCGTTACGTTCCTGCCGCTTCGCCATGGTCAACGATCGTAAATTGGGGGCCGATCGCGTTACCGTTCTAATCTCTTGGACCTGTACTGTAGACGCGGGTCCGGGAGTTTTTCGCACCTATCCAGGGACGCGAGATCGAACCAGGTCGCGAATAACGTGATACATATTATATACTAACGATCTTCTCTCTCGCGCGTTGAGAATTCGAGAAGCGCACTTCGCGCGAGACTCGACGTCCAATGTGACCACTGAATCTTGCCCCGCGTCCAGCCCTCCTCTACACACACGCGATTCATCCCCCGCCAAGTGGGTAACGTTCCGAATTCCGGGGCCTGCTACGAGGAAGGGCATCCCAACCGACCACTTCTTCACGTCCTCCCTTTCACTCCAACTCTAATTTCCACTCCACTTTGTTCGTTAACACGACCGACATCGATTTTCCCGAACGTAGGAACCCCTTTTTCTAGCTTCCCTCTTCTCGTTTAACCCCCATTCTCGTTTTTATACAGGTTCCGCACTCCGAAGTCGCCCTTTTGCAAGTCAATTTTACCCTTTCGCAAATCAATTTCACCATTGAGCATTGACACCTACACTCCGGGACAAGAAGATAGCACGCTTTAAAATTAACGTAATATTTATTTATTTAACATTACAACCTTTACACATTCTTGCAAAACACCTCTATAAACAGACACAAATGAAATTGAATTGAATTTCGCCAGTCTATACAATTTCATTTAAAAGAAAAGGATTTTTAAGGAAATATGGTGTGACAAAATGATAGCACATTTAACTTAAAATTATGTACAACAGTAAATCAACGAATGATATTTAATGCTTGATATTTTGTAGCTTCTCGTTTACATTTAATAACAGCCATCATTCTCTTTGGCAAAGATTTATAGAGTTTTTTAATCGTTTTTTTGCTCTAATTGCTCCCACTCATCTTGAATACATTTTTTCATTTGCATATACAGCTCGGGCAAGATTTCCGCAACAATTTTAAATAATGTTGAGGTCGGGTGACCTTGCTGGCGAATCCGAAACGCGAATTTTTTCTCGGGAAAAGTATTCTTTTACTAACTACTTTTGAAAAAGTACTACTTCTCGAGAAAAATATACTTCTCTCCAAAAATTCTGGTCGATACGTGTTTATTTGTTTCTAAATCATTTCCAAATACATTTAGCTATTCATTTTGCCTGTTATAAATTTGATTTTCAATTTAAATACAGTACCCGATACCGCACCAAATCATCATATTGTGAAAATAGTAACTCGAACAATCAGGTCCATCTAAGCGAAACCTCTTTTCATCCGTAAATATTATTCTTCGCCATTTCTTTCGCATATGAATATTCTTTTCCGCAAAGTGTAATCGATTGATCTTATGTTGCACAGTTAGCCAAGGCTTTTTCTTTAATTTTCTTCGTTGTATGTATTTGCATTTTTGTAAAACACGTCTCACCTTCTTTACATTAGTGTCTACAGCAACAGTTTGAGCAATTTGCCTTGCAGTCATCTTAGAATTCGATGCTGCTCTTTTAGTATTGCACGACGTTCCCGGGCACTTAGACTTTGCGGACGTCCAGCAATCTTCTTTTTACCATAGTTTTCCGGATTTTTCAAGAAATTCATTATTACTTTTCGACTTCTATTCATAATTTTTGCTATTTTTGTCACTGGATATTGTTCTTCTTCCAATTTTATCATAGTGTGAATCTCACACGCGTTCAATCTATTCTCGTGACCCGTTTTTGATAATATTTCGCCTGTTTTAAACAAATATACGACACGAGATAATATCACGGACTTTATTAACTATGTGCTGAGGTTGATGTTCGCAATTCGCGAGCTTCAGTGTAACTGCATGGAAAGCGTAGATTTACTACACGTGCCATCATTCTGACCCACTTGCGAACCACCATATTTACGTTTTCATTTCTAGAATTCTGTTGAAGTAAATATTGTCGATGGTATTCAGTACATTGCACATAGAGGCAGGTCAGAATATGTTGACATATTAAAATACTCATTTTCTTCAGTTTATTCTACCAAATGAGAAAAAATAGACAATGTGCTATCTTTTTGTCCCGGAGTGTAGGTGTATGTATAATATGTATAATTTGATCTAAATAAATAAACAAAATCAATTTTATATATTTTCTTAATGGATGAAATTGTTTTCGCGAAAAACCTATAAAGTTTTTAGCGTCAGAATCTGCATGCCCCTTTTCGAAGATTTTGTTCTGTTTTATGCCACCGAGCAATATTTTGCTCGCATGATCCTCCAGTTACGCGAGCACAATGGGCTCGATACTATTTACGTATGATAAATCGTATGCACGAAGAAATAATGGTACATATCTCGCTCACAGTGACACACTGTATTTACTGTCAACTCAGTCAACTGCCAATCGTTCCGCGTTTAGGGAGCGTGTCACGTTGATTGAAACGGCAACTCGGATGGAAACAAATGTCTATAGTGTATAGGTCGTCGCACATTAGAACGCGCCGGCACCGCGCGCCTCCGCTGTTTTGGGTTTCTTTTATGTAGTTCATAGTTCTATGTTTTATATCACGCATGGGCAAATTTTTGCTCGGTCGGAGGCATTTTCAAGACATACGGCACTACGGTCACCACGGGGACTGAGACGCGCGGCCGGGAGAAGTGGGGATATCCCTTGAAAATGCCTCTGATCGAGCAAAAATTTGCCCATGCGTGATGTAAAACATAGAACTATGAACTACATAGAAGAAATCGCGGCGGGGCGTTCTAGTGTGCGACGACCTTTATACTGCAAGGAAAGGTCAGACAGACAGGTATAAACGCTTCCGAGGATTTATATTATCCTCAATGTCGCCGATTGTTGTACCCTGCCATAGTCAGGCCCCTGCCATACCCGGCCACTCTAAACAACCGTGATTATCCTTACGGGCACCGTCGCGTCGTCGGTTTTTCCCCGTCATAATTAATCCTTCGGCAACCCTCCCTCTTCCAAGTTTTCCCCGAAAACCTTTTGAATTGTACTTGCAGCTTGCAGCTATTCCTTCTGACACAAATATCCTGCAATTTCTACCATCTTTACCCCTTAACACTACAGTGGTGACTCGAAATCACCACTAAAAATTGCTGTACCTTTATTCAAAATATTGTTTACATTGTTAAACATGTTGGTAGCTAATCAATTACTAAACCTTTAATTATTGTATGAGGTATTGCACTTCGGGACGAAAAGATAGCACACTTTGAAATTAATGTCATTTCTGTTGATGAAACATTAGATATTCAAGTTTTTTTATACACATATTTTTAGTGTGTCTTTCTTAACATGTATGAATGAAATGAAACGAATCTTCATTCATTCAAGTAATCTATTTTTATTGAATGAAGTAGAATAATTATCAACGAAATATAAAGGTACAAAATGATAGCACTTGAAATATAACAGAATTAATCGATAAGAATCAATACTCAATATTTTGTAGGAACGCCTTTACAGCTAACGACTTTAATCATTCGGTTTGGTAAATATTTATAGAATTTTTTAATACTGTTTCGGCTAATATTCTCCCAGTCGTCCAAAATGCACTATTTTAAATCATCGTTAATACTTTGGAATTGTCTGCCATTTTGGCACACAGCTCTGGCAAGATGTCCCCAAGGATTTTCAATAATGATGAGGTTGGAGATCTTGCTGACCACTCCAAAACACGAATAACATAATTTTTGAAGAGAAGTATTTCTTGACCGCTTTCGCCGTGTGGACTACGACATTATCCTGTTGCAAAATGTGTGTATTTGCAGCCATTCTTACAGCATAAGTGTTTAGTTGTTCATTTATCATTTCAATATACCGTTCACTTTTCATTCGTCCTTTAATAAATTTTATTTCTGTTTTAGAAGCTAGTACCCACTTTATCAATTACGTTTTGCAATGAATGCTTGCTTTTCAGTAACTTCTGTACAACTAACAAATGTAAAACTGCTATTTGTGCTATCATTTTGTCCCGGAGTGTACATCAATTTCATATCCATCGAATGAAAAAAATCGTATAGAACGAAATTATTCTACCTATGTAGAACGAAATCTGTCATTTTCGAGTTAAAACAGCTCCGAGTACAAAGGGTTAATTGTTACAACTACATATCTTTTAAATTTTCAATATAGGCCCACATTAAAAAGTTGTGAAATGCCACTTTTAGTATTTTCCCTACAATTCCGACCAATTACAATTTCTGGAAAAATTTCTTTTCACATCATGCAGTACTAACTAATTTCTCTTACTTCTCACATAAAGTCCAAATCGTGTAGTCCAATATTTAGAAAGTTACAGTTACTCGAATTAATACAACCCCTGGAAAAAAGTTTCCCATCCGGAGGCATTGATACGGATTTTACAGAAAAACATTCATGTTTTAGAAGTATAAAATATTACTTTATGGAGTTAAAACTGATGGGAAATGAAAAGGGGCTAATTGAAAATTGAAAAACAACAAAATATCATAAGCTTCCACTTATTATAACAAAGAAACGAGAAAATAAACAAAATTTTACACGGAAAAAAGTTCCCGATTAGTACTAGAACAGCTGGAAGAAAGTTTCCGATTCGATTTACACTGTCCAACACCTTTGTTCAACAATTACTGTTGGATGATACTTATAGAGTTTTTTGCACTGATTCCGAATCTGCCCTGAATTTTCCCTTACAATTAGACACACAGTTTTTGAGAAACTTGATTCTGAAGAAAAACACAATTTACAACTTTAAACAAATATTGTGATGTTATTATAAAAGATATTGACTTGTTCTTTGCAGCAAAAGATTCTGCAGACTTTCCCGAATACAGTGATATCCAATATTAATACATCATGAATGTTTGAATATGTTTAAAGAATCGTCAAAGGTGGAGAGACACCACTTTTGCATCAATTTTTGTGGATATTTTTCAGTTTACCTCAAAAGATAAGGGTTTAGCGTAAAATCGAACTATGTCACGCGATAGAGCAGACTTTTATCTTGAGAAACCACACTTTGAAGTTTGCAAGGTCGATGTTCTTTCGAACCAGAAAACAAAATTTCTTCGCCCGACATGAGTTGCGTGGCGAACGGCCGTTCCAAAGCGGCCCCTATATAGACGTTCAATAATATTGTTAATGTAGGTTCACAATAATATTGAAGTTTCCGTCAATACGCTTCAGTCAAAATTTCTATCAATATGCTTCAATATGTTGACCAATGCGTTTGAACCCCTTCTAAACAGTCAATATGCCAGGGATGAGCTCGTGCGGCCCTTCAAAGATTTTACATTTTGACTTTTCAAAATTTCTACAGTGTCCCGTTGTTCTACAAAAGACGCATACAGTAGCGGACAAAAGTTTAAGACCGCTCTGGAAAAGACGATAACTATTTTAATATTGTACTATACGATTTGAACTTTTTTAGGAAGCTGGAGCAATTAGCTTACTACAGGATGTGAAGAGAAATGTTTTCAAGAATTGAAAAAATTATATTTAGAAAAAATGCTAAAAGTTGAATTTTTAACTTTTTTATGTGTGCCTATATTGAAATTTTAAAAAATACGTTTTGTAGATCTGTGTCAATTATATGTACTGTGAAAGTTTCATGGAAATCGGTTGATGCGGCACAAAACAACAGGTATTGAAAGATGTAAGAATCCTTAGATTTATTGCAGTCAGAGGCAGAGGCCGAAAATCGTGAAAATCTGCAATTTGTACCATCTTTAAACGTTTGTAGCTCATTGCGACGTCGACCGATTTTTACGAAATTTTCAGAATATGTTTACTTCACTCAGATCTACAAAACGTATTTTTTAAATTTTCAATATAGGCCGACATAGAAAATTTGTAAAATGTAACTTTTAGTATTTTCTCTACAATTCCGAACAATTGAAATTTTTGAAAAAATTTCTTTTTACATCCTGCAGTAAAATAATTGCTCTAGCTTCCCAAGAAAGATCAAGTCGTATAGTACAATATTAAAAAAGTTATCGTCTTTTTCAGAGTCACTGTATGTCTGTTCTTAAAACTTAGGGGAATGAATCAACAAAGCTCCGGCATTATACGACTTCTACTTATTTTTTAATTGTTTAACTTTATCGTTCTTTTCCAGTTGCCAAAATTGCTGTCACTGTAGGAAAAATGAATTAGGTACGCGGCGAGTAGCCTAGTCCTGTGCGCAGTAAGGGGCATGACTCCTTGCGGCCAGAGTGCACGTAGTGGGGGTAGCTACCCTTGAGGGTATATAATGAGGCCCGTCGGGGGTGATCGGTTCATTTGCGGCACGAAATTTGTGGAACGTTCATCAGTTGACTAGTTATCCATGCCTGGCAATGCTGCGGCCCTGTTGATTTTCGAATAGCAACTTGACGGAGACGATCTGACGACTCTATTCGTAAACACGCGTTTAGTTTAGTATCGTGCCGTTCATAGTTTAACAAATAGAACTCGAAGTTGTGATAATTATCCCGTTTGTTGCATTGTGTTGACTTGGAATTTTTACGAAAATGTCTGTGCCAGTGATGTGGATTAGAAACAACATGATGTCCTGCGACCAACGCGTAAGTGTTTATTGAAATACTATTATTAGACTGCGGATTCTATGCATTTATGATAAAAATGAGTTATCGAATTTCTGACAGTAAAAGAATTTTAAAGATTCAAATATACTACTATATTAGTTTTAACCTATTAAACATATTCAACAAGAAATTAAATATTTATTTCACCCTAGCTCATTGGAATTCAGAGAGATAGAAAGTTTTTACTTTGCATAAAGATCCGCAGTATAACTATTGTAAATGGACTGCTAAATATGTTTATTAGTTCTCACGTTGATAATCATGGTATTTTTATATTTTCCTTTCTAACAATAAGTGAACTCATTTGTACGGCATTAGTTCTATGCTCTTGTAGCATTCGCAATCATTTAACGGTCAGTTACTCGTACTCCACTTTCTACATAATTCTTTATTGAATACAATAACTGCTTCAATGCAAAATAAATATTTGCCACTGCAGTCGACACCTTTGTTTACGCATGAAACACTAAATTTAATGTTTTGAGACTGAAAATATTGTACGCAAGTAATTAAACGATAAATATTCGATATATATACTATTTTTATTATAACAAAATTTAGTGTGATTTCCGAGTGAAATGTTTTCCGGCTAACTTCAAAAATAAGTATTTTCGTAAATTCTGGATGATCGTCGTTATGCCTCGTACAGACTTGCGCCGCGAACCGCGCGGCGAACGCGCGCATTTCGGCAAACGGAACGGATTTGTGGTATTACCAGAATTTCTTGCAAACAACTATGGGAGCTGCAACGGCGCGGCGTATACTACACAAAGAAATACAGAAAATGTTGGCAGTTTATTGAGTGAATTAAAGTTTCAAAGTGAAATGTTCAGGTCTGTACGAAGCATTGAAGATTCAGATTCGAGATTAAATGACTTGAGATGTTATGACAGTTCGACGAACATTTCGACGAACGGCGCGCATTTCGGCGCGCACAAACGCGAATGGGTGGCACTTGCAAATCTGTTTGCAGGATAGATATCATATCCTAAACCAGGGGTGGCCAATCTTTCGACTACCATGCGTAAAATTTTTTCGCATACGAGTTCAGGTGCGCCATACAACTCGAGCACTTTTTCTACCTTCTTACGAACGTTGTTGCGGTTGGAAAATAGGAATAGGGGTAGGATCTGCTTCGGTTAGGGGAGGAAAGGGATAACTCAATCGCGCAACTAAATTAATTAACTTGCGCCAGTTGAAAAGACACACGTTCATTGGAGCACTAATCTACAATAGTGAGAAATGATCTTTTGGACGAGAGGGTGATTTGGAAGAGGGTATAATTGTAAGCTGTCCAAAAATTGCGACGAATTGATGAGTAAGAAGGTTGTATAAATTCAACCGAGAGCTCTCAGGCGTTGAAAATATGAAGATGGATTCAGTTATGGCGCCTACTTCAAAAGAATAAGTATAGGCGCAAGGATAAGGATCTAGTGCGCCACTTGTAATCATCCAATGCGCCACGTTTGGCGCATGCGCCGCAGGTTTGGCCACCCATGTCCTAAACATTCATAATATAGAGAATAAATGTCAAGAAATAGAGAGAAATTTATAAACAGACATCGGTGATTTAAATTATCTGAAAAAATTATATCTCTACTTCCTAATTTGTTTCAAATTATTAAACAGGCTAATTAATAATTTTAATTGCTATGAAAACTTTGCAGTTTTGGGATCGGGACAGAATCCCGAGAATTTCGGAAAACCCTGGATTTTTTCGATCCCGTCCCGACATGATACGAGGCTTCCCATCCCATCCCGTTCCCGGCATCGGAATTCGGGAATTCCCGGGTTCCCGGACACCTCTAGTATTTACATATCAAAAAGACGTGTGCAATTTTCACAACTTACAATTAGAACGCTCAGCCAAACCGAAAAGGGCTCGATGTGTGATCAACCTTGTTGTTGTTTACGGAACGCGCTCTCGGAACCTAACCCTTCCGTTTTTATTCAGAATATGTATCGTAGAATCGTATAAAGACGAAAATTCATCATGTTGCAACATCTCCAAAAATTCAAGTCATTTAATCTCGAATCTTATGTCTTTAATGCTTCGTACAGACCTGAACACTTCACTTTGAAACTTTAATTCACTCAATAAACTGCCAATATTTTCTGTATTTCTTTGTGTAGTATACGCCGTTGCAGCTCCTATAGTTGTTTGCAAAAGAAACAAACAGTGACACTTTCTTCGTACACATTGTTCTTATTAAAATAACATGTTTTTATTCTATACTTGAACTCGTAAGATTGTTATTTAATAAAATGAAATTTTCGTTCATGATTCGAAGAGCAGGATTTTCTTCAGTTGATTATATAAAACGGAATGGCATTCTAATGTTTATTCTTTTTCTACAGGGAAGACAATTGACAGATGCAGAATTGAAGGTTCAGAGATCTCTACAGAGTCTGTCCATTCCGGAGTGGTATCTGAACAGACGCTCGAACCCGCCAAAAATTTTAACCAATACACCGGTTGATTGTCGCCCACCACCTTGGAAGCATCCTGATTGGAAAAGAACTTCTGTGACGAATTTGAATACATTACCTATATCAGGTATCTATCGCTATCTAATCTAATTAATAAAACTAGAGTTGAAAGTTCGATTTAAGTCGGGTCGCTGAAAGATGAATTTGGATTCATATGTAAATATAATATAATTAAAAGTTGAATTTGAATTGAGATTTAAATACAATGATTGAAGGTTGAATTTCGATTTGTTTGATCGCTGAGAGTTGAATTTGAATTCAGATTTAAAAGAATTATATGACGTAACCACTTACACAATTATCGGCACGTTTGTCAGATCGATTTGACTTTCTTTTTTAACAAATTTCTGCCATCGCTTTCAGATACACCATCACACGGATCGCAGGAAAAGTCAGCACCGAACAATCCGTCTACAGGCACCTACAAGATTCAACGCCACCAAAAATCCCCGAACTCGAAACAGCAGAAAGCTCCATCAACAGGGACAGAAAAGATGGACACAAGTATCCCACACATAACACCAAGACGTGACATCAGCAAGACATTCCCAAAAATGTCTCCATCTCGAAAGTTGAACAACATCAACATCGTGCTCAGTCGAAAGCCTTCTCCTTCAGAGCTACCGCGTCAAGATGGCGGGGATCTGATCCCTGACGCATCCAATTACGGCACATACGTAATAATGAAACGTGTGAAAACGACCAAGAAGACCAACAACGACTTGTCCAAGTCTGCAGAAGACTCTGCAATCACTCCACAGAAGACAAGCTCGCCTAACAAGAGAGAGAGCGAGAGAGAAGAGCATCCGGAAGACAACATCCAACCTCCAGAGCCGATCCACGCTGAAATAACGCCAAAAACAAAATCGAAATTCAAAGTCCGCACAGCCTCGACACCGAAATTCTCTCCGGGTAGCCTCCTCTCGTCAACGATCCTTGAAGAATCTCCAAGAGGAAAAAGACCGCCTTCCGAGAACATTCTGAGGAAACTCTCAATCTTCGAGGACATCTGGAAGGACACATCGATGCACGATGACTCTAAGAAGGCTTCGCAGAGTATGCAATATAGAACTTCGACTTTGAAATTAGAGTGTGATAAACCACTGTCGGTCAGCTACGAGGAGACATGTAAAGGCAGCCAGAGACTGAGATACTTGTTAGACAAGAACATCCGGTCAATCGAACCAATCCTCTTCGAGCCAGTGGAATCTCCTAATTCATCAACTTCGGTTCGAGAGATCGTGAAGAAGGTGGAGAACATTAGTATCAGCGAGAGAACTCCTGTGAAGCGATCCCACCTGGAATGGAAGAAATCGATGGTTCCTGCGGAGTCGGAGGATCTTGAAGAGTCTCCGAAGACTCCGGTGCGGCTGGAGAAAGATGCAAAGTCTCCCTGCGCCAGGACCCATAACTCCAGAAGGATGTCGATAGTTCCTGAAGATTGGAAGAACATGGAAGAGGCTTTAAAAGCTCCAGTGCAGCTGAGGAAGAACAAGGAGATGGAGAAGAAGCAGGCGGAGTCTCCCAGCACCAGAATCTCGAAGCCCAGAAGGATGTCGATAGTTCCTGAGGAGTTAAAGGAGCTTCAAGAGGCTTCAAGGATGCTGGCGCAACAGAAGAAGGAGATGGAGAGAAAGAATGCAGACTCTCCCGCTACTAAATTCATCAACTCCAGAAGGACGTCATGGGAGTCTTGCGAGATAAAGAACATTGTAGAGCCCTCGAAGAGGAAGGACACTGGCCAGGATCCGGATCAGGCAAACTCTCCGAGCACCAGGTTCCTGAACTCAAGGAGGAAGTCGATGCAGCTGGAGAACTTGGTGAGGAGCAAACAGCCTCCTAAACGGAAGAGCGTGGTCCGAGAGATAATCACAGCTATGATAGCGAGGGCTATCAAGCAAGCTCTGTTGCGAAAACAGAACAACGTTGACGGAGTACAGCAGAATTTTGTGAAGACCGTGGTGGACGCTTTGGAGAAAGGGAACTCGTCGCTCTTGGATGACACTATTCAGGAATCGTTCACTTCAACGATCAGAAATGAAGACGATTTAAGAAGTGCTAGCGAGTCGGATGCCAAATCCTCCTCAACGACGGTGTATTCCAACGACACCGAGAACAGCGACTCTGAAGGAAGGTCTCCAATCTTGGTGGAAAGCGATGACAGTCGCAAAACCTTCGACTTCGATATGTCTTTGGACACCGGCAAGGCTTCGGAGCAGAAACATCGTCAAGAAGACGACTCCGTTTATTGGATTCCGGTGGCCAGGTGCAAACTACCTAGGACTAGCTCCCTTCTGAGCATGATGTCGAGACTCTCAACTAATGGCGACTCGTCTCCGTGCGTCAGCCCCATCAGGAGCGACAGTGAGAACGAAAACGCGCAAATTCCATGGGGAGCAACCTTCAGAAAAAATCCTGCGCTGTCCAGGAACCTCTTCAAGTTCGACGAGACCATCGTCATCGATTCTGGGTACTCGGATAAATCCGATAAATCACCGGTCGGCTGCACGACCACAGATAGCAACTGGTCCGAAGACACACAGTACGAGAGTGCAAACGAAGTTGGTAAGAACAGGATCACGAGAGCGTCCAGGAGGAAGTCTGGCATTGGAAGCACGTTCCGGGTTAGCAAGTTTTAGCAGAAAAAGAAAAATAGTTTTCTTACGGATAACGATTAGACAGCGGATTTGATGCGTTTATTAAAAACAGTAGGAGAATTTAGAAATACTGTTATGTACTATTTTCAGCCTGTTCGATTTATTTTACGGTTTCAATATAATTAGAACGTTTTTGTGGTTCGTAATTTCTGGACATTAACAAATCCAAAATGGCGATATATTATTCATTGTTGTTTAAGAAATAGAATTTTAGCGGTAATAACAGATTACTTTCCTCAACGATAGTGAGAAGTGTAATCGCGGTTCCTGGCAACATATAAATGCCCTCTGGGGCAATTTGTTATTCATTACTGAAGAAATCGAATTGTAATTTTGCTAAGAGGAAGCTAGTTTCCGGAACGAGAAGAATAATTTTCTTAGCAGTGGTAGTAAGAGAGGTTTTGGCCCCTAGGAGCGCCGTTAACTTGCCCTACGGGGTAATTTTCTACTTATCATTGATTTTGTGATAGAAAAAGTTGCGGCAATATATTATCTACTATTAAGAAAAGAGACTTTTAATATTTATAATCTTTGTAATGAGTACTCTCCTGAGAATGAGGGTAGTAGAAGATTATTTTTAGATCTGTAGATTTGTAGATTATTGTAAAAGCCAGAATCATCCCCCATGGGGCAATGCTTGTTCTGCGTTCGCGTTTTGCGGTTTTCTGCGAGTTTCTTGTGATATTAGATTCGCTTGTGGTCGAGTATTGATAGATTTACAAACGTTCTTGCAGGTTTCTAAGCTGTTATTTGCGTTTCGTCGTTGAACGGACCGTCGATTTTCATATTTTAATCCGCCGAGGACGAGTTAACTCGTCGATTGTCATCGACTCGGACTTCCTAGATATCATTTATGTTATATATGCTATAAAAAGTCGCACTACAGTGGCCGAAATAATGATAGGTTCACTTCAATTTGTTGACATAATGTTATGTTTAATGCAGTATTTTTGATTTTACGTATTGTTATTTATTCATTCTAATAAAATTAACAATATACACTGCTCAAATGAATAACACAATGTTAATTAATGTCAATTACGAATTTTCTATTACAACAGTTGAATTGTAGTTGCGAAATAAACATTGGTTCATTATGTATTTTTACATAAAACATTAAAAAAAGAAATAATAAAAATAATTCAGTACTTAATTGTAAATTGATGTTTGTAATGTTTCTAATTTCATTTCAGACCTCTCGCCTCTCTAATCCCATTTTTCAATTCTGAAACAGTGCTATACTGTTTTCCATTGTCGTATACCTTTCGTGCTAATATTCCCCAAAGAATTCAATCGGATTTAAAATCGGAGTAAAACTTGAACTTTTACCCTCTCAAAGTAGTTTTTAATTGTTTTTGCACGATGTATTGCTGCATTATCGTGTTGGAATATTAAATTATGTCCACCAATCTTGTCGCCATATTCATCCAGTACGTATCAGTACGTATTCCAATAGTTCCTGATATTTGTCAGCATTGATTTTTCGAGGGAACCATCAGAGCTGGGGAAAATATTATTTGAAATAGTAAATAGTAAATAGTCCCATTTATTTTACATTGTCTGTACAACTTTGAAAATAAAATATTTTATTAATTTGATGCAGTAATTTTTGAAAATATAGTATTTGAAAGTATTAGTATTTGTAGTCATGTTTGTACAAATGAATGGATTGGATCAGGGAATGCTGGACAGACAAGATTTATTTTCGAATTAGGATTTTTGGGTACAGGAGGAGCGAAGGAATGAATTCGTTATGACGTTCAAAATACAATTCTCTAAGAATTCACACGTGTACTCTATAGCAGAGAGGATATGAGAGTGCTCACGCCCGGGTCTGAGTTGCCACCACTTTTTGGCACGCTCACGCTTAGCACGGAACAGCTCCTACACCGAGGATAGAGCCCACTTTTACCACGAAACAGAGACCACACCGTTTTAGCATGAAACAGAACCTTTACTAGCCTGTGGCATAAATCAGAACTAGCTTCAATCGATGCTTCGTGCGATATAACCATGTATCGGAAATTGCTAAAATTCGATGCGGTAATAATTCTAATAAATTTAATATTACTAAATAGCTTTATTAGAAGAGCGCGTGCGGAATTTACATAAAAACTGTGATAAAAATAATAATTGCAATTAAAATCGCAATAAACATAATAAAAATTAAAATTGTAATTACAATTAAAATCACAATAAAAATAGAATCACACACACACACTTTAAATCAAAATAACTTTTTTAAGAAAGGACCAAATGACTTCAATTTCTCTGTAAGGCTAGAAGAATTAGTTTAGTAAATGACGTCTAAAAAATATGTTGAATAAATGCATTTGGTCGGAATTGCGAAAAAAATAGTGAAAATTGATTTTTACTACTTCTTTAGCTGGGCCAATAACGAAAGTTTAAAAGGTGTGTTTGGTAAGCTCGTATAAATATATGCGCTCTGAAAATTTTATTGAAATTGGTTAATTGATTTAGGAATTATAAACGATCAAAAGTGATAAAAAGGCTGAAAATCATGGAAAATTGCAATTTTTATTCGGAGACGTCGATTAAATCTACGAATAATTTGACTAATAAAACCACTATGCACAGTCCAAATTCTATCGGCTCGTATCACTTTCATGAAAAAATTATGAAAAATAAACAAGATCTGCAATTCACTTAGTGGTTTCTTGCCGATATACCTGGCTGGCCGAGGGTTTGCCCGGTGGTGTTTATTGCACCACTTGGACAAGACTCCCGAGGCCCTCGTCGCTCTAGCACAGAATAGGGGCGAAAATGTATTTAAATATATTTTCCGAAGAAATTCTCACGAATAAATCCACTACATACAGTCCGATTTCTATCGGGTTTAGACTTTTCTTAATCGGAAGAATGCCACGAACTGGCTCGTGTCACCTCCGTGAGGAAATTATAAGAAATAAACAAGTTTAGCATTCACTTGTTAGCGGTTTCATGCCGAGGTACCTGGGTGGCCGGGGTTTGCCCGGTCGTGTTTATTGCACTACTATTGTGTTCTGGGCTCAGGCCTTTGTGCTCGACCCTCGTGCCTCGGTACGTGTTCATTGGAGCCTCGAGCCGGCCGTAAGTATTCGTGGATGTATTTAATATTCGAAAATTAAATACAAAAATTAAATACAATTTCTATTCGAAGCTTCTGCCGATTCTGTCAGAGTCGGCAGAAAAATGAATATGGCAATAAAATAAACTTAAAAACTTGAAAGGCAACGAAAATGAACGCCTATAATATAGTGTCAGCTGGTTTGCTTATTAGGAAGGTTTCTTTTACATCTTATAATCTGTTTTTAGTAATGTCCACACTTCTGGCATATTTTCTAGATCCCAACAAGATTTAAGATTTTATTCCACTGACAATGAAACCGATGAGGGTTTCAGGGTTTTCTTAACTTTTCATTAAAAAGGTGTCGTAGGCCAAGAGTAATTTCTAATATTGTTCTCAAGACATAATGAGAGGGTCATGTAGTCGTATACAGTCTGCTGGTATTTTGCCGAGACCTGCGGTATAGACAACGGACTATAATAGCGGTGCGCTCGACTCGCTTCTACCTGAAACGGGGATACACGGCGTCCTTTACCAGCTCATTGTGTCGCCAATTTTTAAATCACCAGTCTTTTAAAGGGCTCAGTTTAATGGGGAAACTGCAAGGAATATAACCATATATTTTTTCAAAATTTAAATCACTCTGGCACCCACCGAAAAAAACGTACAAAAAGAGTTTGTTTAAATTTTTCGGCATTACAAAGTTGATTATCGATGTTGAAAATATTATTTTATAATAGCCCAATTCTTTCCGAATGAAAACAGACAACCAGTTCCTGAGATAAAAATTCGTAAGTGAGACCCGTTCTCGCCAAAATGGGCAAAAATTGTAAAAATTTCGAAGGCCTGTCATTTCTAATAAAATTCGAAATCGGCAAAATGATGACTTAAAGTCCCCCTAATTTCAAATGGCTACAACATACACCCGTCACCCGTCTCTCAATTTACGCGGCACTTTTTTACGCGAGTATTTGTTTTACGCGCCAAATTTACCTCAATTTACGCGGAACTTTTACCTTTTACGCGGAAGGGAAGGAAAACATTAGTAGTGTGGCCTCTGGAACCTTATCAAGTATACGGATTCAATTTACACGATTTTTTATTCAATCCACTAATCCACGTGGAACGGATATTCGCGTAAATTGAGGGACATGCTTATCCTGAAAAACCCTTTCGGTTCTTCGTAAAATAGTTTGTCGAAATAAAAGTTCTTCATAACTGTTCTAGGATCCGAAATCGATATTGAACAGTTTTCGAAGTCTGGTTCTGAATAATTCCTTTACATTCTATAATTACAATCAAACAAAAAGAAACATTGTACTCCAAATACATCAAATTTCAATTGCAGTGTAATTCAACTACATTCACGATTAGCGTAATTACTAGCAATCAAATTGATTAAACGGTTTGAATTATGTCATACAACTAGGGTATAATCTCTCCCATGCTAAATATTAAATTAACTTTTATTTTTATGCTAAGTTTTGCAGAAAACTACGCAAAATATAAATTAATTTAAGAGTAAAATGTGTTCTAACTCTTGGCAACTTTTCTCCGAGTTGTATGTATATTAAATCTAGAAATAGATAGAGAGAGAGAGAGAGACAGATTGTTTTTAAAACTATTAATTTCTCTTGCATGGGAGGGGGAAATCCGCTCTACCACCGACGAGATACTAGCCAGCGCCTGTGCTATTCAGCGTGGCAGGTAACCGGGCGAAACGGGCGCGGGGATAACGTGGAAGTTACAGTGATCTGATATACCACATGGCTAAAAGTTCCACCACCGACGAGATATTCGTCAAAGAGAAGAAGAATGATATAGTAGAATGCTGACATTACCCATTCTGTAATTGCCTTATCTCGTCGGTGATAATACCACAGACGAGATATAGGAATAGACCTGGCCACCGACGAGATACTATTAAAGACTGCCAGCCTTACGGGACTTGGTGTGGCACGAATATTTCGGTGTTCTCTTACGCCCTCTAGGATAGATTCTGACTGGAGTGCGAACTAGAAGGCCACCGACGGCATTTCATCGGTGCAGCAGACCACTATTTCGTGTTACCACAGACGAGATATAGGACAGAGAGTATATGAGAGTGCTCACGCTCGGGTTTTGCCCGTGCCACTTTTGGCTGCCATCATTTTTTAGTCCGGATAAGAACCCGTTTCGACTTTCAATCCGGGCAACCACCTATACCGACTTTCAGACCGGACAAGAACCCGTTTCGACTTTCAATCCGGGCAACCACCTATATCGACTTTCAGTCCGGACAAGAACCCGTTTCGACTTTCAGTCCGAACAAGATCTTACATCATCTTTGGCCTTGATCAAAACGAAAAGACTATATTGTTTGATTCGCTGCACCCGTATTATATTCTCTTTCGTATCAAACAATATCCTGTATCCAATATCATGTATTAAAATAATTGCAAAAAATAATTATTTAATAAGGTCAAATAAAAGAAAGGATCGCAGAAGTAGACACATTGTGCGGAATAACAAATTTTATTTAAACAAAAAAGAGATCGAACTACATTTCAGCTCTACTTACAACAAACTATAAAATGTATAAGGTACAAATTTACAATTCCTTAGGACTTGTAGAAATTATGTTCAGTTTGGAAGCCGGAATTTAACTGTGGAATGGTAAATTAAAGAAAATCGAAACAAAACAATTAATCGAAAATCAAAAAATCATTTATTACACACATAAAAACAAATATTATAATACATATAGACAAATATAATACAAATATTATAAAACAAATAAATAAATAATTATTATAATACATAGCAACTATTAATAGGAATTTAACAACAATTAAATAGGTGAATGCCGGTGGAGGAAGTAGTGACCTTTTGGCAGGCAGCACTGCTAGCGATGACAGCGATGACTCTGCAAATAGGAAAATGCATTTTATTATTCAATTTGAAGGCTTTTTTTTACTTTATTTAAATATAATCTATTTAAATCCATTTAAAAAATAATACAGATTATTCATATGTTTGTTTAAACAGTTTTATTAAAGAAATTATTTGTGAAAAAGTATACTTTGTTTAAATAATTATATTTGTTTAAACAATTTTACTGTCTTGCAGATTGCCTTTAAAAAAAGGATGTACACTAATAAAAAAATTTTGTTTCAAACTTAATTCGTCTCAAAACGATTGTTACAAAATTTAACATATTTAAAAACTGTACTTGTTTAAATAGATTGTATAGACAGGAAAAATTGAATTTATAAAATATTTGATTACCTAATACATTCAAATGAAAAATATATTTCATTGAATTGTAAATGATTAATTAAACTTACATTAGCGGATCTCGATCATTTCCATCGTTGACTTAGCTTCTCCTGACTCGCGTTTCAGCTACTCGGTCCACCGAAACGCGAGCTCGGAGAAGGGTGGAAAGGCGACGGTGGAGGACCAGTTTCGTCACACTCAATTTCCGTAACCCACTTCCGTAACGCTAGAAAATTGTAGCCCCTCAGCAGAGACGTTTCACTTCAAAAATACTAAACTCGATGAAATTTGGTAGGACTGTGTCTAAGTGGATTTGTTCGTGAAAGTATCTTCGAAATTTGTATGTATTTAATTACAATTTGTGCCCATCTCTGCTGGCTAAGGCGACGAAGCGTCGAGGGCCTCGGGAGCCGTGGCCAAGTGGTGCAATAAACACGGCCGAGCCCGAGGCCCGAGGCCCCTCGTCGCTTTGTCGTCCTAGCACGGAGGATGGGCAAAAACTGTATCTATAAATACAAACGAAGATACTTTCACGAGTAAAACCACTGGACACAGTCCGAATTCTATCGAGTTTAGTCTTTTCTTAATCGGAAGAACGCCACGCACTGGCTCGTGTCACTTTCATGAGAAAATTACGAAAAATCAACAAGTTTAGCATTCACTTGCTAGCGGTTTCATGTCGAGATACCTAGCTGGCCGGGGGATTGCCCGGCGGTTTTTATTGCACCACTTGACCAAGGCGCCCGAGGCCATCGTCGCTTCGTCGCCCTAGCACGGAGGATGGGCTGAAATTGTATTCAAATACAAATTTCGAAGATATTTTCACGAGTAAAACCACTGGTCACAGTCCGAATTCTATCGAGTTTAGTCTTTTCTTAATCGGAAGAACGCCACGAACTGGCTCGCGTCACTTTCGTGAGAAAATTACAAAAAATCAACAAGTTTAGCATTCACTTGTTAGTGGTGTCATGCCGATATACCTGGCTGGCCGTGGGGTTGCCCGGCCGTGTTTATTGTACTACTATTATGTTCTGGTCTCAGGCCTCGGGGCTCGACCCTCGGGCCTCGGTACGTGTTCATTCAAGCCTCGAGTTGGTCAAAAGGATCTTGAAGGATCTTTGAATTAGATAATTTGTTAACAATGTAACAGGTCCGGTTTTCCCCCCCTCCTTCGGGGTGGCGAGCGGCCGGCAGCGAGACTCTTTATTCAGGTGGATCTGTTTTAATATTTACAATGATATACAAGGTAACTTACATACTAGAACCCGATTTTTTTTTTATTTTTACCCGTACCCGTAACTTAATCTAAACTATGTACATTTGCTGCCTTTTTACGTCTCGCGCTGGCGGCACTTTAGTAGTCTCCCGGCCCGGTCAAAGTGCAGGATCCACCGCTCGTCCCCCAGGGACGTCAGGAACCGTTTTGAAGTGGCCAGGCGCAAAGGTACCTCGACCCGTCGTCCGTTTGGGAGGAGGTACCAGGTAGATGGGCATGGCGCGTCTTTCCCGGTGTATTTCACCGGGGCCATCGTGTCGGTGGGGCGTGGTGCCGTGGTGGGGAGGCCGTTGTTCCCCGGTTCTTGCCGACGGGGCTCCTTAGGCTTGGGCGACTCTGGCCGCGGCTCGCTTGCCGGTCTTTTCCGGGCTTCTGCGGGTGGGCGGGAGGCTGGTTTTGCTGCCGGGGATGCCGTCTGTTCTGTTGGCATGAACCGGGTGGTCCGTGTACGGTGTGGTGACCTGGTTGCTAGTTGCGGGTCGGTGCGCCCTGGCTGCTGTTTTCCCGGGGGTGGTGCCTCCCTGGGCAGGCGAGTTTTTGCCGGTCCCTTGCTTGCGGGCTCCTTCCTCCATTGGGGGGGTTCGGGGATCCCTGCCGGTAGCCCTATGGATGGTCCGTGTCCCAGCTTTCTTCGATGCTCCTCGATGCTGGTTGGAGGCACGAGGTTGGTGGTGGTCAGGCTGGTGACTGGTTGTGGCTTGGGCAGCCAGGTAACTGCCCGAATTACCGTCGGCCCCTTCCGTTTGGTCAGCGGGTGGTCCTTGCTGGTTTCTTCTGGCGGGCCCGTTGGCCGCTTGGACGTGGCCACTGGTCTAGGCCGGGTGGCCTTGCGGACCGTATTGTCCGCTGCCCGGGCGGTTGGTGCGTTGGCGGCGGCCGACGTTGGTGCGGGGGGTTTTGGTCCCTTCCTGGTTGTGCCGCATTGTCTCGTGGGGTGGGTTTGGTTGGTGGGATTGCGGGGGTGCGCCTTGCCGTTCGGTGTGGGTTTCGTCCGTGCCGGTTTCTGCGGCTCGGTTGGCGGGTGCGGGCGCACCTCTGCCAGGTGGTCCGGGGTGTCTGGTGTGCGGGGCCGCTCTTCGGTGTCCTCGGGGTTCCTGAGGATCTCCCTTAGCTCCTCGTAGATGACGTCCCATGGCTGGCTGTTCTGCATCGTAGGTCTACTGTGGATTAAGCAAATGTTATTGGTTAATTTTCGGGGTCGGCCTCGACCGCGAGGTGCCGGGGTCGTCGGGTGCAGGGCGGGGGTGGCCCTCCTGGTTCGTTCCGCGGGAGAACCTGGTCTCGCGTGGGTCCCGGTTTCTTCTGGCTGCTCGTCAGGCTCTTCGTGGTGCTCCGGCTTGAGGTCCTGGATGTGGATATGCCGTGTCCACTTCCTGTTTTCGTCGAGGAGATCGACGATGACCGGTGACACGATGCGTTGGACCGTGTACGGCCCGCTGTATTTCGGGGCCAGTTTGGCTGCCACGCCAGCCCCTTTGTCGGAAAGGGTGTGCTCCCTTTTCCACACACGATCCCCTATGGCCGGTCTCCATTCGCGGTGGCGTAGATTGTAATATTTTTCCTGCCGGCCGAAGGCTTGCGCTAAGTGTAGTTTGGCCAGTTCTTGGGCCTCCCGCAGGTTTTTCCAGCGCTGGTGGGGGGTGGTGGTTGATTCGTCGGCTGGTTGCTGTCCCGGTATCCTTAATTCTCGGCCCTGGTTCAGGTAGGCTGGCGTGTAACCGGTTGCCTCGTGCCAGGCGGTATTGATGGCGAATCTCGCTTCATCTAGTTTTTCATCCCAACGGTCGTGGTTTTTCCCGACGTACTGGGCCATCATTGTTTTCACGACCTTATTTGCTCTCTCAACGGGATTGCATTGAGGCGTGTATGGTGGCGTACGTCGGTGCGTGATGCCGGCTGCTTGTAGTAAGCTGGTAAACGCTTCCCCGATGAACTGGCGACCGTTGTCGGAGATGATTATTCGTGGTGCTCCGTGTCGCAGGATGACATCTTTCTGGATCGCGGCGGCGACCGCCGCGCTGGTGGCCTTTCGGAGGGGCGTGAGTTCGACCCATTTTGAAAAGCGGTCGAGTGCGACGAGTAGCCAGATATGTCCGCGGCGTGACCGTGGCAGCGGCCCGACTAAATCTACGGACACGGTGTGCCATGGTTGCGTCCCTGGATTAGCGTGGAGGCGTCCGGGCGGGGGTAACGGTGGTGACTTGTACTGTTGGCAGCTGACGCAGCTGCGTACGTGTCGGGCGATGTCTCGGAACATCCCGGGCCAATGGTACCTCTGAGCGATGCGGACGCTCGTTTTGGCGATTCCCAGATGCCCCGCGGTGGGGTCATCGTGGAATTGCCGTAGCACTGCTTCTCGGTCGGTCGCTGGTATGCATAGTTTCCACGCGTTTCCGAAATCAGGCTCATTGTAATCGAGCTGGTGCGGTATTCGTCGTTGCAGTTTTCCTTCGCAGATTCGGAACTCGGGCACGGAGGCAGGGTCGCGTTGTACGGCTTCCATTTTCTTCTCGTACCAGGAATCGTTGCGCGTCTTGGTGCGCAGGAGACTAACGCCTGGTACTGGTTCGATGCGGGATAACGCGTCTGCTACATGATTCCATTTTCCTGGCCGGTATTGTATGTCGAAATCGTATTGTTGTAGTTCGAGAGCCCATCTCGCCAGTCGTCCGGTCGGATTGTCGATTTGTTGTAGCCAGCGGAGTGCCTGGTGGTCTGTGAGGACCGTGAAGTGGTACCCTTCCAGGTACGGTTTCATTTTTCGCACTCCCCATACGACGGCCAGACACTCTTTCTCGGTTGTGCTGTAGTTCCGTTCCGTGGTGCTCAGCGTATGGCTGGCGTACGCGACAACCCTCTCCTCGTTGGTGGGGCCCTGCGTGAGTACGACTCCCAGGCCGTGGTCACTGGCATCGGTCTGGAGCGTGAACGGCTGTTCAAAGTCCGGGCAGGCGAGTACCGGTGCGGTGACCAGTCTCTCCTTCAGTGTCTGGAATGCGTTTTCCTCGGCCTCGGTCCATTTCCATTTCGCGTTTTTCCGCGTAAGCTGCGTGAGCGGCTCCACTATTTCCGCAAAGTTTGGTACGAAGCGCCGGTACCACGAGGCCATGCCGTGGAATCGTCGAACTTCCCGGATGTTTTTCGGTGCGGATATTTTTGCGATTGCGCTCGTTTTTTCGGGGTCGGTCCGTATCCCCTGCTGGTCGACAATGTGCCCGAGATAGCGGAGGCTGCTGACGCAGAATTGACATTTACCGGGGTTCAGGCGTAGTCCGGCCGTGCGGAGGCGTCGAAAGACTTCTTGTAAATGTCGCTGGTGCTCCTCGAGGGTCTTACTGGTGATGATTATGTCATCTAAGTATGCGAACGCGTATGGCTCGAGTTCGGGGCCGATTATTCTGTCGAGCAGCCGTTGAAACGTGGCGGGCGCCGAATGCAGCCCGAACGGCATGACTCGAAATTGGAATAAGCCCTTTCCTGGCACCGTGAAGGCGGTGAGTGGTCGGCTGGCTTCTGCGAGTGGGACTTGCCAGTACCCGTTTTTCAAATCGAGGGTCGTCAAGTATCTTGCCCCTCGTAGTTTGTCGAGGGTGGCCTGTATGTGGGGTAGCGGGTATGCGTCTTTCTCGGATCGGTCGTTTAGCCGGCGAAAGTCTACGCAAAACCTGGGCTTCCCGTCCTTTTTCTTAACGACCACCACCGGGGAGCTCCACGGACTGCTGGACGGCTCTATTACCCGGTCATCGAGCATTTTCCCGACTTCTTCGTTTATTATCGCCTGCATCGCCGGGTTTCTGGGTTGGTAGCGTTGCTTGAGCGGTGTCTCATCGAGCAGTTTGATACTGTGCTCGATGAGGTTTGTCCGTCCTGGCACCGTTTCGAATAGCTTCATTTCTCCCTGTAGAAATTCGTCTAGCTGCTGGCGGGCGCCTTCCTCTGGTACGCGGAGGCCCACTTGCTGGCATGGTTCGGACAGGCAGGCGTTGGGCCAGGTTGCGATGTCGTACGGCGGTTTCAGGCTTATTCGGAGTGCTGCGATGGCTTGAATGCCCAGTAGTACTGGTGGACCCATGTTCGGCAGGATGGTAAAGTCCTGCTGGATTTCGACGCCCAGTGCGGTGAACGGTAATCGTATGCGGCCGGCGGGTTGCATGTTTGTGCCGTCTGCCAGGCTGATTAGCGTACTTGGTTCGGATGCTCGCATGCCTTGCTCGAGCGCCCATTCGTACGCTTCGGTGTTGATGCATGATAATTGGGCACCGGTGTCGAGCAGGGCGTCGATTTCCCGTCCTAGTATCCGAATAGGTAGGAAGGGGCGGGGCGTGTATCTTACGTCGGGGTTCGGCGTTCGCCCGTCTGCGACGAGCCCCGTGCTTCGTTTCCCGGCGGGTGACAATCCTTCGTGAGGACGCCATCGCGGCCGCAGCGAGAGCAAAATTTACGGTAGGCGTTCCGGCATTCGAACCGGGTGTGGCCTCGCTGTTTACACCGCCAGCAGTGTGTCATCCGACTGTAATTGCCGGTGTTGTCATTTTGAATCGCACTGGCGTTCTCCTCCCCGAGGGGTGTGTTGCTCAGCTGAGTGAGTCGTACCTCGATTGGTTCGGCGCGGTACTGGCTGGATCCGCGGTCTCGATTCTCGGTGGTAGCAGCGGCAAGGGGCCGGCCGGGGGTACGCTGGGCTTGGTTTATCCTCTCCATGGCCCTCTCGATGCGTTGTACGTGCCGGAGTAGGTCGTTAATGTTTGTTATGGACTCTGGAGCGATGATGGCGGCGTAGTCTGGTAGCATGTTTTCATACAACGTCTCGAGGTACTCGTCTGTAGGGATAAGCGCCCGTCTCATCAGGGTGGTGAGCGCGTTCATGTATTCATGGAACGGTTCCCCGGGCTTCTGTACCCGTGTCCGTG